>WWET01000527.1:437763-448032 GCA_011038615.1 Limnodynastes dumerilii | reverse complement strand
TCTCTCATCTCAGTGACTCTGTCTATATGTGCTCTACCTGTGGGGCTGGTGTCTTTAGGACCCCATGTCCTCTCAGAATGAGTCTGTGGCTATATGTTCTCTGTGGGGTATTACAGTCAGGCAACCTATATATATTTACACACATATACATACATACATATATCTATGAATCATAATTCTCTCAGTGACTCTGTCTATATGTGCTCTACCTGTGGGGCTGGTGTCTTTAGGACCCCATGTCCTCTCAGAATGAGTCTGTGGCTATATGTTCTCTGTGGGGTATTACAGTAGCCTCAGGCAACCTGTGCCTGTACAGCTGTTGAATGACATCTTTCATAGGCCGGTCTGTGTGGCACTCTAGGGCTATAAAGCTGCAACGCACAGTTGTCATGGCAAATACAACATTGTAGTATGTATGAGTCTGACAGAATCTTGTGTAAACCAGGTAACATAGTTATTAATGAGGAAGGAATAAGCATGTTGGAGATGTGATTGTACAGTCACTATTGCTGGGTAACGCTTTGGAACAGCGGTGTAAGCATCAAGTGACAGAACATGAATCATTCAGAATGGGAACGTCACCGTCATTCTTACCCCGGATTGGCCGGGAGAAGGCACCGCGGTGTACATCGGGGGTTGTAGTTCCAGCTAGTGACGTAGGTCTGTTCTTCCATGCTTGGCAGTGCATAGTGGAAGGTTTTGGCAGGCGGGACTGAGGTGTGAAGTGTCCTCTCTGGGAGGGATGGCCGAGGCGTTCCTACTGTCAGCGGTGGGGGTAGGGCTGCTCCAGGGGGTGGTAAAAGAGGGAGTTGTTCTTCTATCTGTCCTCCCTCTCCTCGTGTAACCTCGGCCACTGATAAACATCCCGATGTGTCAGTCTGGAGAGGCAGCGGGACACCTGTAATGGCGCATAGTGAGGGCTCTCCATTGCTTGCAGAGCTTCTGCAGCGAGACTTTAAACATTATATTGTAATCCAGTTTCATTTTGGAACTATAGTAATGAATTAGAGGCAACAGCTGCCTGTAAAGTAACTGATAATAGCTTGTCTGCTTTGCCTTACCTAATAGTTATGTATGTTCTCTAATAGGTCGTGCACCAAACACCTATTTCTTTTACTAGTGCACCTTTGTTTGTGTCTTGGTGCAATAATTTGTAGAAGCAAAACTTTTGTTACACAGTATCACAGAATAAATATAACAATGGTTCTCAAAAACACGTGGACGATGTTAATGTAAATTCCAAGTCTATAATATAATAGCTGGATAAGGAGGGTCTGGTGAGAATATGTATCTGTTATTTTATTACAGGATATCAAATTACTACAAATTACCGACACCACCTATAAACTAATGCATATGCAACTAGTTGCTTAGCAGTGAACACACACACACAGAGTGCTTGGGCAACCCCTGTATTGTGAGCAGAACACCAAGGCTACCTTGTAAACGATGACAAGCAGCCACCTGACTTAGCCCCTTATCGCCACTAATAGTCCTGTATTTGTCCTTTCACCTGGGATTTAAATAGGAAAAACTGATAAAGTCTGGATCAAAGCAATCATTTTTAGAAATCCGCTCCAAAGTATACAAATAACTTAAAAGGAAAAAAAATCTGCCAAGTGCTAGCATTTTTGTATAGTTGGACAAAGATTAAGGATTTATATGGGGCTGAAGCATTAGAAAGTACAGTATTGTACAGAGAAACAGTAGTTTTGTGGCAGTAATTGAATGAAATAGGAGAAAGAGGGAATTATAGAAGAGAATGGTAAATGAGTAATTTTACTAAGTTTTGAACTACAACAGAATCGGTTACTATCTTAAGACGGAGTTTCACTTTGTAGTAAAGTTCCTTAAGAACCTTACTTGAGGTCATACCTGCAAAAACATTTTTCAAATATTAAAAAGAATCGCCATATTGCACCCCTTCTATGACAGGCATACCTAAAAATTAAGGGTCGTATTCACACCTAAGGTGTGTAGGTTACCAAAATGACCTACTATGCATGCGTAGTAGGTAATTTACGCAATCTACATACCAGTTAGTACGTAGATTTCCTCTGCGGTCTTTAAAGGCTGCACGGAGTAGTTTAGTAGGAAAGAGGTGGCCTAATGCCGCCTCAGGGAGTATTTAGGTAGAAGTGTGAGGGAGGAAGGATTTAGATTAGCTGGGGAGGGCGAGGAGAGGCATTCTCCGTACGTAGTTTCCTTCTTGAGAAGGAAACTACGCACGGTAACTTTAGGTAGCCCTATGGCTCTCTTAAGTGCCATAATGTACCTAAAAACGGGGGGCGGGTTAGGGACTGCACCAGTGAGTTGGACAGATCCGCACCTAACTCACTCTTAGGTGTGAATACGGCCCTAAGTCTATTGTGTAATCTACCCCATAGTGTCATCCCATTTATGACCATCCAGTATTTGTGCCCTTTTCTGTTCATCCATCTTTCTTGTGAATCAGTCAGGGTTTTGTATATCTCATAGATATTACCTGCTTCTATGGCATTAGATTTTGTTCATAATTTAGGGAGGGTATGGCACATGTAATGATACATTTATTTAACATATAATCATGGTATTATTATGCTGTTGCTCAACGCTGACTCCACCTCCTGTTATTCCTCTAGTGGCAGGCAGAGAGAGAGAGAGAGAACAACATCTATGTTTTATGTGGAAATTTTCCATTACATGTCTATTTGTCTTAGTACACAGACTTTAAATTAGTTTGACTTCAAATTATGGTTTGTACCAAGAAGCAAAATCCTTTCCTTCTATGAATCAAACACACACTAATTTCTGGATGCACACAACACTTATTGAACCTAACATAAGCATACAAAGGCTCATCCACATTTGAAAGTTATAGCACCTGGACATACTATGATGAGGGGAGGGATTAAAATAGTTTTTTTTTCATGCAGGAGGTATACTTAGCTTTTACTAATAGCACACAAATACTGAATAGCTTTAATTTTAAACTGTAATTTACAGCTGAGCTAGAAAAAGTCACCTTTCAACCTTTCATTTGCTTCCCTTCTGTAGTTCAACTTGTTTTTTTTGCATCCGGCTTTGCTTTTACACTCAGCTAACTCGGAGTTTGCAACAACACAAAAGGAAATAGTGTGCATCTGTATAAACCTTGTTGCAATGAGAGAGGTGCATATAAGTTTACTTTTTTTATGTAGATAAAATGTTTTTTAGTCTATAGTTATAAATACTGAGTCACTATTTTGAAAACCTTAAACTCTCAACTTTAATTCCATCTGAATGTTTAAATGTAGTTAAATATGGTTTTGGTTAGGTTCATATTCATGTTAAATGTTAAATCAGTTCCTCTACCTTCAAAATATTTTACACAATGTAGAGTTTGTTTGGCTTATCATCATACTTATAAACCTCTATAAAAAATATTGTAACAAATGATCTATGCTCCCATCTAGGAAGGTACATTTAAATCTATTTCCCATAAATTATTATGATCCAGACCGACTTTTGCACACTTATACAGACTTCAACATAAAATCACATGCATCCTTCATGGTATAAATCTTTACACCAATAATGGGTGGCCTCTACAGGATCCAAATGTGCCTGCAACTGTACATAAGGATCTCTAGGCAAGCACAGCAGGTTCCTTTACAGGTTGCATTCTCAGATACGTTCCTTTACCACAGCTATCCAAATACAAGTGTGGCTAGACTTTGTGTACACATAGCGCATTTGTGACAATGCAAAGTAGACTCATGAATTGTAAAGTGCTACATTATCTACTGTATATAAAAACCTGTTAAATAAATAATAACAATAAATGAAATAAATGATATAAGCTGCTTTCCCAAACATTTTTATTGCGTTCTTAGGGCCAGATTTACTAAGCTGTGGGAAAAGAAAAGTGTAGATGTTGCCCATAGCAACCAGATTATAGCTGACAATTTCTAGTATGTAAAAGGAAAGTAAGAGCTAAAATTTCATTGGTATATATGGGCAACATATTCACTTTTTCTTTGCCACAGCTTACTAATTTTGGGCCTTAATATTAAATGCTAATTGTTCAAAATAAGTGGAGTACCAGACATAAGCCTTTCCTGGACTTATATGTGCTCTGTGGCTGGTACAACTATTTTGCTATAAACTTTGCATGCTTACCACTGTGCTCAAGTCTGGATTGGCTGCGATTGCCTGAGCACATCCTTACTTTACATTGACTACATTCCTCCACCCCTTCCCTTTCAGGAAATGCCCATCTGAATGCAATTGGTCGTGCAGTGACATGCGTTCGGGTCTGCATCGATTGTTATTGCATACACATTTATTTTTGAGAATGTGCAGTGCAAAATAATGCAGCCGGTATAAGCCTGTGCAAACTCATTTCTCTTCTGCCAAGAGCAGAGTTGAGTGTAAATATGTGCTAATATATGCTATGGGTAGCTGTGTATCAGAGTGCACAGTCTAACTAGGAGTCCAGTGTTCATTGGAGCCCTTGATGGTGAGGACAGACTTGGATGCTAAACTCTAGCAGGTCACAGCCTCTAGTGGCAACTCCTATATATGTCAGGTATTCTATACTCTGACAGCTTCTACCAGTCAACAGTTCTGCCTAGTCATGCCCATTCAAACTCGGGCCACTTGCTATGGGGCCCGAGTCTGTCATCTTCCGCTCCTACAAAATACAGAGGGTTATAGCGCATTTACTACAGCAATGCTCCCCAACCAACAGGGTATCTACTAAGCCCCAATAGATGGAAAGTGTGGGATGAGCCTGTCAGAGTCCAATCATAACAGCAGAATGGTTGTTAAAAAGGCCATATATAAATGCCTCTGGTTGCTGCCATCTAGGGCCCGAGTCTGTGGCTAGAATTTTAGGTAATAGAGCCGCACATCGGGGAACCATTGGCCAACATTGATAGTAGCCTTTCTTAGTTTAGAGAAATATATAAGGCCTGCCACCGAATTGATAACTTTTTATGGAATTTAGTGGGGGAAAATTCCTATTAAAAGGGTATGATAGAACCGGGTAATGTTGATTCCTGTCACGACCCTGACCTCAGCTGAGGCCTTCATGACTTATCTGGGGCTCAAGGGGTTAATCACAGCAGCCACCTGGTCTGTTCTCCAATGACTAATGCCCCTTCTCCCACCCCAAATATGACTTATTACCAATGAACTGCCACCACCAAGGCTATTCACAGGAGGCCTTCGGTTCTCCTTTACCCAAATCAGACACAGTTATGCTTTACCAGAATTATCATCAACCCAGAATTACCTCTTCTGTTACCCTTCAGTAGCGTTTAATAAATGAGCTGGTCTGACACGTGAATCCGTAAGAACACAGAGACATGAACTTATTAATTGATATTTAATATGATAATAATCACAATGCTTAGTTACAGAGAATAACAAAATAGACATACAATATGCAGAACAGTTTCTTATAAAATAAAAAGATGAAAACACAGAAAGACTTACACCCAACCTGAGATTAGCAGATTACTGGGGAATATGGAACACTTCCTTCCGTCCACAAGATCTCATGAAGTGAACCCCGTGTATGTATCATACACACTTTTTAAAGACCAAAACCTGCTCTTCTACAGAAATCTAGCTTTTATGACACCCCTAATAAACTGATCCATTTACAACAGAGCCCTAACCTGACCACCTTGTTCTACCCCACTACATTCAAGGTATTTCCCTGAAGCACCAGACCTTGAGAGGTCATGCTATATACAGATATTTAATTTGTACACATAATATTTCATTATATCCTGACAATACAATCAGTTTGCCAGCTGAAGGAGTAGTTACTCTTCAGTAGCTCGACTGTGGGGGATGGTATAAGAATTGGGAAAGCTTCAATTTTTGTATCCTGAAAGGGAGCTGTAGAGAGAGGATTGAGTATAGAGAGAGGAGTGAGGAGAGGAGAGGGTTTGGAGGAGGTCACCTACAAATAAAGAGATTTTATGCTCCTTCCTCCCACCCACACCCCCCAGATGTACTGGGGTTCCCTTATCCGTGACACTAGAGGTTCGATGACGAGTGAAGATCAGGGTGGACAGGGGGCAATGTTAGTAATGTCCAGGGGCTTCGAAAGAATACAGTTACTGAATATTTTTGCAGAAGGAGAGAATACAGGGCCAGAACTCCAGTAAGGAAGTCCCCAGTGAAGCCAAAATGATGGAGCATAAAAGGGTTGGGGCTTCATGGGATATAACTGTATGGAGAAGGCGTATTACCCACAATGGGGTAGATCCTGAACTACGTGTGTGCGTACGTATTTTAGCGGTGCGTATTTTCATACACGTAAGGTCAATACACTCCCCACGGCACACCCCTTGCACGGACGTATTTTCTCTATTTACGCGACCCAAACCCTACCTTAACTTTTCCTAACGTAACAGAATACGTCCGCTAACGGGCGTACAGACTACGCGAACGTACGCAGCTTAGCACGCCCATACTGTACACTTTAAATACCACCCCCCGCCTACTTCACGTAAAACGCACGTATAGGTCACTAACGTAAATTTGGCACGCCCACACGTAAGTATTTACGTTAGCAATACGTGAATTCTCCATACGTTTGAAAATACGCTACGTGAATGTGCGTATTTTCTGCGGTGCGCATGCGCAGTGCGTACAAATCTGCAAATCTACATGTCCGCCACATGTAAATTCGCGGAAATGCGTAGTTCAGGATCTGCCCCAATGTGTTATCCCTTGCTTCTCAGCCTAGGATAAAGCCTACATGATAGGCGTGAATTAGGAAAGGGAGAACCCTATTCAACCTATTTGCTAGTATTTTAGCATATAGCTTGAAGTCAACATTGAGTAGGGAGATTAATAATGAGCTTTAGAAGATTTTAGTTCTTTTATTGCATCTAGCATTTCTGAGTGAGGAGGCAGTGGCATCTAACTTAAGTAGGTTGAAAGTTGCAAAAAAATCCTGAATCTCCTGTAGGCTGGGGACTGGAGTAATATCATGTTGACATCTTTTAGAGCTTGGAATAAAAAAATGAGAAATTCAGACGTGAAATTTCAAGGGTTTCTGATACTAATGCCATTGTTATTCTTAAGGGAGAGTACATTATTTCGCTACTGTTTGGAACAAAGTCTAGATGTTAACAGCTTGTTAGCCTTATCCCCCTTTTGGGGATGCTACTTTAGGGAATTCTCAGCCTGCTGAGTGAGAAGTCAATTTAATTCTCCCCTTGTCACTATGGGCCAGATACTGAATAAGGTACGACAGGGGAATTACGATTCCCTATATCGTAATTCCCCTGTCCTGTAGAAATGTACTACATCCCCCCTACTAGGAACCCTCATTACCCCCACACTCCAACCCACCTACCCATCCATCTATACTGTATCGCTCATTCCCCTATACCCACTACACTATTGATTAAGAGTAGCGCTAACCTCGCCCGCTCCCACCCCTTTTCTTATCTGTACATATATTGGGTGCATTTGGGGAACCCGTAAATGGACGCAGCAGCACCCATACATCCCAGGGCAAACCCTGTTGTAGCGCCATCACCGTCCTAGAAAAAGGGACGTGCAGGTGTGCTGGGGCCACTAATTTCCACTGTGACTGGACCATGATCACACCAAGTGCGAGGAAAAAGTCAATCATTTATTTAATACACACTGAAGGTAAAAATATTTTTTCCAAATAAATAGAAATAAACACCACAATGTTAAAATGTAAGAATGGCAATTAGTTCAGAAAGTGCAAAGGACCTTTGAGACTGCAGTGCCCAGCAAAGTACTACACTTCCCTGCACAGGACAGCTATCCCAGTCATCTGGTGGGAAGACTGCAGGAGCAAGCTACAGCACAGACGGAGGTTCGGTCTGAAGTCGGAGGAGGTTGTTTGCAACATGTTTCCGGACCAGTGTGGGTCATTTTCTCAGAGCAGAAGTGTCCATACATTGAAGTGGTTGTTGACACATGTCAAAACCACACAGAATAAGCTTAATTGGCGCTCAATATTATACCTATGACCTCACTGGTATAATAGACCAATACAGCTGCTCTAAAAGATGACTAATCCTTTTGCAAAAACAAACACTAAAAAATAGAGCGCTAGTAAGGTTCTATAAATTATTAATAAATATTGCTAACAAACTAAAATCAATTTAATACATATTATAACAAGCTCCAAAATATACATATAAAATGCAAATATATGCATATCTTATACTATATGTCATCTAAAAATAACAATATATCCTATAAAAGCTAGAGTCTCTTAAATTATTGTGAAATGATCACTAAGTGATCCTAAACATTCCAGCATGAAATTGGCCACAAAACTTTCTCATCAATTGATTAGATCATAAGACACTCGTGTTCATACCTTTCTTTGAGCAAAAGTGTGGCTGGACTATATATACTCATTACTACTGTTTGCCTATAAGAACGGATAACATCTTTCTACACTGCCGTTTCTCTGCAAATATTTGTACACAAGTGTGACAGATCTAATCAATGGATGAGAAAGTTTTGTGGTCGATTTCATGCTGGATTGTTTAGGATCACTTAATGATCATTTCACAACAATGTAATTAATTGAAATGATTTAATTTAATTTATTTAATGTAAGACTTAATATGACCCATAAAAATTAGCAAATAATGATAAAAAAAAAAAAAGGAAAAGATTAGCAGTCATTGAGTCAGTATCAGCTACAATGAGCATACCCGAGGGATTAACTAACTCTTGTTTATTTTGAGTGAAATGTACATCACAGGTACTGATGGTTTTATATTATTATAATAAAAAAGCCATTTCATCCTTGGTAATAATACCCTCATTTAAAAACATAGTTAAAATGAAATCTTTCTTATAACCTATCTGTGGGAACTTAACGTTTCTTTTAGGTCTCCTTGGGCCAGATCCAGAGCTACGTTTCCTAGCGTAGCGTAGTTACTATGCACTCCCCTAGGCACTTCTCTTGGTCTTACATACCGTGTTACGCTTTCCAAACCCTACCTTAACTTTTCAAAGCGTAACTCCTGTCGGCCGTAATGGCTGCACGTACTTAAGCGCCTAAGCACGCCCATTCTGTACGATTTAACTGCCTCACCCCACCTCCCAAGCGTATTTACGGGTGGCGTATGGCTGGCACGCCCCTTCGTACGCAGTTACGATGATGATACATGACTGGCCCTTATACTCTGAGCTACGTGGCGTAACATCTACCTCACGCATGCGCAGGAAGTACTAATGGGCTTTTTTACGCTAGCGTCTAGCGTAAATTCACGCGCGTATGAAGTTCTGGATCTACCCCCTTGTCACTAAATAAACGTTCAACCTCCTATACCATACCCCCTCCTTGGCTGGTTTTATGATAATGCTTTCATTAAAACAAAGGTTGTCCAAGGCTATTACTTCTTTCCGTGTGAAATTATGGCATATTTTGCTCCTATTTTGAGAATACATTTCTTTGAAGTCATTGATAACCAACTTCTAAACAGTGTCCTCTCCTTTGTTTAGGATAAAAGATGGACTTAGGTTTGAATTACGTTTCAGGGGATATGATTTCCTTTGGTATTGGAGATGTACTCTCTTCTCTCACTAGGGGGAACTCGTGGGTGTGCCTGTATCTTTATTGTCAAAGAACTTTTTGAAAGTGAGCCTCCTGATAAATCTCTGGGTGTTCAGAAAAAGCGGAAATTCATTACATTTGAACTTTAAGTCTTTTTTAAGAATTTCTTTATTCAGTGTGTGGTTACTGATACCCCTTTCACATCACCACCAAATACCCGGGATTTTCGTCAAAAACCCGGGTCTCTGAAAAATCCCGGGTATTTGGTGGTGATGTGAAAGGGTCACTTCCGGTAGACCCGGGTCAAAAGACCCGGGATTTCAACCCGGGAAAAAAGAAGGGTTTTTCCCGGGTCCAACCCGGGAAGGGAGGCAATGTGAAAGGACCAGGGTTGTTTTCAACCCGGGTTTTTCACAACGCTAGCCTATTGGATGAAAAAACCGGGCAACTTATGATGACCTCATCATAAGGTGGCCAGCAGCAGACTTCCATAGCGGACTTGTCGGCAGAGCAGCGTGGTAGAAGAGAAGGCCAGGTAAGGTATATGTGAAAGTTAATTGCTTGACTATAAATAGATAGATAGAATTTGATAATATGCTCCATAAATAGAATCAGATAGGGGTATAAACAGCATGTTGTTTATGATTGTTTGTATCTAGTAACACTGTATATATGTGTGTATATATATATATATATATATATATATATATATACACACACACACAGTG
>WWET01000527.1:396480-428580 GCA_011038615.1 Limnodynastes dumerilii | reverse complement strand
AGTTAATTGTATTCTTTGCATGCAGGGATATATCTTTAAATTGCATACTACCGACAGATACTGACCAGCTTTACTATAACACTGTTATTTAGACTTGGGATAGGAAACATCACCTCTAATCTCTAATACTGTTTGCAACAGATGAAATATGACTCCCCTGAAATCAACATGGTTTAGCCCCTGAGTAACTAAGTTCATGCACTTAACAAGGTCTGAATCCAGCCCATTATCCCTACACAAAATAATTTTGTTTTAATATTTTGGCTAATATTACATATATTAATTTGCCCTTTTATTAATAATAAAAGTTATTAATAATGTGGGGAACTACTCTAGGTAATATTTACCAGTGGATAAAACAACTATGGGTTCTGTCACAGGCACAGGACTCTGGGTATCTTGTTGGGGTACCCCTGTACTGGTAGGCATGAAGAGGTATCTGGGGTCTTGTATGACAGGTTTGCACATTGGTAGATGCAGAAAGAGATAGGTCAGAGAGCCTAGGGAGGGAAGTCCGAAATAAAAGGAGTGGAATTTGGTGAGGAAGTCTGTAATTGCGGCAGTGACACTTGAATACACACAGCTTGGAGGAAAAGATGTTGAATTGTAGAGATGAAGCACAGGAGGGCTGTGAATAGATTTTAGAGACTGCAGTTGTAATTCACTGGGCAGTTTGGAGCAACGTGCGAGAGATGAGCTGTGAGTGCATTTAGCAGCGATGTAGGTTCCCAGGAGTTTAGCAGAGTATGTGAAGATCTACGAGATATACTGAGCAGCGTGGGACTGCTGGAGATGGGGTGAGCTGCAAGGTGTACTGAACAGTGGGGAGCAGCTGGAGGTGCGATGAGCTGCAGGGTTTCGTGGGGAACAGCTGATGGAGGAGGTAGATCAGTTATAAAATCCAGTGAGAGATGAGACCAGGGTGTGGAAGGCACAGATAAAGGCTGTAAAAGACCAGCAAGGGACTGTCTGGACACTTTATGCTGAGCACAAGAATTGCAGGCTTTGATAAATGATTGTACATCTTGTTGAAACATTGGATCGCTTTTACAGTAGTAGGTTGATGCCAATTGTAGATAACTTTTACTTTTTGTGGGTCCATCCAAATTTCAGAACTAGAAAGAATAAATCCCAATGTTGTTTTCCATTTATCTCCCTTTTATATTATTATCAAATTGTAAGCCCCACTCAAAACTAACATGATGAAATATTGGGCTCCTCTAATCAAAGTGCTCTGGAATTAAGAGTAAACAATAGCATTTTTTGATGGTGATATTATTAAGACCGTGAAAATTGATACCAGGCCAGAGACTGCATTTTTCTACTACACAAAAAAAACAGTGCACCAGCAGGGGATGATGAAGGTCTTATGAAACATATTTTCAAATTATCCTTTATATACTCATGGCTTTAGTTTCAGGAAGTGAGAGTGGATAGGTTCTTCCATGTGGAGGAGTGGAGCCAGTGCTTAAGTCTATAGCACAGTCTCATTTGCTATGAGGGAGTAAAGTCTCAGCTGACTACAACGTCTTGGTACTCGGTGTAGTGTGAAGGCAGTCTTTGACGTTCGGGAGATGAGATAACTCATTGAGGAATCACTTGGGTTAAACATCTAGCAGTACGTGGTCTAATTGAAGCCATGTAAGGCCTAAAACCAGGTTGCAACTTGCAGGTAATTTTGGATAGATGGATAGAACATAAAAAGGAAAAAGTTCTGAATGGAGGACTCCAACTTAGTGGGTTAATGAAGAAATACAATAAGTGATTAACCCCCCCCCCCCACACACACTCACACACACACACATACACTGGAATATGACTCCAGTCAACTGAAGTTAGTTAAGTAGGAGAAAGTAGCTTTAGCTTTTCAAAAGAAATGTCCAACTCCTTCATGAGACAAACAGAAAGAAATGTTCCTGAAGAACCTGAATTAAAGAGAGCAGAAACATCAGATGTTTTTGAACGATCTTTTAGTGTTAATAAATATAAACACTCTCTTTTTTTTGAGAGGTGTGATCGGCAGCTCCTAATCTGGCCTCCTTCTTGTCAGTTAGGAGTGCACATTTCCCGACCTTTTGCAGCAAAGCAGATGAGAGGTTTCGCACAACATAAGCAAAACTGGTTCTATAAGCAATACCAAAATACAACAATTAAAGCTAATTTATTCCAACATAATTTAGAAGAGAATGTTCTAAAGTGAACTACATATTGTCCCACAAACTAATTGCCCCTATGCAGATATAGGATGTCCGAGGCTGCCGATGTCCTTAAAAGCTCGTTCTCTGAAATGTGGAAAGAAAACCTGTAAGATTTGATAACAGTGCATAAGAACGTTCCCACAATGGCTTGACCTTTAAGCAAGGAGATTATATAAGCAGTTTTAGCTTTTTCAAAGGAAAATTTTCAAGCTGGAGTCAAAGTGTATGCTACACTGATTAAAATACCCACAGCAGTCCTTTGGGTTACCATTGTAATTAGCAGGTATAGGCAGGACCAGCTTTGAAGGTGTTAACGAATGGGAAGCTGCTGCGAGAACAGGAGCCTGATGAGATGATTGAGTGTTTAGAGAAACTTGAAATAGTTCAAAACGGGTAGCTAAATTTTGAAAAAATACATAATTTGCCCTTGAATCGTTTCCTGTTTCTGTATACAATCCACCAGTGTTTGGACACTTTGTGTGTTTGGGGTTGGTTCACCAAATGGATCCATAAGGCCAGCAAAAACTGGATAGATGATGGTGCAATGATGTGCAAGAGCAGTGAGGAAGGTACAAATAGCAAGACAGTCAAATCAGACAGGAGTCTGAAATCCATGTCAATGGCGAGGGGAAGGACTGAGGAGGATTTCTCCAGTCGTTTTGCACCTGCCTGTCATTCTATATGACACCTAAGACAAAATAATTACTGCACTATGCTGATTTTTTTTTCCATTAAAAATGTTATGGAAATAGAATTGCAAAATACTTCAGCCCTCTAAGCATACATGTATATGTGCAGAGCCTCCATACAGTTCAGATACCCATCTGGCTTATGCTATTTTAAACAGTTTATGTAGTATTTACAGAAGGGGAATATCCAATCTCTACTTGTAGCAAAACATGCCTTTAAGTAATTTTCAAAACATGAGAAGGACATAGAGCTCCTAGTTTAGCTTTTCAGTTTCATAAGACGGGGGACTTACCGTGTGAAGAGCCGTCTGTCAGTGGCTCCCTCTTTGCCCCCAAGGAGGTGCCACTCACAGTAGTGGCAGCGTACTGTCCTGTCTCCACTGCATGGTCCTCTGACCTCCGATGCATGGGTTCCGCCATCTTGAATCTGAGCACATAATCTTCAGCAGCCAACCGGAGTCAAGCCAGGGGAATCATATGTTCTAATCATCCAATCCTGAGACAGGGCGCTCTATTTAAACCTGGAGCATTGTGTACTCATTGCCAGAACAACTTGGTCTTTGAGGTGCCTGGTTGCTGTAGTGTTGCGCTACTACTGTTTCTTTACTGATCTAGTTCCAGTCTTAATGCTGACACAGTTCAAGACCAAGTGCTGTTCCTAGTCAAGTCCAGTCCTTGTCCAGTCCAGGTTAAGTCCAGTCTAGTCCTGGCACAGTCCAGATCAAGTCCAGTCTTGGTCCAGTCCAGGTGAATTCCAGTCCAATCCAGGTCAAGTCCAGTCCAGGTCATGTCAAGTCCAGTCCAGGTCATTTCAAGTCAAGTCCTGGACCAGTCCAGGTCAAGTCAAGTCTAGTCCAGTCTTGGTCCAATCCAGGTCAAGCCTGTCTTGTCCAGTCCAGTCAAGCCTGTCTTGTTCAGTCCAATCAATCCTTGTCTTGTCCAGTCCAATCAAGTTACTCAGCCCAGTCTGGTTCAGAGCTGGTTTCGTCCAATACAAGTCAAGCCTACCTATCCTGTCCAGCCTAACCAGTCCAGTCAGTCTAGTCCAAGTCAAGTCTTGCCTTTCGAAAACCCCTTGGCCACTAATACACGAGCAGATTATATATCAATCCCTCAAGCTTCCTTTACTTCGCTGAATCACTATCACAACCCCAGGAACCCAGAGCGGATACCCAACCATAAAAATAGAGACTATAAAGTGTGCTGTGTATATAAATTCTATAACCATAAATTGCACATATAATTAATAAAACTGTTTCAAAATAGAATCAAATTAATAAGAAATAAATAATTAAAATAGTAGCGGCATACAGGTCAACTTAATGAATATCAAACCATTCCGAAGTCCAAAATTAGAACACAAAATTTTCCACCAATAGATGTATTTCTTTAATAGTTCCTCTAAAAAAAATCATAAAATTATCATAAAAAAAAAATCATAAATTAATTGTCTGTATTTCTCTTCAAAGGAGCACTTACATGTAAAAAATATTTCCAAATTCCAAATCTAATATCTGAACTTTTCCTGACTTCTTTCTTTCACCTTTTTTGATTCTGAGGCTTTTTGTATAACACTGATTTATAAAGCAATGAGGTCATGCTATTGGAATGTCAATGTGAATGGTCACTTCAGTTTAGCGCAGCCTCTCTACTGCTATTATCCAGCAAACCATGAGGAGATGCAGGAAAAGAGGTGGAGCTATGCTAACAACATGGCACAGATTCTCTCCCTGCAGCTGCTGTGCTCTTACTAGCCTGGACTCGTTTAGTATATACGCCTATGATCTGGTTGCACCTGGAGTTAGTGAGGGGGTACAGGTTGCCTTGCTGAGATAGAGGAGGTCCAGTCATATCGAGGACTGGTAAGTGGACTGCCAGATACTTTCATTCCTCTTTTGTTAGTGTTACAATAATATTGCTACTGCTACAGATGTAATAAATGTTTTAAATCAGAAAAGTTGATACTAATATATTAAAAACGAATATTTTAAAACCCAGGTATTTACTGTATTTACCCACGTATAAGACGCTCCCTTGTATAAGACGCACCCTGTTTTTGGAGCCTAAGTAAAAATAAAAAACAATTTTAAATGTATTTTTTTTCTATTATTTTTAGCATTATTTAATAAAAAATTGGGTGCATCTTATACAAGGGATCAGGGGATGTAACACTGAACTTACCTTTTCTGTCCCTCCAGCGGTCCCTCCGGCAGTTTCAGGCTCTCTCCCCGCAGCTCTGACTCAGACTCTCTCACTCGCGGTGCGCGCTGTACAATGACGTTGATGTGAGCTTAGGTCACACAACGTCTATGTGCATCGCGGGGAGAGAGCCTGAAACTGCCGGAGGGACCGCTGGAGGGACAGAAAAGGTAAGTTCGGTGTTACATCCCCTGTATAAGACGCATCTGATTTTTAGACCTATTTTTTGTTTAAAAAAGGTGCGTCTTATACATGGGGAAATACGGTACATATGTATATGATTTAGTATTTAGATACTGGTACTGGCACCACTAATACTGTACTGGCAGAAATATTTTGAAAACTTTCTATACATTTTTAGTAATGACGATTACATGACCAGATAGACTAATTAGACCACTAGTATTTCTAAACATTGGCAAAGATAGACTATTACCAGCCTTGAAATGCGTCAGTTGTATTTAGTTTTTAGTTTAACTGACTGCTATAAAATGACAGACTGAAATGATTTGATTATATGAACTTCTTATCGATACTTTTTATTACTTAAAGGAATTGTCAGCTTTCAAACCGTTTCTAAAGTTTTGCTGTGCGCAATATATTTAAGAACCTTTTACAAATAAGGGGATGATCCAGAGCTAAGTACGCTAGCATTTTTACGCTAGGCGCTGACGTAAAATCACCTATTTGTATGTACTGCGCATGTGTGCGGCAGATGTTACGCCACATAACTCTAAACGTAAATACCATCAGCGTAACTACGAACGAAGGGGCGGGTCACCCATATGATACCAGGAAATATGCTTTGTAGGCGGAGGGAGGCATCTAAATCATACAGTATGGGCCAGTACGTACGTGAATCCATTACATACGTCAGTACTTACGGTTTGAAAAGTTAAGGTAGGGTTTGGGAAATGTAAAACAACCAAAGTATGTACGAGCGAGGGGAGCGCCTAGGGGAGTGCAGCGTAAATACACTACGCGATGAAACGTAACAAGCACTTAGGTCTGGATCTGCCCCAAGAAATTAAGAGGAGACTTAATAAGAGGCCATGGCACAATACCCTGTCTAGACCTCGGTGATCGGTAAGAACCCCACTGAAGTTTCCATCTACTCACCAGCTGTTATCAGAGGTACAAAGCAATCTTCTGCCTTAATATTTGAGCAGCTGGGGAGAAAATACAGCAAGTCTGTGTCCTTGTGATTGGTAGGACCTGTGGCTTAACTATAAGTTACTTATTTCTTGAACGCTACAATACCTTTGAGAATGACCAACTACATAAATCTGGTGCATGTTTTAGAGCTATATGCAAGATGTATGCAAGATGTAACACAAATCTTACAATGCATGAAATATCAAGATGCAAGTGTGAAAAATCTTTGCTTATGCACCCAGACAGAACATCTAATTGGTGTTCTTGAAACATGCTATACCTGTATCATTTAATGTAAATCCATATGTAATTTGGTATGCTATAAGAAATTGTGTTATGCTTTTCAATTACGTTATGTAGTGTATAAAAATGCTCTCCTATGTTTAGCAAGGATTGCCTGGATGCCACATGGGGGGATGTGGCATCCAGGCGCCATACTGGATAGGCCCCGCCGCTCATCCCCCTGCTTCTCAGAGCTGACATTTAGCCAGATCTGTGACAACTGTGAGAGCCAGCGCCAATCCTCAATACAGCGGCGCCAGTCTGTGCTGTAGATAGATGCAAGATCCAAGTGGGCTAAAGGACCTCTGCTGATGTCTAGCTCATGTGACCAGTCACATGATCAGAGGGAGGAGTCAGTGTTTCCTCTGTTTTTCTGTCCCGAGCACAGCACTGTGATTATAATATCTATAAAAGAGGAGGGCGCAAATTTTTTTTTTACAGGGGGAGCCAGACATTCTAGCACCAGCCCTGCCTAACTCTATTGTGCATTTCTACAAATTTGAACAAATAATGATCCACATAAACCCTTGTCTGACCTGTAATGTGAATCAATATAACTAGATTTTGATGGTGCAAACATCTTAAAAATAATTTGCAGGTAAACTACTTGTATGGCAGCTGCTACTATTAGATTGTTATGTGTCATGAATCTAATGCTAAATTAAAGGCATTGCAAAGTAAACATCTTCTGGGGTGTAGGGGGGGGGGGATAAAGGGCCATATTCAGACTTCTGGGCTGCGATCAGAGCGCGCAAATATACGCACGGACGGAGCAAGTTACGCCCACCAAAACCCCAGTCACTCCCCTTGCTAATCTGTGCTCTCTGAGACTTCCGCCTCCATAGACTAGCCGTAACTCTCTGCTGCCATTTACGAGCGTATGTGTACTCCGTACATGCATATCTTTGTGATCGCACCCACTTCCCTTCATTTTAATGTCGCCCATTTCTATGTAAATTCCTCCGTGCGTATTTTTCCGTGGGAGTTCAGTGCAGAATTTCCCATGTCCGACTCACAAGTCCATCTGCTAGTAGCTTCCACGCGTAAAGTCTACGTTAACTGCGTATTAAAAGTTACTACGCTTGCGCAGTTTAAACATGCTTAAAAATACGCACGGAAGTCGACGAAAATGCGGTTCTCTGAATACGGCCCAACTGAGAAATGCTAAAAAAAATAAAACTTAGGGGGTGACTAGCAATCTGTCCAGTTTTGCAAATCATTTATGATTTAATATTGTAGAAGGAGCTGTTTAATTAAGTTAATTCTTTAGGATTTTTCCTAAAAGCTTCTTGATACTAGTGGAAATCAGTATTCATTTCTAACTGTTCCTTTGTTTCCTCTATGCTCAAATAATAGTCAGAGTTGATTGTTAATATGTGCCCGTAAAGCAGTGTATTACAAAAAACTAGATAATACCCCTTTCACGCCAAAGCATGGACTTGGGCATAACGCAAGTCACGTGTTCCATTAAAAGTACCTAAACTGAGGCTTCCGGTGGGCGGGCCAACCAAGATGGACGCTTTTTACTGAGCTCCTCGAGCGTTCATGACCATCACACGCCGTCTGGGGTATATTTGAGCCTTTAGCACACTTGCTCCCCCGAGACAACGGGAGGATAAGCGCAGACAAGAGTGAAGGTACCTTCCCGGCTCCCTGCATTCCATTTCCCCGGAGGGACAGCCCGACATTCGCGGGCGCACTGTCTCCCGCCACTACCACGTGGCGTGTATCGCCAGTACCGGGACCGCGGTGACTCCTCCATCTGCCTCAACACACCAGGAGGGCTAGCCGACGGGACAGCTTCGTCTGCCACACAGCCGAATCAGCTTGCCATACGGAGTACCCGCCTGCACCACGTGGCCTTTGCGTGTTGCTTGCAGTGCGGGCATCGGAGGGAGCCAGTGTGGGACGGGTGCAGTAGATTCTATAGCCAGGCACCCACTGTGGGAGCCAGAGGGAGCTGACTAAGGACGGGCTCAGGACACAGCAATTGGCTTGCGGGGGTGTCAGACGGCAACAGGAGCCAGAGGGGCATTGTTCACATCTCACTACATTCATCACTTAAACAGTCCCTGGAGTCTACAAGTACATATACCAGCTGCGGAGGTAGTAGGGCCTGGTAGGACGATTCATCAAGAGTGTGTGTGACCCAGGGGATTAAGATTATCCTGCTTTACCATTTTTGGAACAACTGTGGCCCCAGGGCATTCTGATAGTGGACATTGTCTGCAATACTAATCCTGCCCTGCATATATATATATTGCATCCCCATTTCTGCTATTGGGATTCTTGGCAGGAGGTGTTCAAGATCCATGCCCCACTGTATTTTCTACTACCTTGGCTGAAGACATACCATCGATTGTGGACTTATTGCAACATCTTCACTTTTCATAAAAGGAATTAGATATCAGGTGACTTTTTATTACTTCATATATTTCTGCAAATATCAGCAGGGGGCGCTGTTGCCTCCCGCATCTATCACCAGAGAAAACCCTTCAATTTCTGACCTCCCCCGCGGAGTAATGGTGGTGTATACTAAGAAGTTTCAGCTACTGTGGTTACAATAACTGATCGAGGGGATCGGATAACACCTTTGAGACACCTTTGAGTACACCTTTTAACACCTTTGAGTACACCTTTGAGACAGCGTGCCTGAATAGGCAGCTCCGGCAAACTGCGCGTATTTACTGCTACCACTTCCTGGATTTATTGCCTAGGAGACAACAGCACAGGTGCTAAGGAATCGGCGTGCCTGAATAGGCAGCATCTTCCGGGTTCTGCAGCCCGAATTATGGACCTCCCTTCTTGTGCCTAGTTGCTCCCCCAAACGAATAGGTCGCGCACCACATTCCCGTTTCCGATGGTTTTTTGTACCTAAGTGTATTTACAGAGGACTGCCCTTTTATACATCTGCCTGCATGTAGATAAGTATACTGATGTTTGACTCCTTTATGTATATTCTACGTGAGTTATTAGGATAATACGACTAGGTGCTAGACATAACCTGGTAGCGTTTCAGATGTAAAAATGTAACTGAAATATACAAGGTGGCCTGCTATACCTGTGTCTAGTGGTCAGAAGTTCCCATCTAATATTACTCTCCCACAAATTCTGTCCCTTATCTCCCTAGTATCCATTTCTGGGACAAAGTGTACAGGGCATGAAACGATACCTTAGTGGCTCAGACGATATCAGAATGGGGAAAGCACGTCAAGCCCAATCTAGTTCTTTAAATTCCAAATCTGCCCAACCTCCTTCCCCAACATGTCCGGCACCAAGTGTGTCCCCCAAAAAAACGTCAGAGGTGGTTATCCCCCAGGCCTCGCTGGCTGAGACAGCTAAGGAGTTGTCACTCCACTTGCTACCTCTTATGGAACAAAAACTTGTCCCGATGTTTGATTCACGCTTTGACGCTTTGCAAACAAACATAACAACAGCCATGGCGACCATGTAAGCTAACACCAAAAGCATCAGGGCGTTGGAACAAAGGGTTAGTGACTTAGATGATTCCCAAATCTCATTGCAAAACACTGCTCTGTCTCACATGCAACAAATCAAGGATTTAGAAGCCAAAATAGATGATTTAGAGAACAGAAACAGAAGGAACAATTTGAGATTCATTGGTGTTCCAGAATCTGTCAAAAATTCAGATTTGATTGAATATCTCCAGTCAGACCTTGTTGGCTCTTTGGTTTCCATGGGTGTACCGCAAGGAGTGATCATAGAGAGGGCACACAGGCTAGGCCCCGAGAGGAGCGCTCCATCAGATAGGCCTAGAGCAGTCATAGCCCGCTTTCTAAACTATAGGGATAAGGAGGCAATCCTGCGAGCATACAGGAGTACCCCTGAGTTGAGGGTGGGAGGTAGCAAAATCTTAATTTTTCAAGACTTTTCATCTAATGTATCATAAAAGCGTAGAGCCTTCGGCCCTATCTGCACAGCCCTCCACGAAAATCACTTCAAATTTGTCTTGGCATTCCCAGCTAGGCTGCGAATTACACATAAAGGACAGACCCATGTCTTTGATGACCCGGTTAAAGCAAGAGAGTTTGTGTCTCATTTTGATTTGGGGAATGATGGCCGCACTACTTCTGCTACTAATGCCCCTCACAGGCCACCACCTTAAATTACTGTAAAATAACATCACTTATTGTGAGGTCACGCTATGTTCATTTTAGTTCAATGTTTACGATGTTTTGGTTGGAAAATAAATGCTTAGATTGGTCCCCTTTGAGGGACATTCTCCATGTTCAGGAGGAAAAAGTTAGAAAAAGTTGGAGTTGGAGCTTTTCTGTTATTGTTTTGATGCATATGTATGACACACTTTATCGGGATGGATTTTCACGATCTCGGGCTTGGCACCACCATAAGATATTTGCAGTTGGGGACTTGGCTCCTCCCCTTTCTGGGAATTATACACACATTTCACGTGTAAATCATAGATTATTATATGTCCTTCCGGTGATTACCCATGTCTGCTACTAATGTCAGCCCCCTAGTGGGCACTACAATGCCTATAATCCCCCCAAGAATAAATTTAGTGTCGTGGAATGTGGGTGGGCTCAACACACCAATTAAGAGGCGTAGGGTCTTGACACACCTTAAAACGTTTTCTCCTGATATTGCCTTCCTGCAGGAGACACATTGGACACAATTGGACAATGTTTTCAAAGGGGCATGGATAGGGGATTGTGTAACTGCAAATTACATCACCAAAAAAAGGGGAGTTGCAATTCTATTTAGCAAACATCTCAATTATGAGATACTGCGGCAGGTTGCAGATCCACAAGGTAGATATTTGCTAGTAGAGGCATACCTAGAAGGAGAGAGATTTACCCTGCTGAATTTATATGCACCAAATTCCCCTACTCAGGAATTTTTCTCAGCCATTTCGGACCTGTTGTTCCAGTATGACACAACTAATCTTGTGGTTGCGGGAGCCTTCAATGAGGTTGAGGACCCTGCCGTGGACAGATCCCCTGCCGCTCTGTCTCATTCGATATCACAGCCTAAACACATCCATTCTCTTAAGCATGCCCACCATCTATCGGATCCTTGGCGGATTCACAACGCCTCAGATCATTCCTACACCTTCTATTCTGCTGTGCACCGATCCTTCTCTAGGATTGACCATATTCTCATAAGCGATCATCTATTCCCCAGATTTATCTCAGCTGACATTCACACTATTGTTATTTCGGACCATGCTCCCATCTCACTGTCCCTTCGGCCAATCCAGTTGTCTCCCAGAGAGCGTACTTGGAGATTTCCATCTCATCTATATAACTCGGAGGAATTTAAAAGACACCTCCAAAGTAGCTGGTTGGTTTATGACTATGATAACCAACAGCACAGGGAAAGTCCAATCTTATTTTGGGAAGCGGCGAAAGCGGTTTTGAGGGGACAAATTATCTCCTTCCAAGGGAAAAAGAAAAAAGAGTTTAGGACCAAATATGCCACACTATATTCTGCGGTGTCTACCGCATTTCAAGTATACTCTCATAACCCTAATGATGAAACACAGCGCAATTATATATCAACTAAACAACTCTTGGAAAGCTTTCTGTTATCTCAGGCTCAAATAAGCTTGGATTATACAAAAAGCAAATTTTTACGATGGGGTAATAAACCAGGGAAATTGCTGGCAAATATTACGAAAGCCCAACGCAAAAAGCAAACCATTCTGGCAATTAGCAATCCCCATGCTAAAATTAAATACACCTCTTTAAAGGATATTCAGTCAGAGTTTCATAAGTACTATTCCACCTTATATAAATCCATCCCGAATAGATCTGAACAACGCAAACAATTGTTCAACAAATTAAATCTACCTAAGTTTTCCCAAGAGCAAAGAGATATTTTGAATTCGGCAATTACATCAGCAGAAGTTCTGAAGGTCATATCGACCCTTCATAACAACAAATCACCGGGGCCGGACGGTTACACAGCAGAATTCTATAAAATTCTTAAGCCAGAACTCGCCCCAGTCCTGACCTCTGTATTTAATTTACTCCATACGGAACAACCTTCATATCCATCCTTTAACCAAGCACATACCATCCTACTTTTGAAACCTAATAAACCCGCAGATCAAGTAACATCATTTCGACCTATCACACTATTAAATCAGGATTTTAAAATAATGGCCAAACTCATGGCAAATAGATTACAGTCCATCCTTCCATCATTGCTCACAAGACATCAGCTGGGATTTGTCCACGGCAGGCACTCTGTTAAGGCGGTAAGATATGCTTTGGCCGCTGTGGTAGATTCCAAAATCAATGGTAGGCCCGCATCCCCAAATATGTTGCTGAGTTTGGATGCTGAAAAGGCCTTTGACCAGATCTCATGGTCTCACCTGCAGGAAATCTTCAGATATAGAGAATTCGGAGAAGAGTTTGCTAAATTTATAGAGTTTATTTACACCTCTCCCAGTACTAAGCTTGTAATAAATGGCTGCAGGGGCGATGACATCCACATGTCCAGAGGGACTAGACAGGGTTGTCCACTCTCTCCCTTGCTGTTTAACCTAGCCTTGGACCCGCTATTGAGAATGCTTCAAAATGCCACAGAATTCGAGGGTATCAGGATAGGAGACAGGGTAATTAAGATCACTGCTTTTGCAGATGATCTACTACTATACATCTCAAACCCAGCAAAATCGTTACCGGTCATATTTAAAATGATACAAGACTTTGGACAGATTTCTGGATTTGTGATAAATCAAAATAAATCAGTGGCTCTCTGGTTGGGTACGTCACCCCGTCCCAGCTGGTATAATCAATATCAAATTCAATGGGCCAGCCAGTCTATGACTTATCTGGGAATCTGTCTTTTACAAAAACTACCATACACTATACGAAGATAATTTAAGAAAATTGATAATAGAGGCCCAAAGGAGTATGGATAGGTGGCATAACCTTCCCCTGTCTTTTTCAGGCCGGGCAAATTTAATTAAAATGATAGTGTTCCCAAAACTCCTCTACCCCCTTCAAATGTTGCCAATCCTATTGACCCTAAAGGATGAGAAACGATTAAATAAGGCCTTTAGACATTTTATATGGCAAGGTAAAAGGTCCAGAATAGCGCTACCCAAACTCCAGCAACATAGATTAAATGGTGGTTTAAACATCCCAAATCTTAGATACTATAGTCTGGCTAGTAACATTAGGTTTATTCGGGATTGGATACACAGTTCAGAGTACTACGCTAACACAAGACTTGAACAAACCTTCTTAGTAGGATGCTCACTTACCTTTTTCCTACATTGTAGACGCGCAGATCTGTCTCAGGATGTCCAGGACAACCCGCTTTTGATGTCGGCTTGGTCCACTTGGAAATTTGCCCGAAAGCGTCAGGGGTTGAGTGGACAATATTCTCTTTTCTTAACATTTATGCATAATCCCGCCTTTCAAAATGGCGAAGCAGCATTCCCATTTAATAGATGGCCCTCATACCAGGTAAAGAGTATACGTGACTTAACATTCCCCCACACAAAGTCCCTTAAAAAATATGGGCAAATTCAGGAGGCCCATGGCATTCCGGCCACGCATTTGTTTGCTCTCCATCAGGCCCTGCACTACACTCGTAAGGTTATCAAAAAATTTAATGCTCTAGACTGGTGTAATGACTTTGACAGGATGCTTGCTAATCCCCCAAAGGAAAGAAGCACTATTTCATTACATTACAATGCTATTCGAACAAATTTGGATTATTCTAATATCCAAGTTGGCCTTTCGTGTTGGTCAACGATCTTTCCGCAGTTAACAATAGATCAAATTATGAATACCTTGCAGTATTCCTACAGTGTCCTCAAGGCTAATACTTACAGAGAGATGCAGCTATTGGTGTTTCACAGAGGTTACCTATCCCCTGAAAGACGGTTTTTGATGGGGCTCGCAGATAGTGCAGAATGTACTAAATGTGGGGATCAGAGTGCAACCTTGATTCACTGTTTCTGGGAATGCCCTCTTGTGCGAAAGTTCTGGAAACAGGTGCATTGCTTTGTTACTGCAAAACTGGTGGAGATAGTGCCGTTTACATCTGAATGGGCAGTTTTAGGTCATTTAAGCCAAGATATTAAACTAAACAAGGCAGAAAAGCAAATGTTGACTATGGTTTCAGCAATAGCGCGGAAATGCATCTTGCAACAGTGGATACAATCTAGGCCCCCAAATATCGTAATGTTCAAAGAAAAAATGTATCACTTATTTAGAATGGAGTGGTTGGAGGCCTCCTTAACTAAAGAAAAATCTGTTAAGAAGTTATTCATGTTGTGGGAAAAATATATCAAAACGCTATCTCCACCCATACAATTACAAATTCATAATTGTTTCCGTGCTGCTGCCTGGTATGAAACTAGATGGTTATTAGGGGATTCTCCTATCCCGAACCTGGAATTATCCGATAACCGCTAAAACGCCTAATTGGAGGGGATTCACAGCGAGATGGGTTGGTTGCAGGGTCAAGCCCGAGATCGATTTCTTTCTTTCTTTATACTATTTTACTGTGATTATCCTTTTATTGTATTGTTATGTAATCAATGTGCCAACATTATCATCAGTACTGTATTACTTTGTATTGTTGTAAAAGCTCTAATAAAGAAAAAGTAAAAAAAAAAAAAAAAAAAGTACCTAAACTGAGGGATGGGAATCACTCTCTGCCTCTGCAAACACAGGTCCAGTGTGAAAGGCGATGACCAGGGCTGGATCTAGGCCATTGTGCAGTACTTGGTTTTGCAGTGCAAAGACTGTCAATTTTTATCTGACATTTTTTTTTATCCAATAGAACACAGTGCGCCTGATCCAGATCTGAGTGGACGTCAGCAGGCGCGATGTTTCTTCACATTGTCCTTATGCAGAATGGAAGAGCCTGAATCTGAGGGGCATGTGGAGGGCAGGGGCAGGGGAGGGCAGGGGCGGAGGAATGTAGTCAATGTACAGTAAGGGTGGGGCCAAGGCAAGTGCCCCCGATCCAGATCTGACCGCAGACAGAACTAAGGTCTGTTTATGTCAAAACATTTGCACCTGCAGGTCCTGTAAACAACCTATTACAGACACTTTTTAAAAACATTTCAACCTGGAAAAGCATATAAATAGGCATGAAACCACTGCTGCTGTTTAATGCTGTTATCAGTTATGAAAAATATACAGTTTTAAAAAAATGGCATATTTTCATTTTTTTAATTTATTAAAAATATTATTTAATTGCTTGACTTTGTTCATATATCAGCTGAACTATTCGCTGTATTAATATCAGTTATTAACAACTCAAAATGCAGTGTAAATCACTACCCTTGTACTGCATATCTGGGAACGTGTCTGCTTATAGTGTAACTTCTGTGTGTCTGTACGCTATTTAAAATATTCACTATGGAGGTGTTACCAGAGCCCCCGCACAGGAGCTGGTGTAGGATTTTAGGAAGTGGCTTTAGGGAAACATGGCTGCTTCTTCGCTGCTTTTTCTAGTGGAAACCCCTGTTGTACTAGTGCACAGCATGCGATCACAGGGGGATCAGTCACATTGCATCACAATTTTTGTGCTTGCTTCTGTTGTGCACATTCACAGTCCCAAAATGCTGCGTTTACACCTAAAATTGGTATAAGCCGCAACTCCTCTGCGTTGATTTATGTCTCTGTAGTCTAAGGAAATTGTCTAAATGTTGTTATAATTATGCATTACTTGTTATGCTGTTAGAAGGTGTTGCTCTTTATTGGGTACTCACTTTCGCCTGTTTGAACCTTTGACTTTCATTGTATTCTGGCAGCTCTGACCTTTGCAATGTTACTGACCTCGCTTTTGTTTTTGCACTACTGATTTGGTATCTGACCCCAGTGTTTGTGGCTTTGCCTTCTCCTCTGTTGTCTGATCTTCTATACTTGCATAAAAAAACACTAATAACTTCACGCAGAAAGCCTGTGGGCAATAAAGTATGGGTCAGTACATTTCATTCTAAACACAAAGGGCCTGCTAAAGGAGAAAAGCATCAGTAGTCTGGGTTATTAGTGCTTTTAAAATGGTTTGAATGTCTGACATTAAAACATGGTGGATGAACAGAAGCAAAGCAGAACTGTGTCATGAATAGGGAATTTTAAATCTGGCTTTTTAGACTCGTTTTTCACTTCAGCCCTGAGAAAACAACTTGGTGGTAATACTCATTAAAAAAATCCTACTATCTAGCCATAGATGTAGAAGTGTGCAGCCATGTACACCCAAGCCGGTTTCTCCTTTTCTCAGAAGAGTCAGGGGCAATAGTTGCTATTTTATGGGTATCTAAGGGTGTCATCCTGCTAGAGAAGCCAATCGTTTTTCTTAATCATATTTTTTATCTCTTAGAAATAAACATGATCACCATTTTTATCAGTATTTACACGATGGCTTACAGCCAATAGGGAAGTCCTATTCATTCTATCCACCTCTATAGCCTTGGATATTAAGACTGGTGGATAGATTGGCTTCATCTCATCTGTGAATCTCAATAGGATCTTAAGACTTTCAATTTATATGGTACCCATTTACTTCTAGTACCAGTGCACTGGTATCTATATACTGGACCGGATTCAGAGATACGGTGTGAGTTAGGTGCGGACAGACCCGTACCTAACCCACCCGTCCTGTCCTCATCCTGCCGCCCTTTCTAGGTACCTTATAGCACTTACAAGTGCCATATGGCTATCTTAACTATCCGTGCAATGTCCGCACAAACATTGCTGCTCCCCGCCTCTCCCCCGCCCTCCCTGGCTAATCTAAATACCTGCCCCCTCCCACTTTAACCCAAACCCTCCCCGAGGCAGCATAACGCTGCCTCTTTTTACCTAAAATATTGTGTGCGGTACCGAATTGGTACGTAGATTGCGAAAGTGACTACTACACATGCGCAGTAGGTCCTTTACTAAAGATACGCACCTAAGAAGCAACTGCTTCTTAGATGTGAATCTGCTCCACTCCTTGTTGAATATAATATGAACTGCACAGAGTGAATTTTATTAATTATAATATGTATATCCATTGATGCATGGAATTAGGTTAATGTGTTGCTTTATGTTTTTATTTTTATCTATATTGCATTGAATTGATGTATTATTATTAAATTTTCAGTATATAAACTACAAATGATGGAGGAGTTTTTTTTTTACATGTGTATTAACACCTAGTTATATTC
Organism: Limnodynastes dumerilii; assembly: GCA_011038615.1. Lineage (NCBI taxonomy): Eukaryota > Metazoa > Chordata > Amphibia > Anura > Limnodynastidae > Limnodynastes > Limnodynastes dumerilii. Next base: position 410,896 of record WWET01000527.1, on the reverse strand, counting down.
TCAGCACAGCATTTTTTCTTCTTTTCTCCTAACAATTAATGTTGTGACAAAGATAATCCAAAATAAAGCTACTGTTGTGTAAAATGTATTAAGTAAAGAGAGAGTAAATCCTACCAAATAATAAAAAACTTTATTGGATTTTTTCAATACATTTTTTAATATTTGGTTTGATTTACTTTCTCATTTAGAGCTTTTATGATAAACATTACACACATAGGACCTGATGCACAGTTAAGAGTTAAATTGTGAACTTACCTTAATATACTCACGTGAAAAATCTGCAATACTGATCCAGAGAAAATCAGGAACCCGGTTAACCACTCCACTGTGTGGGGAGTGCAATGTAAGAACGTAATTCTTTCCTATGTACAATAAGGTACGTATATACTTTATTAGCTGTGAATCGATGGTGCATTTAGGTGCTTAAAATTGCTTGATTGATTCAAAGATACATATGTAAATGCACTGATTAATATTTGCTAAAGTAAACAGCACGTACTCTCATTAACATATGTAAACGAAAATAACCATTAAAAATACAACTTGAAATAGGAATAATCATGTCATACTTAACAATACACATAAACGCATACTGCATGAAATTAGAAATACAAAGATCCACTATATATAGAGACTTTCATAAAACATTTAAACAATAAACATTAAAAAAGATAAACAACACAAACAATGTATACAGTCAAATATAAGTAAATGTAATGGTGTTTGTTCATTGAATTTTAAAGTAAATAAAAAAAAACCTTCAAAAACTAAAACCAAATAATGGCACTTTTTTAAGATTAAAGTCTTGCAAAAACTGGAAAATCAGCATAGGATTAAACATGCCTTTATTTGTATCATTTAAAAACACACAATGATCGATTATAAACACGCAGCAGGTGTGGCCTGAACTAAGTAAGAGAAGACACATGGCCTCACAGCAAACAATATGGTTCATCAACTTACGAGTGGTCGAGGGCAACTTTAACTTTTCCTGTGCGTATGTTAGTTTACTCGAGGCACTCTTACTTGTGAATCAGTCCTAACTCTGTAGGAATACCCATACTGTACATTAATAACCCATGTGCAGCTCATTTGCATAAAGAGTCTTGCCCCTCTAGCCACGCATGCGGGACTCATTCCGTGCTGATGCGTGCATCAGTCCTAAATTGTTGACGTTGGTGTAGGTGAATCAGCTAGCCATGGTTTCTGTGAGTATATTAGGGCTCTGGGCATGCACAATTTAACTGATCGTAAAAACACGCAAGGAAATTCAGTACTTACTTAAGTGCGAATCAGGGCCATAGAATATCTGCTTAAAAAAAAATAAAAATCTTTGTGTTTTTTAACTTGAATAAATAAATAATTAATTTGTGTTTTTTTTTCTTGGTAAATGATCACTTTTGTTTGAAAAACTATTTATATGTAATATTTCTTATACATTTTCTGGTTAATGGTATCCTCTCTGTATTATATAGTGGTTATTGGTGTGACCTCTGTGTTGTATATATGTCACTGGTTTGCTCTTTGTATTGTGTAGCAGCCACTGGTGTGCTCTCTGTATTGTATAGCTGTCATTGGTGTGCTCTCTGTATCGTATAGCAGTCACTGGTGTGCTTAATATATTGTATAGCAGTCACTGGTGTGCTCTTTGTATTGTATAGCTGTCACTGGTGTGCTCTCTGTATTGTATAGCTGTCATTGGTGTGCTCTCTGTATTGTATAGCAGTCACTGATGTTCTTAATGTATTGTATAGCTGTCATTGGTGTGCTCTCTTTATTGTATAGCTGTCACTGGTGTGCTCTCTGTATTGCATAGCTGTCCTTGGTGTGCTCTCTGTATTGTATAGCTGTCATTGGTGTGCTGTCTGTATTGTATAGCAGTCACTGGTGTGCTTAATATATTGTATAGCAGTCACTGGTGTGCTTAATGTATTGTATAGCTGTCACTGGTGTGCTCTCTGTATTGTATAGCAGTCACTGGTGTGCTCTCTGTATCACTGTCAATGCTTTGCTGTCTGTATTATGTATTACAGAAACTGGTGTGGTCTCTGTATTGCGTACTATGGTCACTGGTGTGCTCTCTGTTTTGTGTACTACAGTCACTGGTACAGTATTTGTATTGCATGTCTGTCACTGGTGTTAAATGTTAAATTGTAAAACAGAAGGACTCAAATTTATGGTTTATAGCAGGGACCAATCATCATAATGTAGACAAACACACACGCATCTTGTGTAGAGACCAGTGAAGCCTAAACCTGCCTATGGTTGCATGCTTATTTATGCTGCTTTCACATCACCAATTCTGAAAAACCCAGGTTTTTAGGGGAAAGAAATGCAGGGTCAAAAAAAAGACACCTTTTAAAACACCGAAAAACCCGGGAAATTCCCGGGTCTGTCCCTTTCACATCACCAGGAATTTCCCGGGTTTTAGTGGATTTTTAATGCTGCACAGCATGCTGATGCTTGTAGTTCTACAATCATCAGCATGCCCAAGGATGACAGGGCATGCTAGCGCTTGGAGAACCACAAGTGCCAGCATGCCCTGTCATCCGTTAAAACACAACACAAATATATACCCCTCCTAGCACAGAATTAAATTATAGGGCCGGCCCCTAACCTAAAAAAAAATACCGAAGGAACTCATGTCCTGCACCGCAGGACATCCCGACGCTAAAGACAGCTCTGCTGTCATTGGGGTGTATTTATACCCTTGGGCAGGCGGTGAGATACCGTTTCCATGGTGACCAAATCACGTTTGGTCACCATGTAAACGGGATCTCACAGCAGTGCAGGACATGAGTTCCTTTGGTCCTTAGGGTTGTTTATTTTGCAAGACCTCCCCCACGGATTAAAAGCTTAGTGCATGCGCAGTAGCTATTGCTCATTGAATTACGTCCGTCTATGGAAGACGGACGTAGTTCTGGATCCGGCCCAATGTCATGTGTTGGGGGGCAACAGGCTGAAACTTTGCCTAGTGTGCTCAGAGACCTAGCTGATCTGAAATTTACAATCTATAGTACAGTACTAGAGAGTACATGAGGGACATGAGAGTACAGGTTGCAAGGTTAAAGTGCTCAGTGGTCTTTATGATTCAGGAAATTGGAAAGTACACGATTGTTAATAGAGTAGAAGAAGGTTGAAAGGTAAGTTGTGGATGTTGGTAAGGCTTTCTAAAGAGGTGAGTTTTAAGGTTTGGAGGATAAAAGAAAGTCTTTTGGGGAAAAGATACAATTTAATAATAATATTTATGTACTGAAACTTATACGTGTTTAGGTAAATCATTTTAAATTATGATTAAAGGATCTTTTTTTTATCTGTTCCCCATAACATCTCAAATTTTGAGACTTTATTATTGGAATGTGCAATAAGAACTCAGATCATCTGTAAAGAGTGCCATCTTGTGGTAAGTGTGATTTATTAGACTATAGCAATACTTTTTTTTACTGCTTATTTCTTATAATGAAATACTTGCTTTATCTCTCTCTGTGTTGTTGTATTTTGCAGTGTATTATTTTACTAAAATATATATTAACTATTATCTTTTGGGCAGCGCTCAATTATTGGAACATTATGAGCGTTTGAAAGTAGTTAATAAAAGCCTATATCAATGTGCCAAGTGATAAAATGATGAAACAAATGTAGTCACAAATGAGAGTCATGTCTTAAAACTCTTTCCATATTTAGTAAGCAGCCTCTATAATGTAAAGTTCCCTTCTGAGCTATTACCCATTGTAGCAAATATGGTTTAAAATGGGTATTAGAGCTGTATATACCGTTGATGCTGCCATATTCTTTGTGGCTTAATAGGCCCTATATTTGTAGTTGTACACTTCAGGGATTAGTGCTTTCCTATACTATTATAGTAAATTTATCCCTTTAATTGTTGGATCTTGTTTAGCTGTTCTGTAAATAAGCACCATAGGATGAGCTGGAGCTGGATATTTTTGAACCCTAGTAAAAGTTACACTTTCCTAATACTGATTCTTTTCATGATATCCAATTAAAGAAATAAAATCATCTTTATCTGTTGGACTCTCCCATTTACTGGTATAATAAACAATACTGGTGTGCAAATTAAATTCCAAAAACATTGAGATTAGCAGCATTTTTACACTATAATATCGGATTTGCTTCTGTCTTAATAAGATTTATTTATTTCTAGCCAACTAGAAGGTTGTGTTGCAAAATATGCATTTATGTCCAAACGTGTCTGGTACCACAGCCCTAACATACTGTTTTTACAAAATTAGAAAAAGAAAACATTGACTTACACGTTGCTTTAAATGTCTGCAGCTATATTTTTATTTTTTAATACGTCTTTGCTTTAGGGTGGAGCAATGGATCTCGCATTAATAGAATACCCTAGATCTGAATATGTGAAGCTGGTTAAACTAAGGCCTAACATCATCCACAGTGCTCCATTGGTCAGAATGTGCCAGCTGACCTATCAGGTGGTACAATCAATGAAGGGAAATCCTTCAGGCTTTAAGTTATTTGTTTTTTTATTTTTTTCCCCAGCTTACCTTCTTTATAATAACAGTAAAGTGTTTTGTGACCAAAAATAACTCTTTCTACTTACAATTGATTGGTTTGTTTTTCTTTATACAATTGTGGCCTATCATGTAACTGTACTGTGGGAACAAGTATGCATATGGTTACTGGGAATTACATTAAAAAGCAACAGTAATGAAGAAAGTACCTTGAGAATATAGTATGATATTATATAACTTGTATTCCTTTTCCACTTTAAACAAGTCCATATGTTAGAGTCCCAATCGTATTATAAATAAGTAGTTGACAAATAACTTATGGGACTGAAAGACGTTTTAGTATCTCTTGCCCAAGGGATGTTGGTTTAAGTGCTTTAAAATCCATCCCTCAAGTTTAATATCAATACCAAAGTCATTTCGCACTGAAAAATAAATGTCTACAGCAACAGCAATGTAACATAAATTTATAATACAGAGAAATAGTATAAAAACTATAAGAAAAAACATTAAATTTGAAATATGGTGTTTTTTTCCCATAGATAACAACGCTATTTTTGGAGAGCAAAATTATAGAGTACGGTAAAGGTATAAGCCCAGTGGTCCCAAATTGCTATGTAAATTAGTGTAAAAATCACAGCTGCACCCCACAACAGAGATAGCTCTTTTTCTTAACCCATTCATCACTACTGTTCAAACAACTGTAGGACCGACCTAACGTGGCTGCCTAGTCATTCACTTGCAATTCATTAAAGTAAGTTTAATTATATTCATATTGGAATAAAACTTGTTGAGGAAGAATCATTTCACATTAATTCTGCGTTTTAAATGATCACAAATGAGTATATTTTCACTTTTAATAGTGTTGTACCAGTTTAAAGATATTGGGCGGTCTCCTGACGAGTCATTTCACATCAAATCAACAATTTCAGAAAAAAATTCTACCTTAGATTCTTTAATGTCAATTAAATTCAGTATAAGTAATGCTGCCATGGGTGTAAAGAAAATCCCCAAATATTAGGCAGATACATGCACCGGTTTTGAAGTTATATGCCCTTAAAGCTTCTATTTTTTAAAGAGCTATTAAAAATGAGCTATTAACAGTTCTTTGAATTGCACCTAAGTAAGCTAGAGAACTGGGCAAGGTCTTATTTTAAACCTCTTGTCATGGGCTGTTATATGATATATAACTCAGCAGTGTGTTTCAATAAAATTGAAAAATTTTATATTTTATAAATCAAAATGTACATTTTTTTTAATTTTGGAAAACATTCCTCAAATATGGTTCATACTGCTGTTAATAAAGTTTTATTTTAGGATCATCTGCTACAGGAGGTTTCGGACTGTTTGATAAAATAAGGAAAATGAGACCTATCTAGGCTTGGATATTACTAGGTTGCCATGGAGACTGGGTGCAGCTGAGGTCATCCCTGACTGAAACTGGAGAAGATATTGAATCACGAATCTTTCAAAAATGAAAACTCTTATAGCAAGTGATCCCATCGTGATTTAGAGCAGGAAAAATGGGTGGCATTTAGCTATTACGTACGGATCTGTGTATGTATGGACACAAATCTGTACGTAACAGTTAAGGTTGGTTTATGGATGTAGAAGTCCTCCAAACGTCATACGATAGAGGTAAGTGACAGAGGAGTTCACGCCCCTCCTCCGTACGGAATACCAGACTCCTGCACGCATGTATCACGTGGTCTGGCCCATAATTTTTGTATTAATATTATAGTTGCGTGTTTTGTTCTTGTGTGAATGTAAGATATTGCATTGCAATGAGTCTAGCATGTGCTTTATGCACTGCACTAGTCCAGGACACAAGCACAACACATATGCAAACACAATGTAGGAATACAGTGTCTTCAACTGAAGAGCTTTTCCATCAGTTGCCTAAGAACAGTGTGGGTGTATTTACGCCACATAGGCTGGGCACACACTGGGCTTTTTCTAAAGATAATCTTCCCAATCACGCAATCAGAAGATCGTTTCTTGAGATATCTTACCAGCGTGTACTGTCCAAAGATGCTCAACAATCTTTTGAAATGAGTCTGTGATCTTTTGGAGCTCCTAATATGTGAGATCATTGATGGTAAGATATCTTTTGCTTTTTGCAAGTGTGCACTGTGTCTATTGGGAGATCTTTGGACAGTACACACCGGTAAGATATCTGGTGAAACGCTCTTTTGATTGTGTGATTGGAAAGATTATCTGCTGAAAAGCCCCAGTGTGTACCCTGCTTTGCGCTCAATCCACTGGGTGCATCTGCAACCGTTTTAAGCATAACAGTATGCACCGATGTGACCCCAAGTGTAAATATAATAAGAATGACAATGCACTGGCCTACATAACACTGCTAACACTCCAAAACAATGCATATGGCTGTCTCTTAGGGGCTGATCCTAGGTAGCGCCCGACAGGGAAATTACGTACAGCTTGTATGCAATTCCCTTGTTTTGAAGGTTGTGCCCGTGTACAGAACCTTCTTACGGCGCTGTAAGGGCCAGCGTATGTAACGAGTGTTACATACACCCCCCCTTTACACATGACGTGAAGGCGGAGATAGACATGCTAATGAGGAAACAGGTCCGGACGGGTGATCGTAAAAGTTAAGGTAGGAACTCCCCGCTATGAGGACGGCCGTAATGACATTGGGCGCCCGTAAGGCCCCCGTAGGTCTGGATCCGGCCCTATATTCTTAAATATTTTTATTTTATGTGAGCATATTTTAAACTCAAATGACTAAACTACAATTCTGAACCAGCGCCAATGTGTTTAATCATGCGACAACAAGCAATGCCAAGAAAACATTTAACATAAGCTCCTAATTATTAGACTAGATATTTGCTCTATACATTTCTTGTTTCAATTAAATTTTTTCTACACGTTTGTTTTATTATTATTATTTTTTTGGCCTGAAAAGAACACAAATAAGACTGATACAGATGCTAGATTTATAAATAGCATAAAACAATCATTTTCACAGTTATTCTGCAGTCTGCAAATGCATGGAAATAATACAAAATCTGAAGACAACAATAAATGTAATAATTTGTGCCATTAACTAAGTCTTTATTTCAAAAGTAATTTTAGGTATAAATGAGGGACCTGATCCAGGGTTTAAGTGCCGCTTAAGTGCATTCCAGGGCCGGCGGGACCCGCTCCGTGGGGGGTTGCAGTGCATCCAGGCACCATGCTGGATTGGCGCTCATCCCCCCGCTCCCTGCACCGCAGCACTGACATGGACGCCGCTGTAATGCAATGTAAGGTGCTCTCATCTCTCTGATGAGAGCGCCTTACAGAGTCTAACAGAGGCGTCCATTCACTTCTGCTCTGCCTGTGTGACAGGCAGATGCAGAATGCAGCAGCACCTCCCCCTCACTGATGACGCTGGAGTGACCTGAGGTCACATCAGTGTCACAGAGCCCGCCGCGGAGGAGAGGCAGAAGCCGGAAGAAAGAAGACTTCAAAGATAAGTAATTGGACAGGTCGTAAATTAGGAATGCTGTGTGCCTGAGAGACATGATGGGAGCTGGACAGACATGATAGGGATACTGGGAGGTGGAGAGACATCATGGGGGGTGCTGGACAGACATGACAGGGATACTGTGTGGTGGAGAGACATTATGGGTGTGCTGGAAAGACATTATGGGGATACTGTATGGTGGAGAGACATTATGGGGGTGCTGAAAAGACATTATGGGGATACTGTGTGTTGGTGAGACATGATGGGGATACTGGGAGGTGGAGAGACATTATGGGGGTGCTGGACAGACATTATGGGGTTCCTGTGTGGTGGAGAGACAATATGGGGGTGCTGGACAGACATTATGGGGATACTGTGTGTTGGAGAGACATGATGGGGATACTGGGAGGTGGAGACACATGATGGTTATGCTAGGCGCTGGATACACATGATGGGGATACTGGGAGGTGGAGAGACATAATGGGGATAATGGGAGCTAGAGACACATGATGGAGATACTGGGTCCTGATGTTACACTCTGCGCGTTTTCTTACCTTCCTCGCTCCTCTCGTCCACGATGTCCTCCTGCCGCACGTGTCTCTCAGCTCTCCGCTACCGCCGACATGCTGGTTACAACATGTAAACAAACCCACGTGGGAGCGACGCCGCAGCCTCTGTCTGGCGCGCACTCCCGTCTCCTCACTCTATAGGCTGTCTGTGCGGTCAGGGACTTCCCCTCCTAGCGCTGTCGGCTGCCAGCCTATCAGAGGCTAGCAGCCTCTATTTAAACTCACTCTGCCCTCTGGCCAGCGCCAGTTATAGTCAGGGCCGTCTTAACAGAATTGTAGGCCCTGGGCAAAGCAATGCACAGGGGCCCCTACCCACCCATTCACAGGAATAAAAATGTCCCCCAATATTCCCAAATCATGTCACTCCAGCCAAACATCATGTCTAGACTCTTCAAGTGTTCCAGAGGTTCCTGTGCTAACCCAACCCCCGGCCTATCATTTGGGCAGCTATTCCGCCATCAAGAGTCCTGACTCTCTGTCTCTGAAACACTTATATCCTGAGAGCACAGGTGCTGTTGATTAGCTCAAGCTTGATCATACCCAGGTTCTATACTGCTGCTTCAAAACCTGGTCAGGATTCTCCACATTACTCTCATGTGGAGATGTGTTGTCTCTATCACAATAGATATATATCCTGCATCCTGTCTCTCCAGCACCCAGTATCCTCATCATGTGTATCTAGCACCCAGAATCCCCCATCATGTGTATTCAGCAACCAGTATGCCCATCATGTGTATCCAGTACCCAGTATCCCCATCATGTCTCTACAGCACACAGTATCCTCATCATGTGTATCCAGCACCCAGCATCCCCCATCATGTGTATCCAGGTGTTACAGCACACCGGAATTACCTGGCACGAGAACCGGAGTGGCCGCAGGAGAGAAGAGGCAATGCCGTGGCACCCTGGAAATACCTGGGATGAGAATTAAGGTAGCCACAAGAGAGAGAAGGAGTGGCAAAGTCGGCTGCCAGGGCACGGGAGCTTTGCTATCAGGTGGTCTTCACCAGAGCCCCTGATGGTGGGGATGGATTTGGCTGCGCCCCAACAACAGGTTGTGCCCCGTTGAACTGGACCCATGGATGGAGGAAAGGAAACCCGAGGTGAATACCAAAAAGAGGAGAAAGGTAAGTTCAGGAAAGCTGGGATCAGACCAGGCTGGAAGGAACCGTCCTGCGACAGACTATAAGAAACACTTAACCAGGCACAGGGAGGCTGGAACAAGGCAGGAGAAATGGGCAAGCAGAAATCAATACACTAGGCAGCAAGGCACTAGGCACACAAAAGAGAAGCAGATCACAGCACTGAAACAGAAACTATAACCAGGGCCGTCTTTTCCACTGGGCAGTTTGGGCTAGTGCCCAAGGGTCCCACACATCAAAGGGCCCTTCAGCTAGTGGCATCACAGGGGGAAGCATGAAGGGGGTTGATGGAGCCTCCACTCCACACCCTCTTTGATAAACTAATGCAGTACCAACTGAAAAGATCCTGCCATAAAGGAGCTCAGGCTGGGGCTAATACCCTGGCTCTGAGCTCCAACATGGAGCCTGTGACTTCCCAGTAGTGCACTGGGAACCTCACAGGAAACTGACTGTACCATGTACAAGACAAATATAATAATATTCCACAAGGCTGCGACCAAGGGTCAGCTATAAGACCAGGGTATGGGGTATCACACTCTCCCCAAAAATCTGTTCCTAAGTACAGATTAACTAAACAAGCAGTATATACTCTGGTAATTCTCACAGCGCCCCTTTACAGAGAGTAATTACCGCATCACGCGCCCCTTTACAGAGAGTAATTATTTCACCGCATCACTTATCAATACATAAAGATCCTTCATAAAATTTCTGATTCACAGTCTTATAAGTCTTTCATATAGTAGGGAATCACTCACGTCAGTCCCAATCTTTTTGGTATATTTTTCTTTCGTTTGATCCTGTTAGGGGGTCCTGGGCTCCAAAGTTGTCTTCAAAATCCTCAGTGGAGAAAACCGATGGAGGGAAAAATGAACATACAATATGAAGACTGTCAGAAATTATTAATCACGCTGCTCCCACTCCCCAATGCTTACTATATTCTTCTCTTGATTAGTAGCTCTAAGTTTACTTCCTCCACCAGGCTCTGCTCTCCCGTTGTTTCCAATAGCAACCACCCCGTCGTATTCACCCACACAGTGTCACCGCAAAAAAAGGGGGAAGACAAAAGGGAACACCTAGTATAGACAGCCAGCAGTGTGAGGTATAAAAGAATAAGAATTGCACTTACACCTTATTCCTCTTTGTTTGTAGCATTTATTAAATAATCTTTTTACTCCTTAGCAGTGTTGATTTCCTCTGATATCTTGGTTCTCTCCCTCCGGTTTCAACACCAACCACCAGAAAACAATAAAGAGAAAGACTAGTGCAGACGGTAACCTCACAGGTAAATAAGAACGTCATAATCAATGCACTTACATTATTTTCCTCTTGTAATATAGCCACAAGTAAAGGTCTCTTTTTCTTTCTACAGGCACTTCCCGACGGGTCTGGAGCCCTGATCAGCATCTCCCAGCTGTTCAGTATCGTTCAATCCAGGCTCTCCTCCACCAAAATCTTCTAACCGTTTGTTTTGTTTGTAAGTGCTTGGCCCCAAATAGACTCAATTTTCTCAGTTGGTTTTACACCGTTTATTTCAACATCAATAAAAAATGTGTACCGTACACTTAATAAAACTTTCTTAATAAAAACAAGTTCTTCTAAACATAAGTCTTCAATTATTTCACCCCTGCAGACAGGGAGTAGGGGGAAAAACCACCCCTATCTATCAGACCAAACCCACCTCCCTGTCTTCAAAGATGTACAACGCCTTTAATCAACAGAGAAAAAGAAATATGGGTCCTTTTCTAAGTCACTGGATAAGCGAGAAGATAGAGCAAAAATAGGGGGAATTGGGCTAGATAGACTGCAAAAACTGTTACCCGCAACCACCGACCCGTTTCAAATCCAGTTTGGATTCTTTCTCAAGGTGCATGTGCGGGTGACCCTCCTCCTCCTTTAAATGATGTACCCTCCTCCTGACGTCATTCGACTTTATTCAACTTCCAGTTATAAATCCTTTTCATTGTCCTTCCACTTATTCTATACAATTTCTCTAGATACATTTCTTCATTATTTCTGGATGCTTCTCCATCTAAATCTCCACTGTGCAGTATCTTGTGCTAGGGTGTGCGCTATATCTTCAATTGGGCTATGACCACTTAAAGTGCTGAGGTGTGATAAAGGTGACCTGTCCAACTAATCTATTAGTGTGCATCTATCTAATTTAAAGGGGAGCCTTTCCACATAATATAGACTGTGCGGAACCTATAATAAGTGCTGTTAGTGCGCATAATACTTCAAAAGAGGCCATGTCCACTTTTAGTGTTAGGAAATAAGGGTTACCTATCCCACTAATCTATATGTGTATATTTATCCAACTGAAAGGGATAATATCCAATGTAAATATAAATAAATAAACCATATCAGCATTTAAGTGATTGACTAGGGGTAGTTGCATATGCTCTCCCCTGCCTGTGAAAAGTCTATGATGGTGTGAATCGTCTTCCTGGACTAAAGGTTTAAATAGTGTCTCTCCTACATTATTATGTGTTTATAAGGTTTATATGTTTATAATAAACCAACAGGGCCTTCTATTAATTGAAAAGATGTGGGAGAGTTGGTGTTATTAATGGAGTTTCATCTTGAAGTGAATGGTTATCCTAAAAACCACTTCAATTCGAAATGGTTGTTCAGCCCTTCCGGATGCATAGTCCCATTGTTAAAAATAACTTCCATTTCTTTTTTAGCTAATGATGTCTCCACATCACCATTCCTCCAATTCCCCGTAACTTTACAGATGCCTGCACAATTCTTAATTTCCGCTACCTCTTTATTATGAAACTTCCTAAAATGTTCTGATAAAGGATGAGTGGGGTCTCCTTTTTTAATTTTCCTAGCATGTTCGCCCCATCTCTCTTTCAGTTTTCGTGAGTTTTTCCTACATACTGTAAGGGACAACTGCACTCAATTATATATACGCAGTTCTTGGAGTCACACATAAGGAAGTCTTTAATAGGTACTTCTCTCCCTGTTTTAGGTTCTTTATATGAGGTGAATTTTTTCCCTTCTGATTTCGTTTGTTTACACATCTGTAGAATCCCTTATTTAGAATTGTTTTTCTCTGTTCTGGTTTAAACACATTGCTGCTTACCACTTGTTTCCTTATGTTATCACTTTTCCTGTAAATAAACTGGGGAGTCTCACCGATAACTTCTTTTAAATCCTTATCCTGACATAATAGGTCCCAGTGTCTCCTGATAATTGATTTGATTTTCCTATAGTTGCCATTAAACTGAGTGATGAAGGGAACATTTCCCTCTCTTTTTTTCTTATTTCCTTCCTTGCTTTTTTCCTTAAGTAATTTTTTTCTTGACATCTTTCCTACTTTTTCAAATGTTTTCCTCACCTCCTCCTCTTTATATCCTTTTCTCACAAACTTTCCTACTAGCTCTTCACCCTGAGTCTTATAGTCCTCTGCTCTCAAGCAATTACGTTTTACTCTATAGAACTGACTCTTAGGGACGGATTTCAGCCACTGTGGGTGGTGGCTACTTTCCTGGGGAATAAAGGAATTAGCGTCAGTTGCTTTTTTATATATTTTACTTTCAAGCCTGTCTCCTTCTCTAAACACTGTTAGGTCCAAGAAGTCTACTTTTAATTCGCTTATGGTGAAACTTTATTTTATTCCCCAGTCATTGTCATTTAGGTAAACACAAAAGGCATCAAGTGACTCTCTTCACCCCTTCCATAGAAAGAATACATCGTCAATGTATCTACAATAATTTGTCATAAGATTGTCTATATTGGGGTAACTATATACATATAGCTCCTCCCATCGGGACATGTACAGATTAGCATATGGGGGCGCAAATTTTGTCCCCATAGCTGTGCCAGCTTCCTGTCTGTAATGTACATCCTCAAACAAAAAGCAATTGTTTTTAAGAATCAGTTCAATGCTTCTAAGGATAAAGTCTTTCCTAAGTTCTTCCATCTCGGAATTGTCCAATGTCCATTTCACTGATTCAATACCCTTCTGATGTTGTATGATTGTATAGAGGGAGCTTACATCCGCCGTAACCAGATTCACACTAATAGATTAGTTGGACAGGTCACCTTTATCACACCACAGTCATAGCACCATTGAAGATATCGCGCACACCCTAGCACAAGATACTGCACAGTGGAGATTTAGATGGAGAAGCATCCTAAAATAATGAAGAAATGTATCTAGAGAAATTGTATAGAATAAGTGGAAGGACAATGAAAAGGATTTATAACTGGAAGTTGAATAAAGTCGAATGACGTCAGGAGGAGGGTACATCATTTAAAGGAGGAGGAGGGTTACCCGCACATGCACCTTGAGAAAGAATCCAAACTGGATTTGAAACGCGTCGGTGGTTGCGGGTAACAGTTTTTGCAGTCTATCTAGCCCAATTCCCACTATTTTTGCTCTATCTTCTCGCTTATCCAGTGACTTAGAAAAGGGCCCATATTTCTTTTTCTTTGTTGATTAAAGGCGTTGTACATCTCTGAAGACAGGGAGGTGGGTTTGGTCTGATAGATAGGGGTGGTTTTTCCCCCTACTCCCTGTCTGCAGGGGTGAAATAATTGAAGACTTATGTTTAGAAGAACTTGTTTTTATTAAGAAAGTTTTATTAAGTGTACGGTACACATTTTTTATTGATGTTGAAATAAACGGTGTAAAACCATCTGAGAAAATTGAGTCTATTTGGGGCCAAGCACTTACAAACAAAACAAACGGTGAGAAGAATTTGGTGGAGGAGAGCATGGATTGAACGATACTGAACA
>WWET01000527.1:366195-383070 GCA_011038615.1 Limnodynastes dumerilii | reverse complement strand
AATTTTTTTTTTATTATTATACACATGTACCACTTTGTTTTATACACTTAGATTAGGAGAGATGACCTCCTAAGGTAAGTGCATACACGTAGGGGGTAATGTTAGTTAGGTTTAATAATTTTTGTTCATATGTAACACTTTATTAAATTAGTGAAAGGGTTAATGTATTTGTATAATTTTTTTTTTTTTTTACACACACTGGACACGCAGTTCTGCATGTCTGCAATGTGTATCCATGCTGTAAACATAGAATTACAAGGATCACCTTTGCTGATCCTTGTAATTCAATGACTACAGCATGCCTGCACGTTGCAAACATGCAGAACTTTGAATTTTTTTAATACACGCGATATACCGCCATTAGTTAAAGGGCTAATCGCGGTGATTTTTTCATTAAAATCACTGCGATTAAGCCCTAAATGCATCGCGGGGCATCGCGTGTGTTTGTAAAACATCGCAGCTTAGTGAATTCGGGCCAAAAAAATAAAATTTTGCGGGGTCATCGCCGCGGTCGGTCGCGATGCCCCGCAATGCGATTTTTATGTAAAATATCGTCTTTAGTGAATAAGGCCCTTAAGCTGATCTTGCACTCTTGGCCCGATTCTCCAATTATCGTTGCGCCGATCATCCAATAATTGTCCATGAACCCCTTTTTGAATGATTATTTGATCTTTTGACATGTTTGATTTAAATTGAGCCAAATGTAAAATAACACAGAGTATGGCCATTTCACGATAATCGTGAAATCTTCACCAATACATTTTTGGTGACGTTATTAGTTTCCTAGGCGTGATTATGCAGATCCCACATGACACCTTGCCATTTCCTTCTCTTCCTGTTTACGGTGCTGTATTGAATTAGCCAGACAAATGTGACACTTAACCACCGGGCGATTGTATACACAGCAATGGATTTTAATGGAGCCTGCATGTGGACCCTTTACTTTTCTGATGTAAACAATGGACAACAGGTCAACAGGAAGTTTATTACGACTACTTCCTTCAGTGAACATTAGCTCTGCTCCATGCTCTGGACAGCCCGTTTTGTAAATTTTTTAAGAAAAATCGTACAACAAATATAAAATATTGGATGGTGTATGGGCAAATGCGATTTTTATTGCATTTTCTGACAGTTATCAGCTGAAAATAATGTAGTGTATGGGGCCGATATCATTAAGGATTCTAGTGGAAAACTCATGAAGATTATCTGCAAATTCATTCAATTTTTGACATTGCTCTAGTGTATGGCCAGCTTTAGAAGTAATTACACCATATTTATTGCAATATCCAAATACAAAACAGTAAGTAGAGTGAATATGTTTAAAATGCAACAATAAACAACATATATCACATATACATAATAAAACAGAGTTGTGTTCATCATAGTCCCCAGAGTAAATATCCAGACATCTATAGAAGTCCATCATATATAGCAAAAATACCCATTAGATCTGTCACCTACACTAAAAATCAAATCAAGGAAAAAAAAAACCACCTGAATGTAGGGCAGATAGCTGATCCTACCTTATTGTGGCCAAACAATGAAGATAAATACAAGCAATCAAACAGTGCAGGACAACAGGAACAATGAGAAACATAGTTTACCAGCGCATTTCACAACAACTTTCACTATATTTAATTGACAAGCCAAATGTATAAAAAAATTCTCAGAAATAATTTAACTTTTAAATATTTATTTAATCACATTTATTCAGTCATTTTTTTAAAAAAAGCAGAATTCTTCATTTGATTTTGCAAGGTTGTCAGCACATAAGCAACATTTTCATACTTTTAGTGATGTTTGCAAGTTTAAATGCCATTCCAATGATCTTATACAGCTATAATTATCGTCATCTTGGAAATGCAAATGTTTGCCTAAAACTTTATACAAAGGTTTGGGTCTGGATTGGGTTCATTTGCAGGAACACACCCATACCAGAAAAAAGACTATGAGGAACTCTCACTGTTAGGACCACCTCAGCAAAAAGCCTTGACAGTGGTTGGTGGCTTATTATATATTGCAACTAATATTAATGCATTATATCTTAATGATAGTTTAATGAGTTCTACTGGTTAGTAGCAGTGTGCTCCCCTGTTTCTGTACAGTTTGCCCCAGCCTTTCATGCACCTGTTTATATTATCCTATAAATGGATTTAAGCAACTATCATTTTGAGTAACATACATTAGTCCACCCCTTACCTGCCGGTAACACCAGGGTTACTTACTCTCCCGAAATATCTGGGAGACTCGCGAAATTTAGGCAGGTTTTCCTGTATCCCGGGAGAACAGGCAAATTTCGCCCCCCTGTCTATCATTACTGCAATTCCCAGAACATTATAAATAGCAGTAATGATGGACAGGAGGGGGGGCTTCAGGAAACATTTTCCATAAATTGCATTATTAAGCCCCACCCCCATACCAGCATCTATCTCTTTCCTAGATCTCCCGGAGGGAAGAAATAGGAAGTCGGCACCCCTGTGTAATACCCCTCATTGCAGGAAGTGGCAACGGGGAGATTTAACAGTAGTCTGAACAGCTGACAATACATACACTGCTTTTCTGGGCATGAGCAGTGAGAAAAGACACTATCAGGAATACGTCTGGATCAGGCCCATTGTGCACATGATTCTAGAGATATTTATAGATATTTCTAATTAGGTTTTAGTTGTTTTTTGTTTAGTTTTTTTTAAAGGAAAAAGAGTGAACTGTTGGAGATAACTTTTATGTAAACTGTAATATTTAATGGTGGAGCTGGACCCGATAGCAATGTTGCAGAGGGTTTGACAGTGCCCTCTACTGCCCTATACCCTGCTCTGAAAAGTACAGAGTGGGGGCACTTCTATTCTATAAGAAAGGCATTTTATAGAGTATAATTACAATTGGGGTGTAGCAGCTGCTTCAGAACCCCACACCTGTACTTGCCAACTCTCCCGGAATGTCTGGGAGACTCCTGCAAATCAGGAAGCTCTCCCACACTCCAGAGAGAGCAGTCCCTTACCCTTATGGCTTACAGTAGGGCTTGGTAATACCAATTTTCATTAAGTCCTTTTTAAAGCTGTTATTTATGTTGGCCCTGATTGAAAGTTAAGATAAGACAGGAAAGTTACACCTGGAAAAACCATGTGGATTTCAGGGGGAGTCAAAATAATTTTATTTTATGCATGCAGGGAGAATACTTTGCTTTGCTTATTGTACATAGATAGTGACCAGCTTCACTTTTACATTGTTATTTAGACTTGGGCTGGGAAACATCACCTCTCAACTCTAATACTGCCTGCAACAGATAAAATTAGACTCCCCTGAAATAGTTTTGCCCAGGTGTGACTTTCCTCTTTTATTTTCAATCTCTGAATCAGGGCCATTATGTTAAATAAAGGCAATGGGGAATAGGCATTCTGGAAATTAATGTATTTATTTACATTTTGCAGAATGCTATCCCTGTATTTTTCTGTGACTAAGGAACAGCAATGGTTGGAAAGTTGACAGTTAACTTGTCAGTAATGGCCAACAGGTTTAACATATGCCACTTTCAGATCGCCACCCCGGCAATAACCTGGGTTGAGAAACCCGGGTATTGTTGGGGGTTTTAAGGAAAAACAAAAAGAAGCCAAGTCAGTCTCTTAAAACAGTACAGGGCAGACCCGCGACATTCTGGGTCCCGGGTCTGGGAGGGACAATACACTGATTGGAACAAATCCCTCCAATTGGGTGTATTAGATAAAACCTGGGTTGAAAAACCCAGGTCAGCATCCTTCACACCACCACTTGCCTGTGCCCGACCCTTTTTTTCCTGTGCCTAAGGACCCTGGTAGCTTTCAGATCACCACCAAAAATCCTGGGTCTCAGCTGGTAGCTTTCAGATCAGCCAAAAACCAGGGTTTTTAACGGTGATCTGAAAGGGGTATAATTGACTCCATCCTCTATCTGACAGGGTTGTTAAGTTGACACCTGTCAGATAGAATATTGTAATTCTGACACTTACTGCTACAATGTGAAACCATAGAGAAGCTGACAGATATTGTAAATATAGAATTTGTATTCTATTGGCAAATTAGCCATATTAAGCGCCATGTGCCCTTGGGCTTAATATGGGGCACTTATTTTTCCGTCTTCACCAAAGCTGGTAACACTGACTAAGATGTATACTTTTCATAGTGAAAATAATAATAATAATAATAATAATAATAATAATAATCAAGTATTCAAATACTACCAAATGAACTCCCATAGAATAACTTTGGAATATAGGGGTAGATCCAGAGCTACGTACGCAAGCGATTTTATGCTAGCTGCTGATGTAAAAACGCTGTTTTGTATGTGCGCGGCAGATGTTACGCCTCGTAACTCTGAACATACGTACCAGCCTTGTGTCAACAGCGTAACTATGAACAAAGGGGCAACCGTAGTTGCGTTTCGGAGGCGGGGTGAGGCATTTAAATCATACAGTATAGAAGGGCCTAGGCAGGTACGTATGTGTAGCATGTACGTAGGGAAGTACTTAGGCAGCGTAAAGTTAAGGTAGGGTTCGGCAAATGTAAAATGGACAAAGTACATATGAGCAAGGAGAGTGCCTAGGGGAAAGCATAGTAACTATGCTACGTCTTGAAACATAATGGAAACGTAGCTCTGGATCTGGTCTGGCTCATAATGAGTATTAAGACTTGTGAATAATGCAAGAAAGCTGAAATGTATGCAAATGATAGAAAAACAAGACAGGCATTTGAGAGAGTTAAATCTTTGTGCGTGTTTAAAAATCCATTTGCATTCATCATTTTTGCCTGTCAGCATTAAAGCACATTCATAGACATTTGTATAGAAACAAAACAGGGAACATTAAACATTAAAAGTCTTTTATTTACAAGACCATTGTTTTATTAAGTGCTGTTAATTACCTGCAGAGCATTTCACAAAAACAAACAAACAAAATAAAGAATTAATAATCAAATAGTGTTTCTCATCAAATTGTGTATTAGTGTAAATAGTGTATTATCTCATATACCAACCGAGTTGGTTGTTATAGGCACAGCTGAACACCATGGTTCTGTGTATGTACATGATATAAACATTCGTAGCCACTCTGTGAAAACCAGTCCCAACAAAACTGGGTGGGACTGAGTGCTCTCACTGTCAGTAATGGCACTAGGCATCCAAACTGTAGCAGAAGTGCTGGTCAGGTTAGTCCACTGAGGATTCTGAACTTGGAGCATAGCGTGGACATGCGGAGTGGTTTTGTATCTCCTCCTGCTCCTAAGTTGGGGAGACTTAGGGTTAGGCTGCAGGGAGGAGATGGATGAGAGAAGGGGAGAATTAGGGTTAGGCTGCGGGGAGGAGATGGATGAGAGAAGGGGAGACTTAGGGTTAGGCTGCGGGGAGGAGATGGATGAGAGAAGGGGAGACTTAGGGTTAGGTAGTGGGGAAGGAATGGATCGCAGAAGGGGAAAATTATGGTTAGGCTGTAGGGAAGGGAGGGGGAAATAAAAAGCGGTGTTTAACTGTCAAAAAAGGGACTGTAACAATTGTTGTATTTCAAGTTATAACTACTAAAATTGTTGAGAATTAAATTTGTCGACATTTCTTCCGTGTCTGGATTTTTAGGTGTCGGGGTTTAAGTTGTCTGAATTTCATATGGGGCAGTCAATGACGTTTTATGACGATTTTATGATTCAGGAAACTCGTGTCAGTATTTCTTCCGTCTGTATTTATAGCACTGGGAATTCCTAGTGTCACCATCTGGAAATTAGTATAAAGATAAGAGATACAGAAGAGATATATAAAATAGGCTTCTTCCTGTGAGGGCTGCTGTCAGCGATACCATGCAATGACATATATTAAAGGGGTTTTGGTAAATAGTAAAGCCTTTCCCTCATTCTTTCTCTCTTCTACAGAACCATCTCCAGTGAGCGATATATCAGTACTATCATTTTGCAGGAGGCATCATTTGTTAATTTCAGGTATACGCCACATTGGTGTGGGCAGATAGCATGTAGACTTTACCATTATCGTGACACCAGATAATTTTTTTAATCATTCACAAAACATTGTTCCAAACTGTAGAAGTGATAACAGTTAATTACCATGTAGGGACAAACCCAACCTGATCCAGATTGATTAAGGAGGATATAACCATATTATGACAAACAAGGGGTTCCAGGATAGGACTTGTACTGCCCTTCAATCACTATTTGAAGAATGTTCCTTAAGCCAGAGTAATCAAAGAATAGCATGTGTGCGTTATGGAAGAATCGGGGAGGAGAGACACTGCTTGTGTTGAGCCCCCACTTGGAAAGGGATATTGGGGTAGATCCAGAACTACGTTTGCCGTACGTTTATTCGCGTAGCGTATTTTCGTGTGCGTACATTCTATACACTCCCCTAGGCACACCCCTTGAACGTACGTATTTTGTCAAGATACGCTTACGGACGTATTTTGTCAAGATACGCTTCCCAAACCCTACCTTAACTTTTTCCAACGTAACCGCTGTCATACGCACACGTACGTATGGGCTGAACGAATTTACGCAGCTAAGCACGCCCATACTGTACACTTTAAATACCACCCCCCGCCTACTTCACGTATTTCAGACGTATTTTGGAGTAACGTAAAATTGGCATACCACATGTATGTATTTACGTGACACATACGTGACTGGCCCATACGTTCACAATTATGCTACGTTACTGAGCGTATTTTCTATGGTGCGCATGTGCAGTACTTACCAAAATGCGATTTTACATCTCCGCCACGTGTAAATTCACTCACAAGCGTTGTTCTGGATCTGGGCCATTATGGGTACGTCGCTAAATAGAACAGATATTTTTTTTGCCATCTATGGCAGTAATAATAGGTAGTGGACAATCCAATGATAAATTAGGCATTTGTAATTTATTTATTGAAGACGACTGACTACTATCAATATTTCTAAATTACAGTTGTATGTGAGCGACTTTGCTTCCTGTTACTAGGCAAGAGGGCTCGCTGAGAGACGATCAGTAGACGCCATCCCTGAGAGGAGTGGGAACAGTGACAGACACAATCTTCCTTGCAGGCTCTCACTACCTTCCTGGAGGAGTGACAGTGTTATGCTGTCAGCTGCTGGCAAAGTGTTTATAACCAGCACTCAGCAATCAGTCATCACTGTCCTCCTATTGTAGGGGAAGCGGGACGTGGCTGTATCCAAAGCATTGAACTGAACAATGCCTGAACGTGCATGCGCAGAACAGTGTGTCTTGTGCCAGATCCAGACTACTGACAAGTAGACATTTTCTGTGTGGTCAGATCGTAGAATCTCAGTTTTTGCTATTGACACTTGCACATGCACAATAGCTACAATCCGACCTTGACACTTCAATCAGCTTCTGACAGGGGAGGGGCTGTGTTTGCAAAAGGGAGGGGTTTAGTATTACTCAGGACAGTATATGTGGGGATTCATAGGGCCGATCCAGAGTTAAGGAAACGTCTCTACCGTGCGAATGGTAGGTGTGGTTTCCGCTCCCTCAGATGTGTGGAGACAGCTAATCTCTGCTCGCGCTGCATTCTGAGCTCACACTGCAATCTGATCTTAGGATCCGGTTCAATATTATTCTTGATTATCTTGCAATGGATCTGTAAAGTACACTAAATCTGTCTGCGTTTTTAAGCTATGTTTATACACTGGTGTTTCAGAGACTATTGTTGTGAATAACCCATTTCTATGGTAAATATCACAGATTAATTTTGTTCCAGGCCTAAACAATGCGCTGTCTGTACAGAATAAATGGCTGAGTAGAGCAGACACAAAAGGGTTACTGAGAGTTGGAAAGTAAGGTTATGATTACTGCTGAGGAATATTTTTTGTCTCATATCTTCCATGCCTTATAATGACATCAAACATTAGGACGGCGCATTGAAATGCTATAATTAAATGCATTATTGTCTTAGCAGAGCAATTTAGCAGTGTTCTGAACAATAGTGCTTTATGTAGAAGCCTGTGTTTGAAGTAGTCAACAGGAGCTATGTCTGCCCTCTGGTGGATAATTTGTGTGAAATGTCTGTAGATTTCCAATGGAATCCAAGGATTGTACGGCATTATGTTGTAATCCACCATATGGGTTTGAACCCAAAGGCGCTAAATTAATAATAATACCAATTAAAAAAAAACTATAAGATATATGTGATCACAACCATTGCCAATTATAGGACCAGGGATCTATTTGTGTGCAGTTTGTATGCCTTCATGGTGAAAGGGAAGCATGTCAGTAATTTAAAACATCTGCGGCATAATGTGTTGGCTCTATATAAATAAAAGACAATAATAATATGCATTTTAGGCATACAATGGCAATAACATAGAAATTCATGATTAAAATGTTCAATCCAGGCTCTTGTACACTATTCTGTTGCTTACATGTAAGAGTTAAGCATTTAGAACAACAGAATTTAAGAGATGACACAATAAACAGGAATATAATTATAGTAGTGAAATATAGAGATTGGTCCAGTTTATGAATAATGATATCAAGCATCAGAATATATAAGTTCTCTGCATTTTGTCTTAAAATGGTGCATTAACCTAATACAAAGTATATGCTAAATAAGAGGCAACTAGTGACATAAGGATTTCCATAGTGATT
The DNA here is from genome assembly GCA_011038615.1 of Limnodynastes dumerilii. Classification (NCBI taxonomy): domain Eukaryota; kingdom Metazoa; phylum Chordata; class Amphibia; order Anura; family Limnodynastidae; genus Limnodynastes; species Limnodynastes dumerilii. The sequence goes on along the minus strand of WWET01000527.1, from coordinate 374,460 downwards.
TACCTTTATAGACATTTATATGGATACCTCAATCTTTTATTTTAGTATGTACAGGTGATCATAAAGCTATTTATCTACCTATGAGCACAAACCTGTAATGACAAATAAGAAGTATAGAAACTGTTCACAGTGCTATTAACGACTACTTGATAGTTTTGATACATTTGTAAAATAAATAACAAATTGCTTTAGAGACGACCCAGAAATCAATGAGTACTTTCACTATTCTTATGACCTATAAAAGCAAATATACAAATAAACTTTAATGAACTTAATGTTCCATGTATGAGGTGGCAATGCCACAAGTGCTAACATTTTTGTTTTAACCTTATAAAATGCTAATTCTATAAATGTGAACCCAAATGGATTATAAGTATACAATTTGATTCTCTACAATGATAGGGGTAGGTGTGAAGGAATTGTGCAACTCCCATATTGCATGTGAATTTATGTCCATAATTATATTTATACATAATATTCAAAAATAGGTTTGGTCCAAAAATGTAGAATTTTCAGTTAGAAAGCCTGGGATTATTGACTGCTTATTGTAGTGTTCAATTGCAATAACTCAAAACATGTTCTCAACAAGTGATTGTTTAATATAGGTTATGGAAGCAGTTTGTTTTTTCCTTTCATCTAATGAGAATGAATCAAAGCTGAATGCAAATAAAATGCATTCTGAGTCTCTCATGGTAGACTTTACAATAATGTTATTGTAGATTAAAAGGATAAGACAATATATTTGACACCGCTATTACGCAGATCCATGTGTTCAAATGCTGCTCAGTAATTTGAAGAAACATTAGGAACGATCTGAAAATCAGAAGAAACAATTGGCTCATTTATGCTGCCCAGTGTGTGCTGGTGAGAGAGTCAGATATATCCTCTCTTTGTGCTAATAATTATGCACGTTTTAAAATACATGTGCAGGTCTATTCAGGAGAAAGTGATTCCCACATCCATGTGCTAAGCACCCCGTGGAGCGCGCTTAAGTCAGGATCTGAGAGGAACAAAGCTACACCACAAACCATTAAATCGCTTACTTCAATATTTTCAGCTCAAAGGAATAGTTAGTTATACAGGACCCTGAGACATCATACTTCTGTCGTTACTATTATTTACAGATTTTTCACTGATCTCATAGGTCCTTGTAAATGAGAAATAAAGGGCTGTCACATGGTGTCCTAAAATGTACTGTACTTACAGATCAAACATATGCAGCTTACATACTGTAGATAAAGCTTAAAATAATTCATGCCTGTGGTATATAACATATGCATTTTGCATTTAAAAAGTTCAATGCAAAGTTGTTGTTTTTTGTATAAATGTTTACGAATCTTTCATCTATTTTTAATGTTTTATTTTAAACTTTTATCTATTTTTAGGAAATTATATGTATTTATAACGATCAAATCTCATTGGGAAAATGACTAGTAATGAGTTTACTTATAAAGTACACTTACTTGAAAAATTCAGATATAATTCACATAAAGAAATGATTCAAATCTGAAGGGTTTTAAGCCGAGACACTTTTTGTTACTTTAGAGATAAAGGCTTTCAGCAAAATGGTGAGCAACACACAATGCTCGTGGACTTTCATGAAACACAATAAAGTTATTACTGTGTGACTTTTATAATGTTTACAATAAATGCAGTTATCATTGTTGCAAGGTTCTGCCACTTATCTGTGCTGTGAGTAGGGATCATGTGACGACCATACAGACATTGGTCCGGATTCACAGTTACGTAGTTTTCGTCTTACATACGTTGTTTTAAGAATTGAGCTACTACGCATGTGTAGAAGCCTATTTACGCTATCTACGTACCATTTCTGTACGTAGATTGCGTAAGCGCGGTCTACGTAAATGTAGACTGGACCATTGTTGGTAAAGATTTTTTTCATTTCTTTTTGCCTTGCTCCCAATCCTGAAATGAGCCCCTCGGAAAGTAGAGCCCCACACACACTACAGGTTTTTAATCTATGAATGATATTATAGAAGATTTTAATTGGCAATCAGCCTGTATACACACTACACACTATTTTCAGTTAATCCTTTATTATCTAATAGCTTGATCGTAAAAAAAATTGGACTTTTTAAAAGATGCGTTCATCATCACAAACCATTTTGTGCACTTTGCAACGATCACGCATGACACTTGTACACTATCGTTCTAAACACTCATTTATGGGGTGTTTTGAGTGATAATCGTTTATAAAACTGTTGTTTGTATGGGCCTTAACAGCAAAGTCAAGTGTCAATACACCTTGGCGAAACCATGTAGCATTCTGTATCAATATGCAGCCCTCATATTGCAATATCATTTGTCTAGATGCAGACTTGCACCTGTTTTTGTTATTATGCTGAAACATGGGTCAGCACCAGACTCTAGATCATTCCCAGTATAAAATGATGGAGGTATTGATGATAGGTAAACGCTGGCCTGCGACGCCTTCATTTCAGATATTTTGCTTTTGGAAAGACCTGACTGTATTGCAAATACTACTATATTTATCTACTTCCCTTCTCTTTAGCTGATGATAGCTCTTAGGGCTTGATTCAATTGCCTGCGAAGACGGGAAAAAGCACGAAGGGCGCCTTTTCCTTTCTATTAAGTAAAAATAGATGAGGTGCGCATAAAAATCCACGGAAATTAGTAGAAAAAGCACAGCGATTGGGGATTGCGGACAATTATATCAGGTCCTTAGTATCTACTACTCTTTCTGCAATATTTTATTTTGTAAAATTGTAACTTGATGTACCCCAATCTATAGCCTAGTTCTTATCTACTGTAAGAACTATTAAGATTATTATTTCTGGGACTTTTCCCAGTGTAAGCAATGTAAATAATTCTCATGCCTATCAGCGTTGTTGTCAACAAAAGTGACACTAGCCAAGCATCAGGACCAGTCATCCAATGGTGTGTGTGTGTCATTTGCTGCCTATAATATAAGCACGCCCTTGCAATCTTGTGGTTTGCCAAAGTAATAAGGTTCTTACTACAATCTGTCATCCATCGCTTTTCATATTATACTATATGATAAGATCAGATGTACTCATTCAAAGTTCCTCTTACTTAAATGCGGAAAAGCCATTGGCAGATTTGTCAATATTAAGATCATCCTAACAACAGTTCTCTATGTAATTTTCTCTTTCTTAGCAGCAATGTAATGTTGCTGTAATCATAAATATATAGTTGTTCTCCTGACATACTGGTAAGTGGTTTACATTCAGGATGTTAGGAGCTTTTAATGTAGTTTTGTGGCTATGCCAGTGGATGTATTGGTGAGTGTTATTGACATATATCTTTCTGTCCTTTCTAAGCAAAGATCTATTTATAAAAAATAATTATGTAATGGAAACTGACTGTTTATCGTGGCTTAAAATGATGACTCCAGGTATCATACTTTATATAATAAGCAACTATTTCACCCCTGCAAAAAAACAGGGAACATGCATTTATCTAATACTATAAAGCTTTTTAGACTGCAAAATAGAGTTACACTTTACCACCTTTTAACTTTAAATATATCTGCTCATGTTACTTTCACCCCTTTAATTGACTGTCTCCATGCCCAGTGTTGAAGAAGGAGCATTTTTTCTCAATAAACAAAGAGAATTAATCACTTTGCTTAATAAATAAAGTTACTGATTGAGTTACTTTTCGGCAGTTTGACTTTACAGTGAAACTTCCCTATGTTAAACACATGTTGACATCTCATGAAACAATAAATTAAATTAGTTCTTCATTCTGAGAAGCATTTTTTTTTACTCAGTTGTATTTAAAAATAAAAATCATTATAGTTTTTAACATAAAATCAGTATTTATATAAAAATCTGAATTTAGACTTTATTTTTCATAAACTGGGGTAAACGCAAGCATACAAAAAATGATTGTTGTAATGAGGTTATGAATAATAAATAGAATTGGATGTGCAATATTGTAATTTACTGTATAGGCATATGTGACTTTAAACATGGCACATAGACACTGTGCAAATATCATCCCACAACCTGCATACCTGAAGCTCAAATTGTGCAGGCAAACAAGTACACAGAATATATTGTGAGGGCCTAGGTAGATTTTATGCTCAATCCCTTTGAGTTTGTAGCATGTGAATGTCCCTAATCCAGCTGTGACCCTGTGTAGTGCACAGGGCACACACATTGTCTGATCAGAGGCATAAATGCAATCCAGACACTTTTCTATTTAGTGAATAAACTGAAATTGGCTCAGAGTTAGAAGTAACTGCACAGAAAGGTGTAAACCTGCACCGAATTAACCATCTCGCAATGTGAGGGGTGCAAATGATTTTTTTGCCTTTCACAGGAAATATAATGGCTGGATTTGTTTATTACACACAAATAATGAGCAGCTTTATTTGTTATCTAGAGCTGAGCTACATAACATCATCTCACAACTCCTTCTGTTTGCATATTAATTTTGCTTCAGTTCAGCTTCGGTTCATTTTAACATGGTATAGCCTAGGTACATGTTTGCTCCTCTTTTTTTTTGCTCCTGACTGTGGATCAGCCCCTTTATGTCTAATAATGTGTCATTTCTAACCTCATTGGCAAACATGATATTCTCTGACCTTAGGGCACCAAACTTTGTCTGACTGCCAACATCATCTACCATGTAAAATGCTGAATAGGAGAAAAATTGTTGCTATTAAAGACAATCTAATTGATTAAGTTTGTGTTATCCACCCTCAATACAACAGCATAATATCTAAATGCAATCATTTAATGCAGACACTGGAGAAAATTTTTTTATGTCGTAGGTGATTGATTTCTATATAGCACTTGGTAATATTTTGGCGCTATTTAAATAAAGTTTTGTAAATAATAAAATGAATACAAAATTGTGTTTTGTTTTTTTTACTTTGGAGGTAATAAAAATAAAACACTTTAAAAAGATTAATAGCCCCTCTAAACATGCAATAACTTGGGATGTCTATTAAGTATGTTCTACAATTCAGTATGTTCTACTGGTTCAGGTATGTTCTCTCTCTCTCTCTCTCTATCTTTTTTTTTATTTTATTCCTATTATTATGATTATTATTATGATGGTTATGATTATGATTATTATTATTATTATTATTATCATAAAACATAATAATATAAAGAACACACAAAAGGTTCTCTGGTTGGTCCATTGAAACAGGTATATCTCTAAATTAACAGAATGTCCCTGTATTGCATTTTTTTGTAAATAGTGTGAATTTGATAAATTTTGTCATATGCCAGTAAAGTATAATATATCTAAAACATGTAAAATATAAGAACTGTATTTAAAAATAAACCAGACTGTTCCACCCATTGTACTCTAAACCAATGCACCGTTAATACAGGTGCCATCAATCTGCCAACATATTGTTTGAAATGTATGTGTCCGCACACATGCTTATGTGTAAGCGTTTCATGTACAGAGATTTTGGAGTCATGAAAACAAGCTTATATTTAAAAAAAAATAATTGTAACATCTGTTTCATTCACACAGAATGAAAGAAAAGTTATATTTTATACCATTGATTCACAGAGAGGAAGAAATGATTCATGAATTATTGCTCCAAAGTTGCTATAGGAGTCAGTGGATTGATGAGTCTCGCAGTAAGTTCAGAAATTATACTGTACCAGTGAACAAAGCTATCAATTCCTCAGTGTCGTGAACAGATAACATAGGAGACAAGGGCTTAGATGTGTTTTTTTTAAACCTTCGGTAGTTGTTCTCACAATCACAGACGGTAGATGTCTTGGGGAATTACACTCTGTTTCTTTTACTACTGCATATGTTTACTACTGTATTCTGCATTTTACAAAGGCAGTAATTTGGAAAAAGGGAATTTAAAAAATCCTGAAGGATTCACTGGTGAGTAGGCAACTAAGTTATCTATGTTAAATTTAATAATCCTAGAAGTTTAATGATGGGAATTATTTTAAAAGCTCTATCTGTTCATAATTCCATTTGAATATTATTGATTTTAAAGGTAATGAATAATAACATACAACAATGCATGAAGGGAAATAAGCTTCAAGACACTTGGGAGAAAACACTGCATTACCAATAGAGGGCGCTCAATGAGTTTTGAAAAGAGCTTAAAACAGAAGTGAAGTTGAATGAAGCTTTGACACAGTATAGAGATAAGTCATGCTGTTACAGTGCAGAAGATTCCAAGACTGACCATGCTATCAATTGTTTACTGTGTCTTTAATTTCTGGGTCTATGTACCTAAGTAGAAGGAAACCCCATGATTTGCAAAAGTGAGTTTAGTGGGTTTTTTTTTTTAACTGCAACAGGATGACAACAAACAAAATATTTATAGTCCTACATGAAAGTTTGCTCAGTATGCCTGAAACGATGTGAATGTTTTGGGTGGTTCCAGTAATTATTGCATTATGTCAAGTGTCATGATTAAACCAGCTCCTTAATGGCGTTTCTGACATAAGACGCATTGATATTGTAGATATGGTTACAAACAGTTAAACAGTCTGCCAGTTCCTCCGTGAATTTTTTCAATGCCAACACTGAAACCTTCAAGCTCAGTTCTTTATTTCTAGAACCAGGGTTTAGTCTTTATTTTGCTGTTAGGTACCATTAGAAATGCAGTGAATATAATTGTTTTCCACCACACCTGTGTGACATAATAAAATAAGTCTATTTAAATGGTTTTACAGATCTAAAAACATAAAGCTAATTTCAAGCTGTCTATGCTGCAAGCATACCTTACTTACTATAAAATCTGTGATTCACCCAGACACCTCTGCCAAATTTTCTAAGCACATTTAATTCAGAATCATGTAAGCAGTTAAAAAAAATACTTTTAACCGTTTCTTTTCATAGCTCTAGATCTGTGTTTGCCCTTTTAGATTGTAACATCAACCCTAGATATAGTCTGCATATAGTAGAATAAATTAATCAAATTGACAGTTTCTGTACCAAACACAAAGACAAGTACAGATCACTATGATACTTCCAGCTTGTATTTGTCACTATCAGAGAGAAGTATTCAGATTTTCAAGGAAACATTATTTCAATGTTGCAAAACTAAATTAATTATTATTTTTTTATTACTCTGATTTTAATTTGAGCTGAAATATGAACAGGATGAGGCATGTTTTATAATTTAATCATTGATTACCAGAATATAATGAAAATAAAATATTAAAAGACCTGAAAATGCTATGTGCAAGACAGCTAGACATCTATATGTTCTTAAAAGCTTATTTTATGGTTACACAAATATATTTACAAGCAGTTGTTGCAAAATGTTTAAATACTATTTTCACTGATTGCCAAGTAAACATAAATTCATCTGTGCATATTTTGAGTTGTAAGCATAAAAATAATTACATGTCTGATTAAATCCACTTATCCCTTCACGTCTTGATCAATCCATATTAAATATGAAATGCTGTGATGTGTTACATCTTAGTGCAGAAATGTAATGAGTTTGACAGCAGTTCAGATTACTTTTAGCAGGTTGGGAAGTAATATTCCATAAATTGCTTTTATGGCATTTTACGATGGTTGGTTAAAAAAAAATAAAGCAAACAACTAAAAACAAAAATGAAAAAGAACAATGACAATTGTTTAACTTAAAACCAGCAAATGCACATCTATGTATATTATATATATTTGTGCTTAGATTATATGACAATCCTTATTTACATCATTACAAAACAGATCAGGTTTATTGTGTTAGCATGGTCTTATATACCCAGCACATGCATATTGGGACTTCTTTTGTCAGGCAATATACTGTATATTTCTACCACAATTATGCAGAAAATCTCCAGACCTTTATCTAAGTGTAATGAGACAGCATTTCATTGTACTTGAGCTGTTGTTCCCAGCACTCTGTAACACTTTGCACTAAGTGTCCCATTATTAATAATAATTTGGTATTCATCGCCATATCATGAATTATAATAGGCTCATTTGCTATGCGTGTCATAAGTACAAAATTCGCTTGATCCACAATTAATTAATGTTCCGCCCCATTTTCTTAGTTAAACAGAAATGTGTCAAAAAATAATCTATTCTTTGTCATTTACATTTGTCTCAATATTATGTCACTCTCCTCACTTACCTGTACAACTTGCTAAATAAGTCAGTGTTTGGAATCAGAATGTGGACCTGTCAAAATGTTATAAACTGATATTTGCCAATCATCCAGCCTCACATTTTATTTTATTTCAGTCTTTAACAATAATAAAGCTGTAGTGGATTAATGCAATTGAAGTATATATATATAAATATATA
>WWET01000527.1:332780-350780 GCA_011038615.1 Limnodynastes dumerilii | reverse complement strand
GTAAGAAGTGAGGGGGCCCTTGTGCAGGATTTGTACATGGGCCCCCCCCTTACCTGAGACAGAACAGTCCCAATTTGCGGACCTCAAAAGGGGCGGGACATAACAAACCCTGCCCCTTTTTGGCCCAAAAATTGGAACAGTCCCACCGAAGAGGAAGGCATCTATTTTTTCCCTCCAGAAGATCATAGAGGCAAGAAATAGATGCTGAATGGGCCCCCCTTCCCCTGCCAACCCTGATATGCAGACTTGGGTGCAGGATGAATGCCACAATGCCCCCTGTTCTGAGGGGGGAGAGGCAATGTCCGTGCGTAGTTTTCTTCTTAAGAAGGAAACTATGCACAGTAAGATAAGGTAGCGCAATGGCTCTTTTAAGTGCCATTAGGTACCTAAAAACGGGGGACAGGACGAGTGAATTAGGTGTGGATCTGTCCGCTCCTAACTCACTCTTAACTGTGAATACGGTCCTTTGTTACTGGTCTATTAAAATGCCTGTATGGTGAAATTAGGAATTCTGTTTTAATTGAATCCCAGAGGCTTGTGGGAACCCCTGGATGAGTATTGGCAGTCAAAATTGTAGCCCATCAACAACTGTAGTCTGGACAGGGAGAAGTTTCCCATTCCTCTGTCATGTTCTCATTGTTCTGTATTTCCAGTCACTTCAAACAATGGGAAGTAAATACCATCAAGAGACTCATAAAAGTAGCTGACAACATTAATATTCACTGCTCTGGACTGGTATGCGGCTTCTTCTAACAGCGTGTGACAGGAGGCTTTGCAAGAACGTTTAGTAACCTGAGCACTTCATGTTTTCATAGCAAAATAACATGGTGTCAGTGTATCAAAGGAAGCAACCCTTCCTTGTCCTGTGTGCCATAAAGAGCTACAGTAGGTGAGCTACAGCAATGAAGCCATGAGTTGCCTAACTGGTTCCATAGGCATAGGCAGGAGACAGGGACATGCAAGGAATGCAGCTGCTATGGAGCCTGGAGGAGAGGGGCCAATAGCAGTGACTGTTGGAGAGGAGAGTGCTCTGTTACCTGTCTCCTTCTCTATACTATTGACTGCTCCCCTGCTCTAGTGCCTGCTCTAGTATATTCTGGTGCAGTAGGAGGTGCCAGATGACATCATCTTCCTGTTTGCCTGTTAGACGAGCAGGACCTGTTTCCTCTGCTAGTTGGAGTTAGTCACAGAACTGCATAGATGTGCAGCTTACAACCTCCTCACATAGTAACCCTCTTACATATAGATCTGACAAGCTGCTGCTTATTCATATCCCTGCTGTACTGTGAGATCCTTATTGTTGCAGAACCACCATCTAAACTGCTGAATGCTTTAACCCCTTGTGTACCAAAACTGTATAACCTGTTACTACTTGCTGTCTCTACTAAATAAACCTAAGAACTGGTTAAGTGACTACAGTCCATATCCAACATCTACTGTCAGCTATCTTGCACCACAAGACTCTGCCAATAGTCACTCCCTCCTGTACTGTAAAACTGGGTACACACTGGAGAGTACCCAGTGTACACTGTTGTTAAACTACAACTCTCAGCATGCTCTAATGGCATAGGTATATCCGATACCTGGCAGAGCATGTTGGGATTTGGAAAATGGGAACACCTGGGGCCAGATTTACTAAGCTGCAGGAAAGGAAAAGTGGACATGTTGCCCATAGCAACCAATCAGATACTAGCTGACATTTTCTAGTATGTAATAGGAAAGTAAGAGCTAGAATCTGATTGGTTGCTGTGGGCAACATTTCTACTTTCCTTTACCACAGCTTAGTAAATCTGGCCCATTTAGAGAAACAGGTTGGCCAGGCCTGATTTAACATAACGAGCCACATTAACATTGTACAGTGTTTATATTATTGTTATATGAAATCTATAGGACACCTATAATGTTTGTCTGTATGTAGAATAAAGAAATAGAAATAGAATAGGATGATAAAAGAATTCTGTGATGTAAAAATAGAGGCGTAATTAAGCATTTTACACCAGTGGTCAAAATGGATTGTTAAATGTCAATATAAAGTGTATCCAACGGTTTTGACTATAATCCCAAACTGGTTTTGCTTCAATTAATTTTCTAAATTTCCATAGTATCTCTGATTAGGTCGTTAGTAACTAAATAACTTCCTATGTTTTGTTAGACATCGAAACTAGTTAAACAGAATCTTAGCTGAACAAACTGAACAAAAAAGTTAAAGTTTAAACCTGTTTAAAATAGCTAATAGTTTTGACTCATGGGCCTAGATTTGAAATAGAAAATGCTATCACACTGATTTGAAATAGGCTGTGAAGTGTCTGCCCCAGGCTTAGATATGACCTGTAACTGTGTGTACGAACTTCTGTGTTAAGTTCCGGATCATTCGCATGAGTATGCTCTTACTGTACATTCATTACGTACCTCCACCCTTTACCTCCCTTGAGACGCCCTTCATAACGAAAGGGGTCACAGTACTATTTTCACAGTTCAAAAACAATCCAGGTTACATTGCACCATTGGGCATACATTCACCTCTGTATATAGCCTCCAAGAGCCAGATTTAGTAAGGGGAGATTTGTGTGCCAATCTGTGTGTCTCTCTCCTTAGTGTCCCTCCGGCCAATGACTTCTGTCATTTATGGGCCCCTATTTATATCCTCTTACGGGACTCCCATAAGAGGGTATAAATAGGGACCTATAAATGACAGGACTTATTAGTTAGAGGGACACCGAAGAGAAAGGAGCACCTTATGCAGCACAGCAAGGTGAGGACAGTAAGTATTATCAATATTTTATTGGGTTTTTTTTTATGTCATGATGCAAAAATAATTAATAAAAAAAAAAAGTACATTCTGGCTTATATTGTGTGCACCGAAGAAACTTTATTCATATTATAACGGTTTGGAGGACAGTATTATTTATTAAACAGAGGACACTTTATTTACTTTCTGAGTAATTTTTTAATGTACTTTTTTACATTCAGAGGACATTTAATTAATTATTTATTTAATAAATGGAGGACACTATAGTTAAGTTATAAAGGATCGGAGGACAATTTATGATTTAATTAATAAATGGGGGACAGTTTATTTTTTTCATAGTGGATTGGGAGACAATTTTTTTTTCTGTGGCATGCACTTAACCCTTTGCATGCTGCTGCTAATGGTACTAAAAGGCACAGCATGCCCTGCTAAACATGGTGTAAAAACACGTTTAAACTAAATTTTTGTTATTTTCAAATTTAAAAGTTGTTTGTTTATAAAAAAAAATTATTTACATTTTTTATTTTTATAAAAATAAATGAATAATAATATATTGTAAATAAAAATGTTTTAATGGAAAACTTCTTAACACATTAAAAACATTAAGAAAAGACACATAGGCTAGCAAAGAACCATACATAAATGGTAGAGGGCTACCTTATCTTTTTCCATGCATATGTTAGTTTCAACAAGGCACTCTTACTTGTCAATCAGTCATAACTCTAGAGGAACGCCCATAGTAGCCCATGCTGCTTATTTGCATTAAGAGTCTTGCCCCTCTAGCCACGCATGCGGGTCTCAATCCATACCAAAGCTTGAATCCATCCTGAGTCAGACATTTGTGTCTGTGAATCAGTCGGCCATGGTTTACGTGAGTTTTGGGCATGCGCAGTTTATCTGTTTTTGAAAATACGCATAGCGATTCTGTACGTTCTTAGTTGTGAATACGACCCTGTATGAATAACTTTAAAATGGTAGGTAGGTAGACAGACAGACAATAACAAGCCATGACAATAAACACAAACACCCATAATATGAGATGTGTCTTCAATTAAAATTGTTCTTTCTCTTACGTTTTACTGATGAAGGATTCTGCGCCGGCATCCTTGTGGTCTGTAACTGTGGTCAGAAAATGACAGCTTGATAGATTATTAGGTTAGATATGGAGTTTCTTTTGAAACTTAATTACATTGTCTAATATTGCTTCAGATACTGCTATGTTGGTCAATATTAGCTTAATTTACTTTCATTGCTCTTTTATAGATTTTGCTTTGGCTCATTTTTATTTGTCAATGAACACAACATGACCTAGATTATGTGAGTAGGCTTTCACCTGTTCTTACTATTACTGTCAATAGTATAGATCCAGAACTCCTCTTGCAATCCGTGTACTACCGTAGCGCATGTACGCGAGCGTAGCTTCTATACCCTCCCCTTGGCACTCCCCCTGCATGTATGTACTTTGGCCGCTTTTTACGCTTTCTGAACCCTACCTTAACTTTTGGCAACGTAACCACTCTGATCCGCTGACACACGTATAGGATGTCCGTAGTTACGCCGCTGTACTATTTAAATGTCAAAACACGCCTTTGAAGCGTAATTTCGGGTGTCGTAAGGCTGGCACGCCCCCTCAAACGTATTTTCGTGACTGATACGTGAAAGGCCCTTACGCTCAGAGTTACGTAGCATATCATCTGTCTTGCGCTTGCTCAGTACATACCAAATAGTGTTTTTACGTCTCCGCCAGGCGTAAATACGCACAGAAACATTGTTCTGGATCTGCCCCAATCTCTTATTCAGTTCCAAAAAGTTAAGCAGGGGTGGAAGTATTACTCTGTCCTGGTGAATGCGACGACTAAGGGTTTTTCCCGGGTCTCACATGGGACTGGTGGCAATATGAATATTACCGGGTTGGTTTTAAACCTGGGTTTTTCACATTGCCAACCGATTGGATAGATTTGTTTACTATTGCTATGGCAAAATAAACAAATCTCTACTTATGGCTGAATTCATAAAAAAAAAAAATTCATAAAAAAAAGTATAACTAAAAAGTATGGTGCATGCTAATGCTTGTAGTGCTACAAGCACATGCATGCCCAAGGATGCCAGGGCATGCTGGTGCTTGGAGAACCACAAGTGCCAGCATGCCCTGTCATCCTGTGCCAAACACAACATAGTACTGCCCCCCCTAGATACATAATAAAAGATAGGGCTGGCCATTAACATTAAAAAATAATTAACATTTAATACATTAAATACATTACATGTGTTAAAAATATTAATAAAAATATTATTATTCTAAACATTATTTATTAAATACATAAAATACATTCAATACATTAAAATGATTAATAAAAAAAATATTATTGTAAAAAGAAATACCACATTGGAAGTGATCCAATCTTGTAAGGTTTTAATCTTGGGAGGGGTCTTGGCAAAAAAAACCCTTGCAGAGTAACGCAACTAGCAGGACATGCCGGAGCTAATGACAGTTCTCCTGTCATTGGGTCCTATTTATACCCTTGTCCAGCATGGGAAACATTGCCACGTTGGCCAACGGTATAAATAGGGCCCAATGCTGCATTTAAATCCACTAATATCTGGGAAATTCATTGGTGATGTGAAACCATCAGACCTAGGAATTTCCTGTTTTTTTGTTTTTTTTTATAACGCTGCTTTTTTTTTTGGCCCAGCATTTTCTCGTGGAAAAACCTGTGTTTTTCTGATGTGGTGATGTAATAGCGATATCAATTATCATATTAGCATTTGCAACATTCCACAAAGAGAAGCTTGGAAGTGCTTCATGCATATATTGCTGAGACAGTAACAGTGTGGGATAAGGACAATGCTGATAAAATAAAGGCAACATGCAAAAACTGTATTTGTATGACCGGCCTAGTAAAGAAAGGATATGGAAAATTATATGTAGTCTTTTTATTTAATAAATAATTGAAATGGGAATGTACCCATTAAAAGACATAAAAGCCCAGACAGAATTTGATCCAGATATGATCCTGAGATTTTTGTACTACACAATGCCAATGCTTTGACCTTATAACGTTGCTGTTGGGGGCATGGCATAAAAACTCTCGCACTCAAGTACAGTTTCAGATGAACTTGAATCATTTAAATTTAAGGAAAACAATATGTTACCAAAACAGAAATTTAATCTATATGTGTAGATAGAAAATGATTCATTTGTATTAGTAAACCTTCTACGCATAATGAGGTTTTTTAATTAAAATACAAAATGTAGATCTCCTTGTAGTCAACCTGCATCTGTTTTCCTGATCCCTTAGGAATGGTTAATTATAAGGGTGGGGGACAGTGTGTTTTCCCTATCACTTTACTGCAATCTGTACAGTTTAGGTGAGGAGCAGTTTTTATAGCTACAGCTTTCTAGCTTGGAGATCATTCTTTCATAGCTTCACTGAAACTTCATCTTTGTAAATGTAACCACGTTGTTCATATTTACTGTGGTTTTAGCAGGTATTAATAAGTTAATTGCCAGTAATGTTAAGAACAAACACATAGGACCAGATCCTATAATAGGTACGAACACACTCGTAAGTCTCCGTAGCAGAAAGGAACTTACATAATGTAGAATTCTATCTTCTGTATGTGTGAGAGTAGTGCATTACCTGCACATTCCCTTCACACGCACGGAACTTCTGTACCCTGAAGCCTATCTTACTTTAACACACAGCCCTGTAGTAATGGGCTGGTTCGTAATGGAAGATCACACATTAGGACTTAACTAAGTCTTTACTGTATGATTTAACCGCCCACCATGCATACAGGCAGTACACATAGCCGGTCATTATAATGTCACTGTGTGTAATCTCGAGTCATTCATAGTACGTTCTGATGTGTAACAGTCATGTTTGTGCAGAACGTATGCACAGAGAACATTCTGAATGTCATATGCAATTCTGGATCCGGTCCATAGGGCAAATTCTCAATTCTCTCTAACCATTATACGATTCAATCATATTGGGGAAGATCCAGATCCCCGCATGCTTTATGTGTGTGTGGGGGTCCGTAAGCACGCTCGTGTAGAGGGGAGTCCACGCCCCCTGCACTCCCCACTCTTGGTAGTAAATCTGGACACTTACATGTCTAGATTACTACTTTACTACGTCCGCAGACGTAGTCGTAACTGGGCTTCCCCCGCCCCGCACCCTTCATTTAAATGGATATCCCTGCCTATATAGCGGGAATAGATCCATCATAAATGAAGGTTCTGACCCTGCCCCGTAAGTACTGATGTACGTGCAATAGTACTCACGCTAAGGCAGTGATGGCGAACCTATGACATGCAGTCAAAATGTCTTGGCGTATCACCTGTAACACGAGTGTTATAGGTTTTTATTATTGCGGTGGTGGCGGCGGAGGCTGTCAGTGACGGTCAGCTGGGGGGGGGGAGAGGTGGTATCAGCTGCAGGGGATATGGCTGATACTGCCTCTCCCCCATGCAGCACCAGATTGGATCACAATGATCCAATCCGATGCTGCAGCCTAGGACACAGTGAGTGCAGCGTCAGAGCGGGAGGAGAGAGCACACCGTGGAGGAGAGCAGTAAGCAGAGATAAGTTTATTTTAAGTTTAAATTATTCAAAAAGGCTGGACACAAAAAGGCTGGCTAAAAGGTTGGGCACAAAAAGGCTGGGCAAAAACGCTGGGCACTAAAAAGCTTGGCAAAAAAGGCTGGGCACAAAAAGGCAAGCTAAAAGGTTGGGCACAAAAAGGCTGGGCACTTAAGGGCTGGGCACTAAAAGTCTGGGTACTAAAAGGCTGGCTAAAAGGTTAGGCACAAAAAGCTGCTCAAAAAGGCTAGGCACAAAAAGGCTGGGCACTAATAAAGGGGGCAAAAAGGCTGGGCACAAAAGGGCAAAAAGGCTGGGCACAAAAAGGGGACAATACGGCTGGGCACAAAAAGGGAACAATACGGCTGGGCACAAAAAGGGCAAAAAGGCTGGGAACTAATAAAGGGGGCAAAAAGTGCCAAAGGCACTTAAAAATAAAACTCTTTCTTTACTAGGGCTGCAAATATCACAAAATGATGGATATTTCTAGAAGTGACACGCCACCCAAAGTAAGCTAGATTTTATTCAGAATTTTGACACACCGAGCTCAAAAGGTTAGCCTTTACTGCGCTAAGGGAACATCGTGGCTTGTGTAAGTTCCCTGTCAGCTGCAGGTCAAGATCCAGCCCATTGTTACCACTTTACTATGTACTGTACATACACACAAGCATGCTACCCAATCAGAATGCACCTGACACCCTCTGACAGGTGTTACCTATCTTCTATGGTGTTCCATCTCTCAGTGTACCTATGCAGACTTCCCTAATTACACCAATTTCCTAGTGCCTCAACCAGACATTTTAGGTAGGCTCCGGGTGTTGTGGTCAGTCTATGCGAGTTTTAGTGGATAAAATGTTACTGAGATGTCTGAATAGTGATGCCCATTGCTTGCACATCCCAGCACTGGGAATCAAAATTTGATGTTTGACATCCAGCTTATAATTACAAAATATAGGCTGTTACAATAAGATACATTTATTCTGCTACTAGTTGTTCTCTCTCTCCCTGTCACCCCATTCACTCAGAATCATGTCCACCCTCACAATCCAGGCAGTATTCTATGTTCCTGTGTTTATGGTATTTGGACTTTCTCAGTGCTTGAAGTAGACCTCTGCATAGTAGTATGCAATGTATTTACTGCCACCACCATTTCTATATTTCCATTTCATCACTTAAAAAATGTACTCTACATGGGGTCTCAAAATGATTAATGTGTACTTGTAAGCCATGTTCACACAATGGGGATTTTAATTAACATGTGAAATTTGCTATTCATTCTCATCAACTTTAATCTATTTCACTGATCCCTAAGGAATGGTAATTACAAGGAACGGGGCAGATTGTGAGTGTGCACTGCAGTTAGTGTGTTTATTTAGGTTTCACTAATTCTAGTTTTTGAAAAAGCATTGATTCAAGCAATTAGTAAAATATTATTTTATATTGTAGATTTGCCATATTTTGCCAGGTTTGCAAGTAAAATGTAAGAATTGTTCAGCATTCCCCACTTGTCTAATACTGTACATTGCAATATATGTAGAATATTGCAATTCTGCCACTATCTACAAGGGTGTGGTCTTTCAGCAGATCACTTTGCAGCAATGAAGTGCCAGCAGTAAAAAATGGGCCATTGTGGATCAGCGGCCCGTTTGACCACTGTTCCACACGTACCTCCTAAAACCTTCCTATACTGTACTATTCAAATGTCCCCTCCCCCATCCACCTTACGGAGTTTAGGAGGGCAGAGGGGATGCATCACTCAGTCAGATGGATCTCCAGATGTACGGAACTAAGTTCTGGAGATCCGTTGTGGAACATCTGACATCTGGCATTGCAAGATGCGGAATTCGGTTGTCGTGCGGAGCTGTGGATCCGATTCCAAGTCTGGTTCTGCAATGACAATGGAACAAGCCTCTCAACCACTCAATATATACTATTAAGAATCATTGCTAAAAAATAAAAAAAATATGGCAGCATAGCTGTCTCCAACCTGGTCAGTTCAGGAATGTAGAACATGTTAATTTACGATATATGGGCTGGATCCAGACTTAAGAAAGTGCTTGAAATTAGTTATGCCTGGGCCAAACCATGTTGATTGCAGGGGAGTCATATTTCATCTGTTGCAAACAGTATTAAGCTGGCCATACACTAGACGATTATCGGCCCGATTTCCCAATTATTGGGTGATCGGGTAAATAATCGATCTAGTGTATGGTACAGATAAATTTTTGAAACGTCAAATAAACACACCAGAATCGCTCTGGTGCCATTATTTGATCTTTCAGCAGGTTTAATTTTAACAATATTTTTTAAACAATATTTTAAGGGAGCCAATCAGCAAGCTGAATGGCTCCCTATCCTTTTAATAGACGCTGCTGCTGATCTATGTATAAAGCTGCTCTGACAGCTTAAAAGTATACCTTCAAAGCTGTCAGAGCAGCATAGTGCATAGATCTGCAGCAGGGTCTATTAAAGTGAATAGTACAGAGAGGGACCAGCCGAACCCGCGCTGTGTGAAGCGTGGATTCGGCAGATCCCTATCTGTACTACTCCCTGCAATAGACGCTGCTGCAGATCTATGCACTATGCTGCTCTGACAGCTTTGAAGGTATACTTTTAAGCTGTCAGAGCAGATTTATACATAGATCAGCAGCAGCGTCTATTAAAAGGATAGGGAGCCATTCAGCTTGCTGATTGGCTCCCTTAAAATATCGTTTAAAAAATATCGTTTAAAATCAAACATGCTGAACGATCAAATAATCGTTTATTTGACGTTTCAAAAATGTATCTGTACGGTATACTTTTAAGCATGTCAGAGCAGCTTTGCACATGGCTCTGCAGCAGCGCCATAGAGAGCGCTGCCTCCCCCCTCCCCTCTTCTGCTAGGATTATCGGTCCCAGCAGAGGAGGTGTATGGTGCCGATAACAGGACATTTCCCTAGCGGCCACCCCCTGCGGGGACCGATAATCGTTGTAGTGTATGGCCAGCTTTAGAGTTGAGAGGTGATGTTTCCTATCCCAAGTCTAAATAACAGTGTGATAGTAAATACTGGTCAGTATCTGTGTGCAGTAAGCAATTCAAAGATATATCCCTGCATGCAAAGAATACAATTAACTTGACTTCCCCTGAAATCAACATGGTTTAGCCCAGAAGTAACTAATTTAAAGCATTTACTTAAGTCTGGATCCAGTCCTATGTATGTAATTGATTACTGTACACAGCATCATAGACTTGTTAGAATTATTACCAATACAGGCAAGTAGGATAACTCATTCATATGTCATTGTGAACACAAGCACAACTGCACTGAAAATTGCTTTAAATGGCGCATTCACAGCGGTAGCTAATAACGCTTGCGCAGTGATGACATACAGTATAGGAAGTCGGATTTCTGGTACCAGTCTTCACCCTTTTTTTATTACCATTCACACTGGGCAATATTCATGGGTTTCTGATGATTCAATTCCCTAATCCCCCCAATCACTTTCTTTCTGTGAGACCCGGGTTAAAAAAAAACCTGGGTCTCATCTTTCATACTGGAGGTTACCTGGACCCAGGAATAACCCTCCACTTGTCCCAGGTCTGACTCTCGGGTCATTAGACCCAGGTAGAGGCAGTCAGGCTCTTTCACACTGAACCTTGACCCGTTTTGTCAGGGCTTGCCCCAGCAATATCCTGGGTTTTTGGCTCAGTGTGAAAAGCTATTTAACAACATTTATTGGGCTATTTATCATACCATCTGACATAAGATAGTTTAGAGTTTGCTATAAGCACTGTTGTATTACAATGCAGAGACCCTGCCATGATCAATGTCTTGTGGAAAGGATTTAGATAATGGTTTTGATCTATATCTTTCTTCTCCACACAAGTGCATCATTCGCAGGAGCACTTAGCCACACTTTTCAGGATTATGACTTAAAGGGGCCTTTGTCATGTTTGAATGACTTGTCCAATGTCTGGTTGACCCAGGGCAACAACATTTAGCAACTCTGCAAGCAGCTGGCTCCTCTGTGCCTTTCTGAAATGATGGTGATGTGCCTTTGTGGCTATGAGGAGGTGTCTGAATAGCAGGTCACCCGGTCACCCGGTCACTTCTTTTTAAAAACACTTCGCTATCACACTACAGAAAAGAAGTGTGCTGCCTGGCCTGACTCTTTACCACCCAGCAGATGCTTCAAGAATAACTGTAATATATACTAAATCATCTGATCCCATTGATTTTTAAAATTGATACTAATAATACAAAATTCTTTGCTTCTTTCCACTGTTACAACAGTAGTCACAATAGCACATTCACTAAAAGGTACAATTAAATTCGCTTACAAAATAACCAGTAACATTGTGTAATGAATGTGAACTGCATGAATGGCTAAAATGCTGACTCTGAAACCACTTGTGTTATTTATCTATTACATAGCTGCCTACTTTTTATTTCTTCCCTCCTGAAGATTTTGGAGGCGAGAAAGAGATGGCTGCATGGGGGCGGGGCTTGAGGACGTGACTTCATGCAAATCCCGCCTCTGGCTATCGATGCTATGATCCATAGTGGGGGGGACTGGTCTTGAGGCTGTGATTTGCATCAAGTCACGTCAGCAAGTGCAAACGTGGATCCCTGGATTCCAGGAGCAGTGTCCAAATTTCAGGAGTCACCCAGACGTTCCAGGAGTGTGGGCAACTATGACCTATTATTTTTTTTTCTAATACTATATAACTAGTTATGCTCCACACGTATTGCAATAAGAAACTCTGCCCATTAGAATTTGCCTAATTTTAGGGATTGTTCTACTGGGAGATAGGGCTTGTTCTTCTAGACAAGTGCTCACCTCCCACCTCCCACTTCCACCATCGATGCGGGTGGTTAGGGCATGTGGGGGACAAGTGACCCCACTGCAGGACTTCAGAAGAAAAAGGTAGTGTTGCTTAAAGCAGCATAATGTTTCCCAATAAAATTCTGCAAGTAATCTGAAACCAGTGTCATTGGGCCTGATCCAGACTTAACATCGTTTTCTGTGTGCAAGCACCTGAGTTACTCACTACTAAGGATAATACCCTCCCCCTGGCCCTCCCCTCTCATGTATGTAACTGAACTGTACCTTAACTTTTCCTTGTGTTTCTCTGTATGTACATAAAGCCTTGTCATACATAAGTGCCTAACCCAGCACATATTGTACAACTGAAATGCCTCCCCCACCCACAAAGACCCAAGACCCACTCATAATATATAGCTTACAACACTTGGTAGTGAACCACTGGCACAGGCCTGATCAGATGAGTGAGCATTATCTGTACAGTCTGTATATATTGTACAGTAAGTATCCCTGCAAATCACTTAAAAATAGAGCTCTATAAAATAACTCTATGATCTAACGCATGGTTACCTACTTCTGCAAATGAATATCAGGGAGATTGTGAGAACACTATCAAGGCGCTGCACCAAAGGGGTGTGTTCTGTATTCGCCAAAGAGGTGTGTCCTGTGAATAGCTCCACCCATAGGTGTATCTAGCACCGCCAGGCAAACTATTTTACAATAAAAATGGCAGTATCAGTATTTATTGATTATTAAATTGTCAGTGAATACTTTCAGTACTACCTTTATAGAGAAGATAAAAGTGACACTTTAGCTGAGTCTTTCATTACATCTTGGCCTCCATGAAATTGGCCATCTCCATAGACCTCAATGGATGAAATTAGAATCAGGGAGATTACCAAACACTTCAGGGAGTCAGGGAGATTACCCGATCTTCAGGCAGTCTCCCTGATATTCAGGGAGAATTGGCAACTATGATCTAATGTGACCCGATAAATACTCAGTGCTGAATATTCCTACACCCTTGCCTGCGGGATCTATCCTTCTACTTCTAATATTATAATAATAATATTAATAATAATAATAATAATAATAATAATAATAATAATAATAACAACAGTAATAACAACTATGATTGTATTTTTGAGAGCAAGCAAGTGTAATAGCAATTGGCAGCAGTGTGAGTCAGGAAATTGTTGTAATAATATTACATTACCTTTTATGGGCAGTGATGGTTTTATGTGTATTGTGTCTTAAATTTGGATCTGCCACTGTAACAATGCAACATTACTACATTCATGTACACATTCAGCAGAAACAAGCAGAGGTGGAAAAGGTATCATGGTATTAGGTGATGTTCATAAGTTCCATCTCTAGAATCTAGTTAGTCAAAGATAGGTATGGAGAATTTACTAGTATTGAATTTACTAGCATTTAACAACCATTGTGCCCCTTAGTTATCTGGTAATCACATTCTCCATCCAAAAGCACATGAAGATCAGCCTCTTAAGCTGGCCATACACTAGTACGATTATCGGTCCCAGCAGGGGGTGGGCCGATAAACGGGACAATTTCCCGCTATTGCAGGAGCAGCGGGGCGATTTCCCGCTACTCCTGCAATAGCTACTGTATATTTATGTACTATGCTGCTCTTACAGCTGTAAAGTATACCTTCACAGCTATCAGAGCAGCTTTGTACATAGATATACAGCAGCAGCAGCTCTGAACAATAGAGGTCCATTCAGCTTGCTGATTGGCTCCCTTAAAATATCGTGAGCTTTCTCCCGATTTAAATCAAACATGTTAAAAGATCAAATAATCGTACAGAGCATTTCTGGTGCATTTATTTGGCGTTTCAAAAAATAGTGTACCTTACACTATAGCGATTATTTGCCCGATCACCCGATAATTGGTGATCAGGCTGATAATTGCTCTAGTGTATGGCCAGCTTTATTTCAAACATACTTCCATGCTATCGAGGACTGGGCTACTTGAGGATTTGGTATCTAAGGCAGAGTGATAAAAGTATTTTGTGTTGCACATCAATCAATAGTATTCATTATATAATAATGATATAAACCTCAATTTTTTTTTTTCGTTTCAATTTTAATGTGCTATTCATTTTAATTTCTATCTCTAGTCTTGTTTTTGGATTATAAATTTATCAATTAAAAGAATAATGGGAAAGCCAAAGTAGGTTCAATGGTAGGGTTTATACCAAGACATCAGGGAATATATATCCCATTATTATCTGTGGGCTCTAACCTGACATTATCTTTATTGCTATTAAGTTAAGTTCCATCCTTTTTTCTTTAGATTTTTTGTTCTGAACATACCAGGTTACATTATGGGACTGGGACTTGAACCTCTGAGACAAACAAATGTATTGTTTGTTCTTTGACAATCACTATTTTCAAGATGGCCTTGGTGTCATATTCATGTTGAGGTGTTTTCTATTCTCAGGTAAATGATTTGCATATAGTCAAATATTAGTAGCAATGTTTACTATAAAAATAGAGAATATAAACATGTAATTGCAACATGCAAAAAGGTGTTAAGTTTAATATAAAACAAATACCAAGGTAATTTCTTCTTACTTGACCTGTAAGATAGCTGCTATAACAAAGTGTCATCACTGATACAGAGTGCATCCACTAACAATAAGGGACCGTGTTCACACTGAAGAGTAAAATTGCGAACTTACCTAAATATGTGCACGCAAAAAAAATCCACAATACTGATTCCGAGAAAATAAAGAACCTGATTAACCATTCCCCCTGTGTAAGAACATAAGTCTTTCCTGCGTATAATTAGGTATATACAGACTTTATTTGCTGTGCATTGGTCGTGCGTTTAGGGGCTTAAAATTGCTTATGATTCAAAGATACGCAATTAAACGCACTGATTAGGATTTGGAAAAGTAAAGAATTTTTTTTTTATCAAAACAGCTCATACTCTCATTTACATATGTAACCAAAAGTAAAACTTGAATTAAGAATAATATTGACATAATTAACAATATACATAAACGCATACTGTATGAAGTTAGGAATACAGTGATCTACTACATATAGAGACTTTCATAAAACAATAAAAAAAAAAGCATTTAAAAAAATAAAAAAAAACACAAACAACCTATACAGTTAAATATAAGTAAATGTAATGGTGTTTGTTTATAAAATTTTAAGTAAATAAAAAAAACAAAAAAACAACTAAATAATGGCAACTTAAATTTTTGCACAAAATGGAAAATCAGCATAGGATTAAATAAACATTTCTTTATTTGTTTCATATAAGAACACACATCTATTGATTAAAAACATGCAGCAGGTGTGCCCTGAACTAAGTAGAACACGAATTGCCTCACAGGAAACAATATGGTTCATCAACTTACGGGTGGGCGAGGGCTACCTTAACTTTTCCCGTACATATGTTAGTTTCCACAAGGCACTCCTACTTGTGAATCAGTCCTAACTTTGTTGGAACGCCCACACTGTACATTAGTAGCCCTTGTGCAGTTCAATTGCATTAAGAGTCTTGCCCCTCTAGCCACACATGCCGATGCGTGCATCAGTCCTAAGTCTGACGTGGTTGGCAATGGTTTACGTGGGTATATTTGTGTTCTGGGCATGCGCAATCTAACTGATCATAAAAATACGCACAGAGATTCTGCACAGCGAGGGCTGAGTTTATCATCTCTGTGTCATACGGACCGATGATCCTCCTGGGTGACTTTAGGCAGGGTTATGGCAGTGTAACTGCTCGCATAACCACACGAGAGAGGGGAGTGACAGGAGAGTTCACTCCCTTTCTCTGCGCAGACTGTCAGGCCTAAGCGCATTCGTAAAACGCACGTAGGTCTGAATCCGGCTCCGTATATGAAACCACCACACTTGTGACACATTCATCCACTTGTGACAGCAGAGAAGTGTCCTAAAACAGTGATTTGGTGTTACTGATCCACACGTTTATCTACAAGATATTTTCTTGTAGCAAACACATTGAAATTCTGGTTATATGAAATAAATACCAGTTTTGTATTTTTTGTTGATTTAAATGTCAGTTTAATATAAATTGAATATAGATACATTTACTGGAGAGTTTCTAAGGTGTGTGTACACCTAATTGTGTTGGAAATTTTGCTATAATTCAGTTCTAGCTGATCTTCCATTACATATAAACACTTGACGAGTGCTAATGCTAATGCTGTTTTGATAGAGAAAACCACAAGTAATGAAAATAGCAGCCGGTCTTCTGCAGTACAGGTGTGTAATAGGCACATATAATTATACCAAAGATACATAATTGTTTGTTGTTGCCGACTACACATTGACAACAGCTGACTATGATCTTAATGTCTGGCTAGTGAGTTAGATCATTTTCTTATGTCGCTGCATTTAGATGTGTGAATTCCTCATGGACTCTTATTGAAAAACAGTTTGCACCTTTTGTAAGCCAGAGTCCCAGCGCTGCCTGCAATTTATTAGCAAATACTTCAGTGGCTTTGTAGACCAATGAATGGCCGAAATAATGTGCTCTGTAATTGATTATTAATAAATAATGATAGTACTAGGAATAATAACATGGTCTTTTGAAAGGACAAATGCTGATATGAGATTTCAGGCACAGTCATTATAATATGTGACATTACACCTACTTGTTACTAACAATGGTAGTGATATATGATCTAGAGTACAGTGAAAATATATTCAGTCACATCCCTTCACTTCACACATAAGGATCTCACAGAATAAGATTTTTCTTCATTAGAATTGGATGGGGTTTTTTTTATATGTGAATGAAATATTTATCTGCAAATATCAAAATAATCATCCATAAAGTAATAAATATAAAAGGTTACGTAATATTTTTATGCATTCATTAATTCTTTTAAAGTGATTCAGGATTCCGTTACAGATTTCATTTTAGAAAAGTCTTTTAAATATTGGTGTCTGAGATTGAGCAATATTTCTAATTTTATTTAGTATTTTTCTTCAAAGTTTATTTAGTTTTACTAATTTTAAACCTTCTAATGTTACTCTTGAAGTGGATTTGGATGATTTTTACGCAAGTTACATAGGATGCATAGGATTACATAGGATGCACGGAAGTCCATTAGGCACAGATTTCAAATTCGTACCTAGTGACATACGCACGGAGGGGCGTGGTTCCGTACGTGCGATGTTTTGTGAAAGTGGGTGGGGGGAGGCATTTAAATGGCCTTTTGAGGGCGCGGTTAGTTATGTACTCATATACCTAAGCAACTGAGTCACGTAAATACACCCATATAGTTAAGGTTGCCCCATGGAGGCGTAAGTCACCAAAAATCCGTCCGTGCGAGGGCAGTGTCATGGGTGTTGCCTTGCAACGTACGTGCGTATATATGCAAATCTGTGCGTACTTATTTCACACGTATCTGTGAATCTGGTTCATTGTCTTGTAAAATGGGGACAGCTCAGAAATCTGGTTAAGGTGTAAGGGTCTTGAAATGTTCTTACTGTATCATTTATATCAGAGGTTGAAGTGGTAATAAAGCAGTGGTGATATGGACGTTTAGAAGTGACTGGGGTGTGGTGTTCCGGTCAGAATGGCCGAATTGCAAAAGTGCCGTTTCCTCCCAGCCAGTTGCGAACTGAGGAGGCATTGCAATCAATCCACGGAGCACCAAGCTTTCGGTGCTCCGAAAAGTAAGTAAAAATAGTCCCCCACTCCTCTCCCTAAATCTTACCCTAACCCTCCCCTCTCACTACCCTAACCCTTTTTTCCTGGCAGCCTGACCCTATCCTTCCTTACTTGCAGCCTGACCCTAACCCACCATCTCCCGCAACCTGACCCAAACCCTCCCTCCCTTGCAGCCTG
>WWET01000527.1:306488-320318 GCA_011038615.1 Limnodynastes dumerilii | reverse complement strand
TCAGGATCAGGCCCATGGTGTGCTCATAGGCGTGTGCCATGGTGGAAGGCTGGCTCTCACACTAAAGTCTCTAGGCTGCACAGGGCTCTTGCCAGCCTCTCACTTTTGCAATGATGGGAGGCTCCATGTTTCCCCTAATGTCACTTAAAATAGCCTCTGTAGGGGTGCATTCCATGCCCTCTGTTCTTTAATAGTGCATGAGCACCCCACTGACCCATTGCAAGCTCTTAAAACGTTTCTATCCCTTTCTTGAGCTGCAAAAGGCCCTGAATGGCTACTGTACATATTACTGACTGCTGCTGTCTGCAGGCAGTGGGAGGGAATAAAAGCCAATCAGCTAATCAGAAGCACTGTCTGATCACTGTCTTCGTCAGTTCATATTTTGCACCAGAGGACAAGCACCCCTGAGTTTCATGGCTCACAATTGATAGACTTTTTTCCCTCTTGAGACACGCATAAGTTGCATTTCTATGCATCAAACATTTGGACACAAGTCTACAAAGGTTTATTTACAGTCTTTGTAGTAAAATGTGTATTTTTCTGTAACAAATGCACTTTGAGGACAACATAACATACCAATCAATTTTAAAATAATTCAAGCTGAAGAAAATATCCAGTTTTATTATGATCAGTTGATTACACTGGAGCACAGATAACATGACCAAATACCCAATAGAAAAGTAAAGGTTATTTTGAAGAAAGAAATCATGTTTATTTACAAGGCTTCGGTCAGAGTTAAACTAAATATACCAGAGGAATACTGAGTAAGTTATTTTACATAGCCTGCTCCTAGAAACCTGTATAATCATGTATCAAACCAGAATGTACAGATGTCAATACAATAAAGACACAGATGTGCTTTCTTGATACTGGTCACTGTGGTTAGGACATCTTAATTGAAATCTTGAATGTAACTATGCCCTTAGTTTGATGTGACCTGACAAAAATGATCATAAGATAAAATTGCTTCTTGCTGATCCACCACCTATCTAAAATCTTAACTTGAGGGAAGATTGAGGCAAACTGCACCAATTTTCTGCTCCCAACTGCTGGATAATGGACACTTTGCTTTGCTCTCTCCCTTTATTACAGCACAGGTCAGGGCTGTTAACAGGGACTCTTGCCACTTTTGACAGATAGTCAGTCACTTCTAAGATGAATGGCACTAGCCACATGACCACTTAGTAATATGTCTTTTTTTCTTTTTATGGTCTGGAAAAAGCTCTCATCACTGAACAGTCGTTTTATTATTTAACTCGTTCAGATTCAACGCTTCATTGCCTGTACCATACCATTATCACATATTATTTGGTACTGTGTTTTAATTGTTTTAGAATCAATAAAATATAGATAATATTGCTAATAATATAGATAACACAATTGTTCCTCATATTCTATGAATGTTAATTATGTAACATTCACACCAAATAAAGACACTGGACCTGATTCAGAGACTGAAAATAAGAGAGGAAAGTTACTCCTGGGCTAAACCATGTTCATTTCAGGGGGAGTCAAGCTAATTGAATTCTTTGCATGCAGGGATATATCTTTGAATTGCTTACTGAACACAGATACTGATCAGCTTTACTATCACACTGTTATTTAGACTTGGGATAGGAAACATCACCTCTCAGCTCTAATACTTTTTGCAATAGATGAAATATGACTCCCCTGCAATCAACATGGTTTAGCCCAGGAGTAACTTTCCTCTCTTATTTTCAAGCTCTTTCTTAAGTCTGAATCGGGCCCACTGACAACCATATTGAAAACAGAGGCATAGATTAATTGATCCAATTGTAAATTGAATTGTGATATTGGTTGACTATAGATTTAGGGAGAACAGGTGGCATGATAACAGGCAGGGGTGTCCAAATTGTAGACTTAAGGGGTTGACATACGCTGCCTAAACGCACCCACACAACCTCCCAACCATACCCAAGAGCACACTCCCAAATTGCACAACTACATACACGAAGGAGGCAGGCCCCACCGTGGGACAGGCGACCCATATTCCAGGAAGTGTGTGCCTTAAAATGATCTAACACCCCGTCTTCCCCTTGTACCAGACTATTTGGTGACACCCCTGAAACTACAACCAAACCTATCCGCCATATGCAAAGAGAAAAGATCATTAGTAAATACAACCTAGTAACAAAAAGGGAGGGAGGCAAAATGCAGAAAAAGAGGCTGAACATCAGACAAGCACGCAATTTATTATCCAGGGAAACAGATTAATGTACAATACACCAAAATCCTCAAGTGCAATGCTAATCCAACACAATTCTAAGCTGATTTGCTAATGATACTCACTTCTCCTGCACACTTTTACACAGCAACTATTTTGCATTAACACCTACAGGTCCAGTGGTTTTGAAAAGGTTAGGTGTAATAGGTCAAGGCGCTATCAACTGCAGCAAGTCTATCCCTACTCAGGAGGGTCTAGTACCTCCAATGCCAACAAAGCTTGGCTTATTTTTCATTTTTAGACAGATTTTTAGAGTTTTAGATACAGCAAAATTTTTTCCCTCCTGTTTGTAGTCAAGTTACAGTGGTTTGGCAGCCATCTTCACTTACACAAGCAATAAACTTTGAATGTGCTTCCTCACATCTCTCATACCTGTCTTTCAGACACACATATTACTAACAACATTCCTGACTTCATAGAGGTCAGACTTGCTTACTCACACTTTCACTATGGGGATGCTATCACTCCTGAGTAGCCTAACTGACCAATCCGAGCAAATTCCCAATATAGCAGTTTGCAAATATATATCACTCTTTTAGTATCAATCATGACCAAGGAGCCTCAATCTTTATCTTTGTTGCATAACATAGAAGAGGGTACCCAAACCCATGCACACAGGTCTACCTTGCTACAATTAGTTATGTCTACCTATGTGAATGTTTATTTATCCATAAGTATTAAGATACAGATGTTGTCCATTAGGGATCCACCATGACAACAATGACAAATGTCCTTAAGAAAGAAATGTGTAAGGATTTTTACCCCAGTCTCTCAGCAATGTCTAATGTATATTATAGCTTGAGAAGTATTTCAAAAACATATATTATGTATAGACTTTTTTGGTGAAACATTGGTTAGAATTGATTGGTGACGTTATTGAACACTTTTGGGCTGTGTAACCGAGACGTGCTCAGCTGTGCATTTTCACTTTCTTTAGCCACCCATTTAGATCTACTCCACACATTAGTAAAACATAATTTCATAATTTCATGAATGCAGCTTGAACAGTGATGGTCAATATATTTAGATTACTCTGAACATTTTAGACTAAATTCTATTGTTATAAAGTTCAGCAAAGGGTCATGTTCAGGGGCCTGATTCAGACGTAAGAAGGAGCTTAAAATTAAGAGAGGAAAGTTACTAAACTGGGCTAAACCATGTTGATTGCAAGAGAGTCAAGTTAATTGTATTTTATGCATGCAGGGTAATATCTTTGAATTGGTTATTGCACACAGATACCGACCAGCTTTATTTTTACTTTTACTGTTATTTAGACTTGGGCTAGGAAACATCACCTCTAAACTTTAATACTTTTTGCTACAGATGAAATATTACTCCCCTGCAATCAACATGGTTTAGCCCAGGAGTAACTTTACTCTCTTGATTTCAAGCTCCTTCTTAAGTCTTAATCAGGCCCCAGGTGAGGAACATCCATTTCTTTACAGCAACAGCCAAGAAGTCCAAGCAAAGTTGCAAATCTTCCTATCTCAAATTTTCACAGGTGCTTTTGGTGTTTAAGTTAGCCAGGCTAGATGTTCCACCGCCAGGTATAACCCTCCGAGTATCAGATGTGAAGAAGACAATTCCAAATACTAGAAGTTGATGACATTCATGATTTACCATAAATAATGTTCTGTCTAGAATTGTTTCCAGTCTTCAACCTGGCTCTGGATCTTACCAGCAAGATAACTCCCCAGCTGACCCCAACAAGATCAGGCTCAGAAATAAATGACTTTCTGCATCCAATTAGCTTGCTTGAAAACCATATATTGAGAACAGACCAAGGAGAAATGCTCAATGTTTTATCAAGAAAAATGTAATGGTACATAGCTGTTTTTTGTTTTTTTTTATTCTTTTTATTTTTGTATAAAGCAAATACAAACAAGCTTTTGCCATGACATCAATGTAACAGACATTGCAAAAAAAAAAAAAAAAGAAACACTTATGCACAAAGATAATGATAAACCTTCTACACCAAGAAGTGGAGTGTATAATCCAATTAGTCCAGTAGGTGACGTCAGACCAAAGAAAGAATATAGGAGAAAAGGGTGGGTGGGAAACCAGGTTCGCTGATAGCATGTTTATTTATAGGGCTTTCTACAATTCCAAAGAATATTTAAAAATGGTTCAGGTATGACAGGCACTGCAAGAACATATACAAAACCTAACAAGGCTCAGATAAGGTCTCATTGTAAATTCCGAGCATTTAACGTGTCTATTTTAACCAGACAAGTAAGGCAAGCGGCTGAGGTGATTCAAA
This sequence comes from Limnodynastes dumerilii, assembly GCA_011038615.1. NCBI lineage: Eukaryota > Metazoa > Chordata > Amphibia > Anura > Limnodynastidae > Limnodynastes > Limnodynastes dumerilii. Next base: position 315,813 of record WWET01000527.1, on the reverse strand, counting down.
CCTATAATGAGTCTGGCATAAGAGTGTCGTTAGGGCATACCTATGCACTTAAGAGAATTTGAAATTCAGGAGACAGTTTGAATTCCGTCCAAACAAACCACATAGCAATATACTGTTGGAATTTGTCATTGGCAGCTAAGGCAATGTTGTCCATATTGCAATAGAGATCCACTCTATCCACCCAGTCTTTCATAGAAGGGGGAGAGGAAGATTTCCAATGGACTGGGATTACCGCAATTGCTGCATTGCTTAAATGACGTAGGAGGGAATTCTTATAAGAAGAGATTGGGGAAGAATCTAACGCAAGAAGCCAAAACTCCGGGTTTCTGGGTATCTCATCTCTCACCAAGTGCCTAGCTGTGTCCATAACGCATTGCCAGAAGGGTTTTATAAGAGTACAGTCCCACCATTTATGTAAGAATGTTCCCTCTGATAGCCCACATCTCCAGCACATATTAGAGGTGTTAGGGAAAATTTTTTGTAGACGAGCTGGGACCATATACCAGCGAGAGAGTAATTTATAGCGTGTCTCCACAACCGAGAGGCTATAAGAAGAGCAGTGTATTTTCTTATAGACTGTTTCCCAATCAGAAGGTTCGAGGGGGGTAGCAAGTTCTCTGTTCCAGGCTTGGGGGAAGGTGTGGTCCCCAGAGAAGGAGTGGGAAGCTATGAGCCTATATAAAGTGGAAACAATATGTGTCGGGGGCGTCGGCTGGGTGCAGAGGCACTCAAAAAACGTTTCCGCCCGAGAGAACTCTGCAGCCCCAGGAGATGTTTGAATAAAATGGCGAAGCTGACGGTAGGTCCAGTGCTCCCTTACAGAAAGGCCATATTGGTCTACCAAACTCTGAAAAGGCAGGAAACCCCCCGATCCCACCAGCTGGCTTATCCTGCGAAGTCCCACGTCTGACCAAGATTTAAGGTAAGGAAAGGAGTTACCAGGGGGAAAGTGAGGGTTATAGGTAAAGGGAGAGAGAGGAGAAGGGTAGTGTGTCCATTGCGTCTGTTTAACTAATTTCCTCCAAGCTACTAATGTAGGGCCAATCGTTGGGTGGGGTGGGAGAGGAGTGTGAGAGAGCCAAGGAACAGGTACATGGCTGTTTTATCGGGAGAAATGTAATAGGACATGGTAATGTATTATCAGGAGAAATGTAATAATACATAGTAATGTACTATCAGGAGAAATTTATTAGCACATAGTAATGTACTATCAGGAGAAATGTAATAGTACATAGTAATGTACTATTAGAAGAAATGTAATAGTACATACTATTGTACTATTAGGAGAAATGTAATAGTACATAGTAATGTACTATAGGAGAAATGTAATAGTACATAGTAATGTACTATCAGGAGAAATGTAATTGTACATAGTAATAAACTATCAAGAGAAATGTAATAGTACATAGTAATGTACTATCAGAAGAAATGTAATAGTACATAGTAATGTACTATCAGGAGAAATGTAATAGTACATAGTAATAAACTATCAAGAGAAATGTAATAGTACATAGTAATGTACTATCAGGAGAAATGTAATAGTACATAGTAAATAGTAAAGAAAAGAAAGGGTTTAACACTAATATATATTTAAAAGTCATACCAGATTAAATCCATAAATACAGATTACAATGAAGACAATAAATACATGAAAATAACTGTTTAGGATATAGGGGCAGATCCTGCTGTACGTTTTTCTGCGAATTTACGTGTGGTTTACACGTAAATTCGCAGTTTAGAGCGTACTGCGCATGCGCACCGCAGAAAATACGCTAATTCGCGTAGCTTACGTACGCGAAAATTCGCTTAGCGAACAAACAATAAATACATGAAAATAACTGTTTAGGATATAATCAGTTAATATTAAAAAAAACTTAAGAACTCTACTAACTCAATATTCTACAGAATTAATTGTTATAAAAAAACACTATAAGCTTTACTGATTTTTTTTTCTGGGACTTTAATATCCTTTCTGGTAAATATTTAAGTAGAATTCTTGACTTTTTTGGATACAAACTGATCATATACTAATATACTAAAAGTAGTCAATATACCCCAAAATGAAGTGTTATATTTCTCCTTAAATGTTAAATTATTAAATATTTTCTTTGTAAACTGTATTTTTCAAATTTACATATGAGGCAGAGGCCATAAGAAGATAACATTTACAAAGCCGGGAAATATAAAGTTACAACTACAAGCATATTAGACAATAAATAGACTAAGTATGAAGCTCTCAGAAGGTCAGCCTACAAAAGTATTGGAGACAAATCTGTTGTGGAAGCTCAAAAAGTCTTCAGTGTGCTCATATCTGTAATTAAGGATTAAAAAGATGAAAGAAAATATAATCTATCGACAGAGAGAGTGAAAAGACCTTGCTCAGATTAATAACAATAGAAGATGGACTTGTGCTCTTGTGGGCAAAGGCTTGGGTTTGCTCTCAAAGTACAGGGGAATGGACCTAGGCAGGTAGTGTGATGTACCTTAAATGTGAGGTAGTGTGTGTACCTCAAATATTTAGCGGATGGCCAGATATGTCCCAAGACTACTAGGTTTGATCATTGTAGGAGTGATTAGTATGAAGCAAAGCATTTAAATTATAGCCAGCTGAGTCACATTTCCCTAAATCTTTCTTAGGTGGAGCAACTCAATGTTGTCCATTGACATATAAAAATCTACTTTGCCTTTCCGGTCTCAGATCGTAGGTGGGTGCTGAGATATCCATTTAGTCTGAGAACTGAATTGTATTCCATCGGTCAGTGTTTATGTGAACGTGAGTCAGCCCATTGGACTCCGCTCTCCTGTTAGCAGTGTGCTGCATTCCGTCTCCAGTCCTATACGCTATTCCCGGTACCTGTTGTCCTTCTGTGTGTTTCATCCACCAGTTGGTCAGGTGTCTCTTGGAGGCCCTTGTCTGTTATCTGTTCCACACCTGTGGTTACCAGCATTCCCCTGGTTCTTTCTCTGGATTATTATTACCATCTATATTCAGTGTGTGGGTTCCAGTCTGCTATCTTGTGTGCAAGGTTTCCAGCCTGCTTATCTGTATGCCCAGTGTCCTGCCTGAATTCTGTGTGCAAGGGTTCCTGCTACCTGTGTTGTGCGCAAGGGTTCCAGGCTGTTCAGGTTCCTACACTACAGGTTTTCCTTGGAGGCTTTTGCCAGGTGCCGCGATCTATCAGGTGCCAGCAGCCAAGCCTCTCCCCACCATCAGGGGCTCTAGTGAATACCTGGCCCTGGTTTAGACTCTGCGCCCCAATGAGAACCCTTCCTGGAGACTGTAATAGTGTACAAACGGATAAAGACAGCAAATGGTGAGTGCTCCTGCATAACTGTGAGGCTTCCAGCATGGATCTTAATCCCCAAGATTTAAACTTCTGTGTTGGAAGCCTTTCAGGCTGCAGAGTGGGAAAGGATGCCAGGCTTTCATGGTGTATGCATGGTTGGATGTGGGAGCTATGATGTACAGTAACGGCTTATGGACAATCTTCATTCTAGTCCCAATGGCATACTCACCCATTCATAAAAAAAACATTCTGAGAGGGCTCGCATTCGATATAGGGACAGACGAAAAACAGGTTTCAGCTGTCCCTAATTCGCAATGCGAGCCTTGGCAGCGGGGACTTGCAACGGTTATATATGTATGCAACATTATGTTAAACACAATTTTGTACCCCAATTGTAGTGTAACATTTTCATGTAGCAGTTGTTGAAATAAATAAGTTGTTTATGTTCTTATTTATCTTCATTCCAGATGCACATATTCTATAAACTTTCTTCTCTTGGGATTACATAATAATGATGCATTTAATGTTATTTCCATTGTTAACATTTACGGGAGATGAAAATGAACCAACCAGAGTCTTTTGTGTGTGTTTTTTTTTATATTGTTATATATATATATTTTTTTTTTACAATAAAAGCTATTGTATTTTACCTTTCTATATTCACCTAGAATTAGAAATAAATTCCTTTTATGGTGAAGATGGTAATAGTGTTATAAATAGTTTGTGTTTGTGTATATTTTGAAAGCATTACGTTTTACAGTGCTTCAAGCGTAGTTCTAACAAATTGTCCTATCTTTTTCCATATCAGAAGAATGAGGGAATGAGCCCACTACATCTGGATACATAGATAGAAATATTCTTTCTGGCACCATTTTCCATTCAAATGTTAGATTTATGGTTTAATTTTTTTGTATTATGATAATTCATTTTCCTTGCTTTTCTTAAATCCTGCACCATGTAGTCGAAAAAGTTTATGCCCATTAAATCATTTTCTTTTTGTATTGTTTTACATCTAATATCATGCGAACTTCATAAAGAGTAAAAGTAGGGGCTTTTTACCATGTAGCCATTTTCTTCTCTAAACCACTGTTGTAATACATCGTTATTTAATTTACTGTCAACGTTTTTCTGCGAATTTATGTGTGGTATACAATGCGAACTTCATAAAGAGTAAAAGTAGGGGCTTTTTACCATGTAGCCATTTTCTTCTCTAAACCACTGTTGTAATACATCGTTATTTAATTTACTCAACATTATTATTATTATTATTATTATTATTAATAATGTTTATTTATATAGTGCCAGTAACTTTGCGCAGCAGGAAATATTTATCATTTAGATATGAGCCTGTCCCATTGGAGATACATTCTAAATTTCTACCATACACAAACACACACCCAGTGGTTTCCAAACCTGTCCTCAAGGCTCCCCAACAGTACATGTTTTCCAGATCTCCTTGCTGGAGCACAGGAGTGTTCATTATTGACTGTTTAAAAGATCAACAGGTGGTATAATTATATACCTTGTTCTGTAGGGAGATCTGGAAAACATGCACTGTTGAGGAGCTGTGAGGACTGCTTTGGAAACTTATGCACACACTGTTGCGAATCCCCGCACCGATGGCTTCATTACGAAGTAGGGACAGCTAAAAGTTGCTTTTCGGCTGTCTCTATTTCGAATGACAGCAGGTTTTTTGTTTTTTTTTATGAATGATTGAGTATGTGATCAGCTTACTCACCCATTCATTTTCGGAAGCGTCGCCGCCGGACCACCGGAGAGATGAGTAACCCTCTCCAAGGACTTAGGGTTAGGCTGCGGGGGGAGACTTAGGGTTAGGGTTAGGGTTAGGGATTGCATAGTTACTTATCTTTCGGAGCACCGTGTTCGGTGCTCCAGGGTTCAATTGCTATGCCTCTTCGAGTTCCGAACTGGCTGGGAGTGAAAGGCTGCAACAGGGACCCACACTCCACACACACATACACACAGACAGACTAGGGTTAATTTTGTCAGCAGCCAAATAAATTACGTGTGGGAGGAAACCAGAGCACCAAGAGGAAACCCACGCAGACACCGGGAGAACATACACACTTTACAAAGGCCTAGTTCTACTATGGCCTTTCCATCCTGATTTCTTTCATTAACTGGACATTTTCTTTTATAGCCTTTTATTTTGCCTGTACATGGTATAGATAGTTGCTTGAGGCAGAACTCGTGACATATATGGGACACAAGTCCTCTGTATCTCTGTTTTCTCCATACTGATAGACTGCCACGATATTGGTTTAGGTGAAAAATCTGGCTGCTTTCTATGTGTGCAACAACTTCTGTGAGCCATAAGGTTTGTGTAAAATATTTGGTAAATTATAAACAGAGCCGCCCCGTCCATCCAGTAACTGGCACATGCTCAGTTTGAGCGCCGTTCTACGCATGAGCAGAACAGCAGCAGACCTCCCATGACGCGGGTGCCCCGGTTCAAACCCCCCCAGGGGCAGCTCTGATTATGGATTTGGTGAAAATTTGTTGCTTCATAAATGGACACTTTCCTCATATAATTCCTTAGCAAGCAAGGAGCAATAAAGAACTTTATTGTGGGGCATATAGCATACATTCCACATAATAAAGCTCATTAGACCTCCTTACTTGTGCTCCGTTTATTTCCCCTATTAAAATAAAACACCCATGTTCTCCCTGTAATAAAACTAATATTTCTGTTTAATTTTGCTCCATTTTATGTAACCATATTATACATATCTTATGATGGGGAATATAAAGTCAATATGGTCCATGATAAGGCTTTTTATTTCTCCTTAATAGGGACTATTTGTGCCCCATATTAAAGCTCTTTTTCTTTCCTGTCCTATCCTATCCTCTTTTCTGCTATCTTCTCACTTTAACAACTTACCTTTTTCTTCTTTCTTCTCCTCCATCTGACAGAATGTCTCCCAGCAGCTGATGTCCTATTAGCACCATACTGCTGGGATACTGTCTCTTACCAGCGTACACACCAAGTGCTTGTTATGTTTTATCGCGTAGCGTATTTTCTATGCACTCCCCTAGGCGCTCCCCTCCAAAGCTTAACTACGGGTGTCGTATGGATGACCCGCCCCTTCGTTCGTAGTTATGCTGATGGTACGTACGTTCAGAGTTCCGTGGCATAACATCTGCTGCGCGCATGTGCAGTAAATACAAATAGGCTATTTTACGTCAGCGGCAATCGTAAAATCGCTAATGTACATAGGACTGGATCTACCCCTATGTGCATGCGGGGGTCCGTAGGTATGCTCGCGTAGTGGGGAGTACACCCACCCCCTCTGTCGGTAGGAAATCTTATGCACTTATGTGCAGATGTTCCCTGATAGGAGACTTATGTCACTGACTTGTGTAAGTCCCCTGTCATTCTTTGTTTAGGATCCGGCCCCATGACTAAAACCACAGACACAGACATTGCTCGGCCTGTTGTTGTAGAAGCGGTGGTGGGCCTGACATTGGGGTAGATCCAGAACTACGTGTGCCGTACGTTTATTCGCGGAGCGTATTTTCGTGCACGTAAATTCGCTACACTCCCCTCGGCACACCCCTTGCACGGACATATTTTGTCAAAATACGCTTCCCAAACCCTACCTTACCTTTTTCACACGTAACCGCTGTCATACGCACACGATGGGCTGAACAACGTAACCGCTGTCATACGCACGCGTACGTATGGGCTGAACGTATTTACGCAGCTAAGCACGCCCATACTGTACACTTTAAATACCACCCCCCCCTACTTCACATATTTCAGACATATTTTGGAGTAACGTAAATTTGGCACGCCCACACGTAAGTATTTACGTGACACATACGTGAATGGCCCATACGTTCACAATTACGCTACGTGAATGTGCGTATTTTCTATGGTACGCATGCGCATTGCGCTCTAAACAGCGATTTTACGTCTCCGCCACGCGTAAATTCGCTTCGAAGCATTGTTCTGGATCAGGCCCATTGTCTCTGTGCTGCTTTGCTAGATCTTGAGGTGATGCAGCTGCACATGATAACTATTAAAAAACAGCATAAACAAAATATGGGTGTAGGAGAGGGTAGGGGTATGGTCGGGCACCAGCAGTTGCCTATACCACCCCCTAGCGGTGGCACCCCTAGATATGTGCCTCACATGTCCACTGACTGAGAGGTAAATGTGATCCATTACAGTGAACTAAAATACATTTAAACAAACATGTTTTTTTCTGTAGAGAATTTCTGAAATGTCTTTTCCAGAGAATGTGATACATTATTAAGCTATAAAATAATGCCCCTAGTTATAAAATAAGAAGATGTATGTGATGCGATTATAGATGGCAGATTTATAATCCTATATCTCTCACACAGGATGTTACACTACATTCCACAAAGCCTAAACTGTAACACTACTTACAATTTACTTTATAAATCATCCCGGTTATCGAGCAGGACAAGTTCATGATATTAAATCTTATCTCAGCTATTGAGTCGTGATCTGTACCTGACAGGATGATTGTTTGTGTAAAATATTGTTTTTAGTTTAATTTGTGCAGTAAGTAATGATAAGACAATGAAGGTAAGAAATCCCAGCTGCAATTCGGTTTGATATTTTCTTACATTGTAAGATTCAACATGATGAATTGCATTGATGTGTGAGTAAGGAATTTCTTTTATTGAAGTAGAATTTTTTTTCTTTTTATTTATTTTTATCAGTTGCTGCTTGCAATCACCATATAGAAGAATAAGTATTGGAGATGACAAGTAACAGCAAAAATAAAGCAAAAACAATCATAGTTGGAGGTTAGTTAAACCACACAGTACTTGTCACGTGAAAACAAACAAAAAAAAAGAGCCAATCAGAGGACCCGTAACATGATAGAAGTAAAGGTCAGAACAGGAAACAGCAAGATAATCCAGTGAGAGGTAAGGGCAGATAGCAAGGAACAGTGATGAGGTTTCAGGAAGAGGTAAGGTCAGGACTTTTACCTGGCCAATCACTCAGAAGTGCTGCGGAAAACAGTAGGGAGTAGGGGATGAATGTATTGAGATGTATCTGCATCTAATATACTCACTCATTGCAAATTCAGTAATACTATAGTCCTATTACAAGCTATATTTGGATCAATGTTCTGGGTCATTGCATTAGCTTTTACAGTGCCTCAGACATCTAATATGACTTTTACCATAGCCACGTCTGATATTCCATTTGTTAGAAAAAGTTCCTGCATCAGTACTGATGTCAGCTCTGATATCTAACAAAACAAATGAACTCAAAAATGACCTTTTGAGGAACTTCAAAAGGTTATTACAATAAATAAAACAATAATAATACTTTTGGAGGATCCTTCTCCTTTAACTGTGTCTAAAACTATTATGACATTTGCCCCAAATAAGTTGACCCCCTACTTTTTGTTTAGTTTGGCAGACTAAGAATCTGGTGATGTGGCAGCAGGTAATCCTATCCATGCAATCATTAAACTGTGGATGCATGTAATTGTTAATATTATTGTTTATATAGTGTTTAATACATAGCTGTTTTCATATAATGGAACTTTTATTTAGTTGAATAAATATGCTAGCCTGAAGAAATGGGATTTGATGGAGCACTTAAAGGCTTGGAGGGTGATAGTCTAATAGGCTGTGTTGGGTTATTCCAGTGCAGAGGAGAGATATTGGATGTGGGAATGATAGGTGGTAATCAGGTGGGATGTGAGAGGGCTGTTGGTAGAGTGAAGGGGCCAGGAAGGAGTATGGATGGAGATAAGGGAGGAGAGGTAGGGAGCTCTGGAGGAGCTTTTCAGCCGATCTTACGCTAGGACGGCGGGCGTAGGTCTGGATCAGGCCCATCATCACATGTGGTGCAACGCAGTCGGACTGCCAGATACCGAGGAGGGAGCACACGCAGAGGAGGAATAGGTGAGGTAAGTAATATATGGAACTGCTGTGGGGGGCTGGTAAACATAGGGGTGGTGGTGGCAAATGATGAAAGTACATGTGGGGGAGCTAGTGTGAGCTAGTGACTCATGATGGGTGTA
>WWET01000527.1:260442-274229 GCA_011038615.1 Limnodynastes dumerilii | reverse complement strand
TTGTTTTTTTTTTTTTTTTTTTTTTTTAGCCCCGTTGCATGCGCATGCGCAGCGCTCTTCAGAACCTTATCTGCGGGGTCTACGGTCACGTGTAGAACAGCAAATACAGGGCTCCAATGGGTATTTGCTGTTCATCACGTGACCGCACAGCAACAGACAACGCCCGAGACGTCGATGATCAAGCAGCAGTGGAGCAGAGCACCGCGGAGGAAAGAAGATTTAAAGGTAAGAAGTTGAAAATGAGTGGTTCTCTTTGTGACATCTGAATGGTGAACTTAATGAATGGGATGGGAGGCTGGAGGAAGACTAAAGTAAACACAGAGCGCGCTGGAGAGGACATTTATTTATATGAGAGAAGATCATGGAAGCTTACCACCCCAGGGCCTGGCATATAGGGGCAGGGAGAGAGGGAAATAAAATCTCAGGTGTCTGTGCAAGGAATGTGGACAGGACAGTGTGGGGATATGAATAGGGCAGAAGCTCAGTATTTAAGGCTCTATGAATAAGCCAGGGAAAGCCTAATAAAAAGAGGGTGGAATCACTTTAATACTATTCTATACACAAAGAAGTTTTTAGTTCTTTCTGCGCTCACTGTGCCTCCTCACTTCCCACACTGGTGGAACCCAAACCTTTTTTAACAGCATTCGACAAAAAGTACAAGACACACCCACTTCCCTAGACACGCCCTCTGGGTGGTACATGACACACCCACTTCCATTGACACGCCCAATGGGCAGGGAAATTTTGTCCCTCTTTCCGATTCTCAAATGTTGGGAGGTATGTAAATCACCCTCCTCGCCCCCCTGTTCCAACACCTATGCCTGTAACAACAAAAGGCGTATAAGAAATCTGCATTTGTAACATAAATGGATTCATTTATCAGAGACTTCTGTTATAGTAGTAGGAATTATAGTGCACATGACATCAGTTCTTTGTGCTGTATTTATAGTACGGTCTGTGATACTAGAAGATACAGACTGTCATCACAGACTCACCTTTATTTTACACGACCACTTGTATGATTAATTTCCATAAATGTTTCAATAGCTGACATTGCTGTTATTCATGGTACCCAGTAGATCATATCTATTAGCAGCAAAGTCCTAAACTAAATTAGTTAGCAGTCCTCGCCTTTTGTCAGCAAAACATGAGAGCTGTTGTGTTATTGGATTGTGAACAGACTCTCTTAATTAATATAAGGATGGTTTTGCAGGAATTATGGATTTTGTCCTTCTCAATTTAATGAGCACTAAAGTGTATTAGTACATATATTACTCTGCCTTCGCTACAATCACAGTGATTCCTTGTTGTGCCGTCCCATCTTGAATAGGGTCCAAATTGTCATATTTTTTGTTCGAGTAATGACAAACTATTGACGTTCCTTGGTTCACAGCAATGATACAATCTTGGATGAGGCCAAGTCAATAGCTTCTGATGTTCACATTAGAGACTTTAGAAATCAATACAGTTTTCCTGTTATTCTTTTATGATTAAATCAATCCATGTTATTTACTCATTGCATAAAGAATAGATCATTGCCAAAAGCTCAACCTTCCTGCAGATCTGTGCAGTGCAAATAGAATGTTGTCTTAGTATCAGACTGAGGTTTACATTCCTAATGCAGGTGCAATATTAAAGAGCCGCAACAACTTTAATGATATAAAATGGCTACAAAAAATACACAAAATGTATTTATTATGTTAAATATACATATAAACTTAAGCATAAAATATTATATTCAGACTTTTTCAAGGTTACATGGCTTATTGGATACACCCAGTGCATTTTTGTAGTGCCAAATCGCAGGTAATCACAGGTCACAGGTACCTGGAGTCACAGGTACACAGGTACCTGGAGTACACAGGTCACAGGTACCTGGAGGTTACCTGGAGTATCCCCACAAAAAATACCTGCATATAACACTATAGTCTAAGGATATGTATACACAAACATGCTTGTCCATCAGAATAAATAAAAATAGATAACTGCCAATCACTGATCCATGTGAATTCATCATATATTCACACTCTGATAATAAAACAACAGACCGGATGCAGAGTTAAGACCGAATTACGTACACTAGCATTGGTGGCTAGCATTGGTGGCTGGCATTGGTGGCTAGCATTGGTGGCTAGCATTGGTGGCTGGCATTGGTGGCTGGCATTGGTGGCTGGCATTAGTGGCTGGCATTGGTGGCTAGCACTTGTAATTCCCAATCCTATATTCCATACATGCGAGGAGAGTGCACACCTCCTCACATGTACGACCCTTCCACTTCAGGACCATATTTATATATGACTACATGGAAGGGTCATATTAGAAATATAGGATCGTGTGTAAGGGCGTAGCCAGTGCAGATGCTAGGGTGTTCGGCGCCCCCCCTGCAAACTTTAAATTTGTGCCCACCTCTGTTTAACTATTTAACATTATAGTTAATAGAGTATAGTATCCATGTAGACGTCATAAAACACAATCTTGTAACCACAATAAAATAAAGCAAATTATAGTCACTACTGTACAATACAGACAACACCCTAGTCTCCGCTATACAATTCCCACTTTATCCTAAACTGCTAAATATATAGACCAGTGGTTCCCAAACTGTGCGCCGCGGCTCCTTGGGGTGCTGCGATGCTCTTAACCGGGATACCTCAGAATGTTTCTATTTCCGATTGAATTCTATTCTATTTTTGTCTTAGGGATGCCTTGAAAAAAATATGGAGACCCTAAGGGTGCCTCGAACTGAGAAAGTTTGGGAACCACTGATATAGACTATATATCTTAGTGACAGCCATACCATACAGGCATTATACCATACAGGCCGCCATACAATACATATTGCATCTTTCTGGCCACGGTACAATAAATTCAACATTCTTGTAACCATAATGCAGTTAAAAAAAATTCCACAATTAGATCACAATACAAAAGAAACACAGCCTTGTGAGCATTTACGGTTTTCCAGTTTGTGTGCAGTGTATATATATATAGAAAGAAAAGATGTGTCTACTCAAAGAAAGTGACACTGGGGAGAGATTTACACAGCGCACACCTTAGTAACCATGCAGAGTCAAATTGAGAAAAAATGTAATAATACAAATCTTTATTAAATTGCCATTTGCACCCAAATTCAAATATCGAATTAGTGCCCAATAAGGTCAAACACAGGGATGAAGCATTCTCATATAAGGGAGGAAAAAAGGCTAAATTACCCTATTATAGCAGGAAAAACAACTCACCCTGCACCATACCTCTAGCAGTCTCACGACCACGCTTCTGCCCTTCCGGGCCCGTATCTAAACCCTCCCTTTGCTATCCCTAGCTCAAACACGTGCAAAAAAAACCCCCTCCAAAAGGAACAATGAAAAGCATGTGCAAAAATTGAGTGAAGATTCTCACGAACTTAGAACCAAAGTGTGGGCGCAACCTTCGTCGTGCATACCTTCGTCGTGCATACCTTCGTCGTGCATACCTTCGTCGTGCACAACCTTCGTCGTGCATACACTGCGTACAACCTGCTGCCAGGCAGCAGGTTGTACGCAGTGTATGCACGAACGTGAACTCCCGTGACGATTACTACAGCTGTGCGGATTAGGACTGCCGGTGTGTGGACGAAGGTTGCGCCCACACTTTGGTTCTAAGTTCGTGAGAATCTTCACTCAATTTTTGCACATGCTTTTCATTGTTCCTTTTGGAGGGGGTTTTTTTTGCACGTGTTTGAGCTAGGGATAGCAAAGGGAGGGTTTAGATACGGGCCCGGAAGGGCAGAAGCGTGGTCGTGAGACTGCTAGAACCTTGGTGCAGGGTGAGTTGTTTTTCCTGCTATAATAGGGTAATTTAGCCTTTTTTCCTCCCGTATATGAGAACGCTGTATCCCTGTGTTTGACCTCATTGGGCACTAATTCGATATTTGAATTGGGTGAAAATGGCAATTTAATAAAGAGTTGTATTATTATATTTTCTCGCAATTGGACTCTGCATGGTTATTAAGGTGTGCGCTGTGTAAATCTCTCCCCAGTGTCACTTTCTTTGAGTAGACACATCTTTTCTTTCTATATATATATACACTGCACACAAACTGGAAAACCGTAAATGCTCACAAGGCTGTGTTTCTTTTGTATTGTGATCTAATTGTGGAATTTTTTTTAACTGCATTATGGTTACAAGAATGTTGAATTTATTGTACCGTGGCCAGAAAGATGCAATATGTATTGTATGGCGGCCTGTATGGTATAATGCCTGTATGGTATGGCTGTCACTAAGATATATAGTCTATATCAGTGGTTCCCAAACTTTCTCAGTTCGAGGCACCCTTAGGGTCTCCATATTTTTTTCAAGGCATCCCTAAGACAAAAATAGAATAGAATTCAATCGGAAATAGAAACATTCTGAGGTATCCCGGTTAAGAGCATCGCAGCACCCCAAGGAGCCGCGGCGCACAGTTTGGGAACCACTGGTCTATATATTTAGCAGTTTAGGATAAAGTGGGAATTGTATAGCGGAGACTAGGGTGTTGTCTGTATTGTACAGTAGTGACTATAATTTGCTTTATTTTATTGTGGTTACAAGATTGTGTTTTATGACGTCTACATGGATACTATACTCTATTAACTATAATGTTAAATAGTTAAACAGAGGTGGGCACAAATTTAAAGTTTGCAGGGGGGGCGCCGAACACCCTAGCATCTGCACTGGCTACGCCCTTACACACAATCCTATATTTCTAATATGACCCTTCCATGTAGTCATATATAAATATGGTCCTGAAGTGGAAGGGTCGTACATGTGAGGAGGTGTGCACTCTCCTCGCATGTATGGAATATAGGATTGGGAATTACAAGTGCTAGCCACCAATGCCAGCCACTAATGCCAGCCACCAATGCCAGCCACCAATGCTAGCCACCAATGCTAGCCACCAATGCCAGCCACCAATGCTAGCCACCAATGCTAGCCACCAATGCCAGCCACCAATGCTAGCCACCAATGCTAGCCACCAATGCCAGCCACCAATGCTAGCCACCAATGCTAGCCACCAATGCCAGCCACCAATGCTAGCCACCAATGCTAGCCACCAATGCCAGCCACCAATGCTAGCCACCAATGCTAGTGTACGTAATTCGGTCTTAACTCTGCATCCGGTCTGTTGTTTTATTATCAGAGTGTGAATATATGATGAATTCACATGGATCAGTGATTGGCAGTTATCTATTTTTATTTATTCTGATGGACAAGCATGTTTGTGTATACATATCCTTAGACTATAGTGTTATATGCAGGTATTTTTTGTGGGGATACTCCAGGTAACCTCCAGGTACCTGTGACCTGTGTACTCCAGGTACCTGTGTACCTGTGACTCCAGGTACCTGTGACCTGTGATTACCTGCGATTTGGCACTATATATTAGAGTAGTAACGCACCTACATAAATATTAATAGCTTGAATAATCAAGGGTGCTTGCCAAAATAATGTTATATATATATATATATATATATATATCTCCACCCAATCTCCCCCCCTTGTGTGTGTCCAACCTTCCAATATTTCCCCTTATGGGTCTTTCAGTCTCCCAATATTCTCTCTCATTTCTCTCTATCCTCTCTATATTCCCCATCATGTATCTCTAGCCTTTCCAGTATTCACTATCATGTGTCTCCAGCTCCCACTATTCCCCATCATGTCTCTTTAGCCTCCCCAGTAATCCCCATCATGTCTTCAGCCTCCCCAGTATTTCCCATCAGGTGTCTCCAGATCCCAGTATCCCCATCATGTTACTTCAGCCTCCCCCGTAGTTCCCATTCATGTGTCTCCAGCCTTCTATTATTTCTCATTCATTTCTCTCCAGCCTCACTATATTCCCCATTGATGAGCTTTGCTTCAGTTACCTTTGCTAATTCCCCTTAATTACGGCATGTGCTCTCTCTGGACCGTATTCAGACTTCCGTCGGCGATCGGGCTGCAAATATACGCATCTAAGTGGCAGGTCGGAGCAGGTTACACCCACCAGAAAAAACAGTCACTCCCCTCGCTTCCTTCGGCCGGACCTAAACTTAGACCAGCATTGACTTGCCCTATCTGGCTACAGTAACTTCCGCCCTTATGTGTCTTAGTTGCGGATATTTGCGGCCCTAACACTGTAAGCGCACCCCCTTTTCCTCATCTCAATGCCTCCCCCCACCCCTTTCTATGCAAATCCTTCGGTCTGTATATTTTCGCCGCACTTAGGGTCGCATTTGTCTGCGCCCGATTCACAAGTCTGTCCCTTAGCCATTTCCGACCTTAACTTCAACATAGATGGCGTATCACTGTTACTACGTATGCGCAGTTGATGCAAAATCGATCTGATCCTAAAAATACACACAGAACTTTCGGTAGAAACGGATCTCTGAATTCGGCCCTCTACTACCTAGAGATGCTGGTGTGACCTAATGTCACGTCAGCATCATTGGTACGCAGGAAGTTCCTGTTATCAGCTGCCGTGCAGAGCAAAGAGATCACCAAGAATCACCAAGACTGGCATACGAGGCTAGTGTCTGCCATCCAAATAGTCACATTAGTTCAATATATACAGGGATAGAGTCATAAATGACATCATTGCAAACACAAGGTTCATTGTAATCCATGATCAAAGTGAGATCAAACTTAAATCAAGATTTTGAAACTTTAGGGAGACTTGTTTGTCATTCTACAACTACCGGAACATTAAAAGACAATGGTCATTGTTACAATTTAGAATTTATAATGAGCACTGGTGAATTTAGCGAAGACACAGACAATGAGAATTGTTTACTGTATGGGCCTCTATAGGAATATGATGGAACAGTAATATTTAAACAGCAACAATGTAGTTACATTTCACCAATACGAAGCAAGTGATCACTAGTCCCGGCAAATTGCAATCACAGGGAAAACATATAAGCTATTTAGATTGATATATTTGACTGATATTTTCATTTTAACAGCAGATATTATCCCT
This sequence comes from Limnodynastes dumerilii, assembly GCA_011038615.1. Classification (NCBI taxonomy): domain Eukaryota; kingdom Metazoa; phylum Chordata; class Amphibia; order Anura; family Limnodynastidae; genus Limnodynastes; species Limnodynastes dumerilii. Next base: position 267,256 of record WWET01000527.1, on the reverse strand, counting down.
ATTTAGTTCATTACTGATTGTAGAAGAATTTCCTGCTTCTGGCTTCTATTATAGTAAGGAAATCTGGGCTGAGCTCTAAACCTAGGAGAAACCACTATGTCTTAAATGTACATTTCTATAGATGTCCTTTAATGTCTTCCATGGGTCCCAGGACACTCTATAATAATGTGTTTAGATGGTCAGATCATTTAAATGCAGAAATAGCTATAGTAACTGCAAATAAAGAACAAATCTTCACAGCTGTGTTGAACTGCATGGGAAGCAAATTTACAATATAAAAATAATGAGTTGAGGTGTGATGTTTTGTAGTTCAACTCTAATTTAGGGTTTAGCTTTTCTTTATTTCTGTACAATAACGTAAGTCAGACAGTATTTTCTCAGCATGCAAAATTTTTAATAATGTTGCAACATGGTTTGTCCTTTTTGCTCACGTACTGCTAAGCTTAATAGACCGAATTCACACTTAAGAAGCAGCTGCTTCTCAAGTACGGTCTTTTCCGAAATGACCTACTGTGCATGCATAGTAGGTCATTTATGCAATCTACGTACTTTAGGAAGTAGAAAGAGGTGTGCCATGGCAGCCTCTGGGAAGGTTTAAGAAGAGTGGGGTGGGGTATGGAAAGGAGCTGGGGAGGACGATAGGGAAGAGAACGTTTGTATTCTCCTTCTTAAGAAGGAGAATATGAACTGGAAGTTAGGGAAGTCCTAGGGCACTCTTAAGTGCCCTAGGTTCTTAAAAAAAAAAGGGGGAGGTGGTGGGGAAGGCAGCTTTAAGATAGGTGCAGATACATGTTTATCGGATGTGGGTCTCCGGGTAGAACGGCCCAATTTCGAAAGTGACGTTTCCTCCCAGCCAGTTGCGATCCACGGAGCACTGAGCGTTCGCTGCTCCGAAAAGTTAGTAAAAATAGTCCCACCACTCCTGTCCCTAATTCTAACCCTAACCCTCCCCTCTTGCTACCCTAACCCTCCCTTCCTGGCAACCTGACCCTAACCATCCCTTACTTGCAGCCTGACCCTAACCCTCCCTCCCCTGCAGCCTGACCCTAACACTCCATCTCCCGCAGCCTGACCCTAACACTCCCTCCCCTGCAGCCTGACCCTAACACTCCATCTCCCGCAGCCTGACCCTAACCGTCCCACCCCTGCAGCCTGACTCTAACATTTCCTACCCCGCACAGAGAGTTTACACACCTGTCCCTTGGTCCGGCGATAGCCGAATGCCATACTTACCCATTCTGATTTTTTTTTTTTTAAATGGTAAGTATTTGAAGAATAAGATTTTTCCCTATCACACTGCCATTCCTAATAAAATCAGACAGTAGCAGTCATTTCTGAACAATCTAATTATTTCTATACATTTTTTAACTGTTTTGTCGGTGTTCCGAGGGATCGTCCTTGACATACAATACGATAATCAGCCAAATCACTTAATTTAATTGCTTAAATTATTGTATAGCCTGTAGCCAGCATAGTTCTGAATCAGCCCCATTATATGTTACTATTAAATGCAGCTTTCGCACTAATGTACTAGTATATTGATTTATTATAGACTACATTTCAGAAATCTGTTCATTACTGAGCGTTTTTTTTTCTTTATTTTGGAATCTCTGGCAGAGATTTGCTGTACAACATAGTGAAAATGACTAATAATGCACATATAATTAGCAGGGAACATACTATTAATGTGTGCTTTTGCCGTTTTAAGAAATAATCAACAGTTATTCACACTAATTTCTTACATGTGATAAAATTATCATTTTCATTTGCTGTATTTAGCATAAAATAAAAGCTTAATTTAAATAAATTTAATTAACACCTAATAGCTAACAATAGATCATAGATTAAGTTGAGATATAATTCTAGTTTATTTCAAATGTAAAGTGATCAACAAAGAGAATTATCCCAGCTGGTTGTTTGCATAGTACTTTATGTATTTTACTTGCTGAACTGAACATTAAATTCCTGATTAGTGTGTTAAAAGAGTTGATCACCCTACACCAATGTGACTGCCAATCTGTTCTACAAATAATGGGGCTGATTCAGAGATACGATTTCCACGGCACTTAGGAGCGTATATTTAAGATCTTAGAAAATTCGCATTACTGCGCATGCGTAGTAATAGTGCAACGCCGTCTACGTAGCGGTTAGGAGCGTAAATTCGCTAAGAGCATAAGTTTGAATCGCACGCAAGGACTTAAGATCTTAAGTGCTGCGAAAGTTTAAGATCTTAAGGATTTGCATGGAAATGGGCGGGGGGAGGCAGGGAAATGAGGGAAAGTGGGCGCGGGCTGACACTTAGGATCTTAAGTATACGCTACTACGTCACTTAAGATCTCAACTGCCAGTGCAGAGTTAGGGTTAGTCAATGGTGGTCTAACTTTAAGATCCACCGCTGTTTGCAAGGGGAGTGACTCTTTATGCAGTGGGCTGGAACCTGCTAAGATCTTAACCTTAAATGCGTATATTTGCGATCTTTTCGCAATCGCATCTCTGAATCACCCCCAATGCCTCATACACACTGAACAACATCACTGGAAGCACCAAAAACAGGAAATATCATCATGTTTAATTCTTATTACTAGGGATTTTTTTTTTAATTTTGCTCCCTTTTTTACACAGCAATGACACATATAAAAGAGGTCTATTCAATATCTATCTATTTTTATATAGAGCCATCAGATTATATAGCACTATTTACTTTTTCATTTGAATATTTCAAATTCACATCATTCCCTGCCCCATTTGAGCTACATTCCAAGTTCCTTAACACATACATACACACAGACTAGGGTTAATTTAGTCATCAGTGGGGGAGGAAAGTGGAGCACCCGGAGGAAACCCACGCAGACATGGGAAGAACATGCAAACTTAGATAACTAGATAAGACCTAGCCCAGGAATTGAACTAATGACCTAAGCGCTGTGTGGTACAAGTGCTACCCAGAAGTTATCACATCATAGTTAGTATCTGGCAAGATCAGCATCCCATAAGATTACACCACTAAATATGGAGCATGTATGGTGCACACCAAAAAAAAAGTAAATATGTCTGCCTACAAAAGCAATGCATTGCAAGGAACTATTGTCGTTAAAAGTTTCATAGATGACCGTATGAGTGTACACACTAAGCATTTGTCCTACATCTTAACATCACCATGATCACCAGGATTTTTAGAACGTCCATAAAACCTTATCATCTGATGCAACCCCTTTTTATTACTAAAAATCAAGATCATGGGAGCATACAAACTCTTGCAATATTGTTGAAAATGGTCTGGAATCATAAGATTGTTTTGATAATTGGGGTGTGGGCTGGCGGTTAGAACGGCCCTTTTTCTACGGCCCATTTTCAAATTGGTTCCAAAATTGATTGCTCCTGCCTTGCTGAGGGCTGGGAATCGAAAATCCCCAGCATGAACCCGCAGTGGCCAGTGATGAGTATATTCACAACCCCAAAAGCCTTACCCTAAGTCTCCCTCCCCCACAGCCTGACCTTAAGACTTCCTTCCCCGCAGCCTAACCCTAAGACTACCCTGCACGCAGACTAATCTTTAGGCTCCCCTCCCTGCGTCTTAACTCTTATGGTCCATACACACTATAGTTATTTTAAACGATAAAAGTTCAAATCACCCGATGAAGGAGTGTTTTGAACAATATCGTGCATCTGTGTACGCTGCAATGGTCATGCCTCTGATTGTTGCAAAGTACACAAAATCGTTTGATCGCATCTTTTAAAAAGTTTAATTTAAAGATCAAGCCATACAGTAATGAAGGCTCAACTTAAAGCTGTGTGTACTGTGTATGCAGCATGATTGACGACTAAAGTAATCTAAAATGTCGCCCATCGTTTAAAAATATGTAGTGTGTATGGGGCTTTAGACTCCCCTACTGCAGACAAACCCTAAGGCTCCACTCCACTAACCTCTGTGCGGCTAGTCTGCGTCGGGTGTACGTTCTGTCGGGTGCGTTGGGGTGCGTTTCATAAAGGCAGTGAATGGGTAAGATGACAAAAAATAAACTCAGCATACTTACCCATTCATTATGAAAAACTTTTAATTGGTTAGATTTTTTAAATAGTGAGCCAAAATCAGCTATTAGCTGTCTATATTTCGTAAATCTAATTTTCTTAGTAGAGAACGAAACCAGATAATTGTATAGTTATGTATCCAGCTTCAGTTTTTAACACTTTGCAACTTATTTAAAGTTGAATATGTGCAATTTTTTAGCATATGATGTTCATTTCTTCCCATTACGTGTTCCAATACTGAGTTTTCACACAAAGGGCTGGATCCAGACTTACCGTATTTCCCCATGTATAAGACGCACCTTTTTTAGACAAAAAATAGGTCTAAAAATCAGGTGCGTCTTATACAGGGGATGTAACACTGAACTTACCTTTTCTGTCCCTCCAGCGGTCCCTCCGGCAGTTTCAGGCTCTCTCCTCCGCAGCTGTGACTCAGACTGTCTCCCTCGCGTTTCGCGATGCACATAGACGTTGCGTGACCTAAGGTTACCTCAACGTCGTTGTACAGCATGCACCGCGAGGGAGAGAGTTATACAAGGGAGCGTGTTATACATGGGGAAATACGGTAAGTAAGTGCTTGAAATTAGTTACTCCTGGGCTAAACCATGTTGATTGCAGGGGGAGTCATATTTTATCTGTTGCAAACAGTATTAGAGCTGAGAGGTGATGTTTCCAATCCCAAGTCTAAATAACAGTGTGATAGTAAAGCTGGTCAGTATCTGTGTGTAGTAAGCAATTCAAAGATATATCCCTGCATGCAAAAAATACAATTAACTTGACTCCCCCTGAAATCAACATGGTTTAGCCCAGGAGTAACTAATTTCAAGCACTTACTTAAGTCTGGATCCAGCCCTATATACGGTTGTGCAAGGATTAGATGAGATGCAGTTTATGAGCTATTTCTCTTGTGGATAATGGTAAACGAGTGCACCACACAAAATTATCAATAATGAGCAACACAGAATGAGTGCTTTCTGTTTGACTGAGTATTGACTTCTACAGTTGATAGTACTTAAATCCCTTGCTTAGCAACTGTAATAAGTCACAGTACTTAATTAATATTTACATTTGGACTGCTAAAGTAAACACAGTTCCATTTGGATTTTGAAAAGGGAAAACAAAATATTTGTCTATTTACTTCCTTATATTATTTGAATTCTTTTATAGTCCATATTTACCATTTAGTTTTAGAATTAAACTGTTGCATTAATATAATATGTCTTTTCTATGCTTATATACTTCTTTCCAAATAAAGTAATGCAGTATTTAGTGCTTTTAGGGCTAGTGGGCCATATTCGGCTGTTTTTCACCAGAAAAAACAGTCAATCCCCTCGCAACCTCCGGCCGGACCTAAACTTCCACCTGCATTGACTTGCCCTATCTGGCTGCACTCACTTCCGGCCTTATGTGTATTAGTTGCGTATATTACTGGCCCTAACTCTGTAAGCGTGCCCACTTTCCCCCATCTCAATGCCTCCCCCCGCCCATTTCTATGCAAATCCTTAGGTCCGTATATTTCCGCAGCACTTAGGGTCACATTAGTCTCCGCCCGATTCACAAGTCCGTCCCTTAGCCATTTCCGACCTTAACCTCAACGTAGATGGTGTATCACTATTACTACGCATGCGCAGTTGATGCAAAACCGATCCGATCCTAAAAATATGCACAGAACTTTCGTTAAAACCGGATCTCTGAATACGGCCCAGTATAGCCAAGTGACATGTTTATACTATCTTACCATATTGTGGAGGTGTAAGAATACAGACTTGTTATGCATGACATATATCCCACACAAAGCTAGTATTCAGCATCTCATTTCAATAAGAATCAGATGGCGATCTGGAAATCTTAGATAAGTGAAAACTAAGCATCTCTGTGGTCAGATCAATCCCATATGGACTAAGGGCCGTGTTCAGAGATCCATTTTTGCGGGAACTTCCGTGCGTATTTTCAGGATTGGATGAACTGTGCATGCGTAGTAACTAAATTTACGCAATCTACGTTGATTTTACGCACGGAAGTCCAGTAAGCACGGACTCGTGAATCGCACGTGAGAAAATACGTACGGAGGTGTGAGGTTATAATCCGTGTGGAGACAGATACGTGTAAATGGGTAGGTGGAGGCATTTAAATGACTGCTTGAGGGTGCGGTTAGATAGATATGCACGTATGGAAGTATTATACACTCGGAAATGCACACGCAAAGATAAGGGTGGTTGAGGCACACGTAAGTCACCGTCAACCCGTCCGTGTGAGGGGTGTGTCATGGGTGTTGCTTTGCAACTTCAGTGCGTATAATTGCGTACTTTTAGCAAACAGATCTCTGAATACGGCCCTCAGAAGAGCCACTGAAAGTACAGTATGGAGAAATGTTTTTTCTTTTTTTGGTTTCTTATTATTATTATTGATATTATTATTATTATTATTGTTATTGTTATTATTATTATTGTTATTATTATTATTGTTATTATTATTATTATTGTTATTATTATTGTTGTTGCTCTAATGTAGAAGAGAGAGGAAGGAACAATACAGTGGCTTAAATCCACATATATCAATAACAGATTGTTAAATGGAAAAACTATCAGAATGTACACACCTCTATTTATCAATTCTTTCTGCAAATGTCTAATACTAACATGCAGAGGATGTGTATTTCAGTAACTATTGTAGGGGGGAATGGTACATTTTAACATTACATTATGTAATTTGTTATTGGTACAATTTTAAATAGATATTCTGTTAGCCTCTTCTTGCTATCTTTGTGTGTTTTATATATATATATATA
>WWET01000527.1:216374-245763 GCA_011038615.1 Limnodynastes dumerilii | reverse complement strand
TGTAGGATTTGTGCCTCTTCTGTAAAGTTTTTTAATGTAGAATTACAATATATATATTTGTTTCTACCACTTCTATTGTATTATTGTATTTTCTAAATAGCTTTATCTGGATGCCAGCAAACTATAGGCATCTTGTGAAATTGCACTTGATTGGACTTATTAATAGTTCATTCTAATGGAAGTGGTGGTCAAAGCATGAACTTACCTAAAATACTGTAGCTATCAAGGTTGGAGCACAACTCATGATGCCCAAATGCTAAGGTGAATATGCTTCTTTATCTGATTGAACGAGTGCCTCTTATTCGCATCTAGTGCAAACTTTTCAGAGCTAAAAAACAGATGTAGATCTAATGCTGATATGAGATGGAGGAGGCTCATTGACTCATTCCTATAATAAACAGCTATTAATTTTAGGTTCATACTATTTAACACCCACTCAGATAAAGCAGAATTACCTTAGGCTAAAGGCTGAAGGATAAAAAGAGAACTTTGCTCACTGATGGAAATCTTCTACTTGAACAGTCGTGTAATCAGAGGAAGTTCTCAGAGGACTATTGTTTGTGGTGAGATCTGTGATGTTATCTGGTGCTCTGCTTAATCTGGGCTGATAAATTTGATGATTTCCCCTTGGGAAAAAAAGAGGGAGGTGCTGCCAAGATTGACAGGAGGCCATTACAGCTGATTGGCTGCATTGGCTGGCTGGCTGCAATAAAAATAAGATCCAGACAGTAGTGTGTAGCCAATTCACCTCCTTGAGTCTGATATATTTTATGCAAGCTATAAAATAAAATTATTAGACCCAAGCTTTTTTTGCCATTTTATCACTGTTAGGAAAAAATACTGGACATACATCACATGGATTTTTGGTCCGATCACCCAGTAATTGAATAGTCGAACAAATAATAATCTATGGCCAACTTTAGAGCTTAATCATGTTAATTAGGGATATCACTGAGTGGCATAATCTGGTAACCCCTAAACCACAAAAAATTATTCAATAATTAATGTGATCCTTTTCAACCTATAAAACTCATTGGGCCTGATCCAGACTTAATAACAACAGCTAATTTATGCATGCGGCCTGTGTAAATATGGCAGTAAAGCTCACTGTACATGCGCGCAGTGGATGTTACTCAGTGATTATTCACATTGTGGTTGGAGGGAAGCTTTTAAATCGTACATTATGGGCTGGGTTGGGCACTTATGTATGACCAGGCGATATGTACGACCAGAGATACACAAGGACATGTTAAGGCAGGGTTCTGAACATGTCAGCTAAGTTATGTATGTGAGAGGGGAGTGCCAGGGGGAGTGCATTATAAATAGTAGTGCGTAACTTAGGTACGGTTGTATACGTAAAACAACCTTAAGTCTGTATCAGGCCCATTGTGTATATACAATGTATTATCAATATGCCAGGTACCACTATCTATGGGGAAAATTCAATGATACTTTAAATAAGAATACTACCCAAAATTGGCACTTGAAGGTTTAGACATGTCTGTTGTTATAATTTGGCAGACATGTTGTGAATATGTGATGCTCCTAGGCAACATATGTAACCATGGAAACAAGCCATGGACTACAATGACTGTTTGTTTCCATGGTTTCAAAAGCATGTCAAATATTTAAATGTCCACCAACAGCAAAGTCTGAGTATTTCAATATTTTCTACAATTTGTATCTTAAGTGCCTGCAGTTATTCCAGAAAGCTGTGATGCCAACATGATTTGAATGAGGTTAACATTTTTCTCACAGATAGATCTTGGGATTTGTAAAGTACTGTAAAACATTTATATGTGAGCATTTATACTGTTCCCACTAATTTTAAGTAAGGATTTTTTTTTCATAGAAAGGAAGATATGAGATTTAAGAAAAGGAAGACTGACGTTTATTTGCATCTATTTTGATTTTAAGTAGCATAACAATTTGGGGTTTTGATGCGGAAAGAAGGTACATTTACAGGAGCATATTCGGGTGATTGACAGATGAGTCGTCTGAAATTTAAAAAGGTTTAGTTACGAGCGGCCATGTATGTGTACACAGTGTGGGGCCAACAGGATGGTCAGTGGTGATTGGACGCAATTTGGATAACTGTGTACCCAGCTGCACTATGCAATAAAAGTGTATAACACTATTCTTTGGGGAATGGAATGAATTCTTAAAAAAAAATCTTAGTTTCTATTTTGGAAATAACATACAGGTACTTGCCATACTCAACCAACTGAACAACAGTGACATACAGTCATTAAATATGCCAACTGTTATAAACATGAGATAATGGTTCACAGACTTCAGTTGGATAAGGAGAGTGGCTTTAGTAAAAGCCCCAATATATCTGGGGGAATTTGTGGGAGAGGTTGTTATGATCCGGGGATTTTTTCATAATGGTCATGTGTCAGATTTCATTCAAGAGATGTTAATGCCATTTCCAATTTCTGGTCGCTGCATTCAAAATTTTTTGTTGGGATATTTTATTGGAGTGATTATTGTACCTGTCTGAGTGGGCACCAACTAGAAGACGAGAGACATCTGGAGGCAGTAACACCATGGACCTCACCAATCAGAGCCGTAAAATTATTACAGAACTGTGTCATTTTGGGACAGGTCCATTCAATGTGTACAAATGTCCCCTGTCCCATCATCCTCTCCAACACTATTTTGATGTTGTGTGCAATGGACTTTAATAACACTCTTTTATTTAGAATCTTGACAGAGATTGCAAGTATGCTTAGAATTTATTTTGCATAAAAATGTTATACAAATTGAATGCAAGGCGACAGTAGCTATCATTAATATATTTACCTAAATACCCATGTAGCTTAAAACAAAAGCTGCTATGCAATTCTATTCAATAATAAAAAGCTCAGTCATCTGGGTTTCTTGAAAGGTGGGAAAAAATGATTCCACGACAGGACAATGGCTATGCATGTATACAACACCTATATACCAACAGGAATGCTTAGATCAAGCTTTTTAAATGTTACAACAATAGCTCCTTTGATCCGTTCAAAAGAGATTTTGTCTGGAGGCCAGTAATAACTGCAAAACAACATCCTTTTACACTTCAAAAATATTTTTAGCCATTTATACTTACTGCTAACAGGGATCATAAATTCAGAAATGTCTGAATGTGGCTAGTGGAAAACCTGTCTCTAGAAGTGTCTGTGTTTACATGTTACTCATGTTGACATCACAGACATTTGCCTCTTGGCATGGTAGACTACAGTCATACTAAAGAGTTACTGCATCATTTACAAGTCCTGTTTGCGTGTCATTGCTTAAGGCCTAGAACAAAATTAATCTAGAGCAATAGTAGCGTGTTAAAAATGTTATTTTATCTGACGTAAAGTTGCCTGTTAGGGTAGTCTATTATTTGAATTTGAAGTCTTTCTCTAAATGGATTTGTATGTTACTTAAATATAGGATAATATCAATATTTTTTTGCCCTTTTATTAAAGAGGTCGCAGTCACTACAGTGACGATAATTACCAGTCACAATGGTGACAATAAGACTGGATCCAGGTATACGTGAAAAGTCTGCGGCTACAAATGTACAGACTTTGCTATCCTATAATCAGGAGGTGGCTGGCAACCTTTAGCCTAGGGGTCAAGCCCACAGCAGCAGCCCATAATTTAATGGTTTATCCTTAGAGTTAACAATATTTCAATGGTGAATCGGTGTATAGGAGGTCACAACGCCATTGGGTGTTTTACAGCTGCCTTGCTGGTGGTCTAGTGAGTGTCTCTAGAAGTGTCTGTGTTTACATGTTACTCATGTTGACATCACAGACATTTGCCTCTTGGCATGGTAGACTACAGTCATACTAAAGAGTTACTGCATCATTTACAAATCCTGTTTGCGTGTCACTGCTTTAGGCCTAGAACAAAATTAATCTAGAGCAATAGTAGCGTGTTAAAAATTTTATTTTATCTGACGTAAAGTTGCCTGTTAGGGCAGTCTATTATTTGATTTTGAAGTCTTTCTCTAAATGGATTTGTATGTTACTTAAATATAGGATAATATCAATATTTGCTGGTGGTCTAGTGAGGCCACATAGTCCACGCATAGATTGAGCTGATATCTAAAGCAAGCATGTCTTTCATGGAAAATGATTTGGTCCTACAAGCAGTGTCAGACTGGGGCATAGGGGATACCAGGGAAATATTGTGATTGGTACCATCACATAGTCAAAGGCACTGAGGATAATTCTAACACTGTACTCTGCAAATATACAATGGCAACAGCTGCACCCACAGACTGCTTCACCAGCTTAGTGTGACAAGAGTGTATTATACATTTATATCCCAGTTATAGTAACCTAGTGAGTATCCCACTGATATACACAGACAACATACTAGTGACCACCATACAAAGATTACATATGCAATAGAAACTACCTTAACTATTCCCATACATTACAGACTGCATCTTAGCTACTGCCATACAATACATACTTTCTTACCCCTCTATGCCTCCAGTCATTGTTTCCTGCCACCCTGTGTGCCCCTTACATGTCTCCAGCCATCCATTTCTACCTATTGTATGTGCCCAGGACCCATTTTGTCCCTTGAATATATGCCAAGCCACCCACTACTGGTCTCTTGTTTATGAGTTCAGCCTCTACTTCTGCACCCTTTTATGAGTCCAGACTTCATTTCTGCCCCCTTGTATGTACCTAGCCATCTATTTTCCCCCTTGTATGTGTCCAGATACCCTCTTTTGCCTCTTATATATGTGCCCAGCCTCCATATCTTCCACTTGTTATGTGTCCAGCCCTGATTTCTGCCCCTTAGTTGTGTGTTTAGACTCTATTTCTGCATTGAATAACCAGCCTTTATTACTGCCATTTGTATATGTTTCCAGTCTTTTTACTGCTCCTTTATTTATGTGTCCTGCCTATTTTAATGCCCCTTTATATGTATCCATAATTTTTTTATGACCCTTTATTTGTGTCCAGTCTTTATTACTGCCCCTTATATATATGTGTCCAGCCCCTATATATATTTTCAGCTTTTATTACTGCCCCTTTATATGTGTCCAGCATTTAATACTTCCCCTTTATATATGTCCATCCATTATTACTGCCCCTTTATATGTGCCCAGCCTTTATTACTTCCCCTTTATATATGTCTATCCATTATTACTGCCCATTTATATGCGCCCAGCCTTTATTATTTCTCCTTTATATTTGTCCAGCCATTATTACTTCATCTTAATACGTGTCCAGCCTTTATTAATTCCCACATTTATATATGCCCATCCACTATTATTGCCCCTTTTATGTGTCCAGCCCCCATTTCTGCCTTTTAGTTATGTGTTCAGCCACCATTTCTGCCCTTGAATAAGCAGCCTTTATAACTGCCCTTTGTATATGTGTCCAGCCTTTATTACTGCCCCTTTGTTTTATGTGTTCAGCTATTATTACTTCCCCTTTATATATGTCCATCCTTTACTACTGCCCCTTTATATGTGCCCAGCCTTTATCAATTCCCCATTATATACATCCATCCACTATTACTGCCCCTTTATATGTGCCCAGACATATGCCCATTCATTATTACTGCCTCTTTTTATGTGTCCAGTCTTTATTATTTCCCATTTATATACATCCATCCATTATTACTGCCCCTTTATATGTGTCCAGCACCCATTTCTGCCCCTTAGTTATGTGTTCAGCCTCCATTTTTGCCCTTCAATAACCAGCCTTTATAACTGCCCTTTAAATGTGTCCAGCCTTTATTACTGCCCCTTTATTTATGTGTTGAGCTTTTATTACTGCCCCTATATATGTGTCCAGCCTTTATTACTTCCCCTTTATATATGTCCATCCTTTACTACTGCCCCTTTATATGTGCCCAGCCTTTATTAATTCCCATTTATATATATCCATCCATTATTACTGCCCCTTTATATGTGTCCAGCCATTATTACTTCCTCTTTATATGTGTCCAGCCATTATTACAGCCCCTTTATATGTTCATAGCCTTTATTACTGGGGAGGCTGCAGACACTGATGGGGGTCTGATGATTTTTTGTACACTTTGCTTTTGGTGTGGGTTTTGGTGTTCCGAGGGTGAAAAAAAGGATCAATAGTCCTGTATAATCTGTGCTGATAGAATGTGCGGCCGTAGAATTTCTGGCCACATAGTCCATGGCTGTGCTGTATATGTGCCGTGGACTATGTGGCCTCACTAGACTACCAGGGATCGACCGAAAACCCACATCAAGAGGCGTCGCCCAGGGTGCACATGCCCCCCATCCTAGCCCACCACTGCCTATATTGAATACTGAGTTGTACGTAACGGCTTTCTGTACAATTTAAATACCTATGATGACTCACCATGCATATCTCATTCTCATGGTGAGTTTCCTTGCTCCTACTCCTGCCACTCTCCTCTGCTCTATTCACACTCTTCCCTCTGGAAGGGGTGTGGGTCGCTGTTGAGAACGTCCCTTTTTTGAAAGAGCCGTTCTCTCCCAGCCACTTCCAATCTACCTGGTAAATCGATTGCTTCTGCCTTGCAAAGGAGAAGCAATCGATGTACAGCAGAAAGAAGACGCTGCACCGAATAGTGAGTATGAATCTAACCCCAACCCTTAACCTAACCCTGTGGGCAGCGTTTCTGTAGAATGAATACTTACCCATTTATAAAACTAGTTTTGAAAATAGTGCTATTTTCAAAATAGAGACAGCCAAAAATGAGTCTGTTTTTAGTCTAGTGTCTGTATCTAAAGTAGCATTTTCTCATCGGCTACTCCACCCACTCTGGAAGAGTGCCAATCAATTGACCTTGTTGTCACTATAGTGCTAACAGGTTATCTGTCAGCACTCAGAACTTTGCGTTCATATATTTACTGTATTTAGGATTTAAATGTAACACTGCTTTCTTAGGTGGCAGTGTAGAGTTTCTGTACAGACAATGGGGTAGATCCAGAACTACGTTTGCCGTACGTTTATTCGCGTAGCGTATTTTCGTGTGCGTACCTTCTATACACTCCCCTAGGCACGCCCCTTGAATGTACGTATTTTGTCAAGATACGCTTTCCAAACCCTACCTTAACTTTTGCCAACGTAACCGCAGTGATCCGCACACATACGTATGGGCAACACGTATTTACACAGCTAAGCACGCCCATACTGTACACTTTAAATACAAACCCCCGCCTACTTAACGTATTTCAGACGTATTTTGGACTCACGTAAAATTGGCACGCCCACACGTAAGTATTTACGTGACAAATACGTGAATGGCCCATATGTTCAAAATTACGCTACGCTACTGAGCGTATTTTCTATGGTGCGCATGCGCAGTACTTACAAATAGACAATTTTACGTCTCCGCCACGCGTATATTCGCTCACGAGCGTTGTTCTGGATCAGGCCCAATGAGTTTAAAAGAAATTTAGATTCCAACAGTTTAATATTCAGTTCAGTCATAAGGGGGGGAGATAATTTTAAGATGTGTCTAAGGGACATTTTAAGATTAAGGATAACCCTTACTCACAGCTTTATGCACCATAATACTGAAAAACCCACCCTCACCCCCTTTAGCTCATTTTTAAAAATGTTTTTCAATTGCATGCTCCATAAGATGGTCAGAAATGACTGAGTTCAGAACAAAAGGGCAGTTTTGTTATATATGGCAAATCCAAATCTTACGTAACTGCAGCCATGTTCATCATTTCATTAAAAAAACACTAATATTGTACTAATAGTTTATTTATTTATTGGTACATATTAATTATTGCTCATCAGCACACATTGAAATATATTGCAATTGTGTAATTATCAAATGAGAATTGAATATAAACTGTGTGAACATCCTTGCTGTTTTCTTAGTTCTGTTCTATTTTCTGGGCAAGCGCTGTAACTGAGAAACAGACCATAAAACCCAATACACATGGTCCAATAAATTGTATGAAAATACCAAATACGACCGCCAGTTACAATAATTAAACCGCATGTATGGGGCATATTGCATACAATATCGTTACTTACCGGTATACCCCACTGACTTCTTTTCTTCACCCCTTCTTCTGTCCAAGAAATTAGCTTGTGTGTATGCTGGACACGATGTGTGCGCTACTGGAACTTCTTTATGCAATGAAGCAAAGTATGAATGAAGTCCTGCGCATGCTCAGATTCTTCATTGCGGGACTTTGAAATTTTCAATTCCTGGCATGAAAACCAGTGCACATGCGCAGTGTGTTCATGCCAGGACTTTGAAATCGTCAGTCAGCCGCGTCACCCGGACAGGTAAGTCTCTTTTTTCTTTTTTGCTTTTAATTATGGTAATGTTTTATAGATGAAAAAACCTATAAAAACATAAAACATAAAAACATATATTTTTATTAAGAAAAAAAGAGTTAACATTTTTTATTTTTTATTAAACATGTTTGTTTTTTTACTGTAAATATGTATTGCGGCGGTCCCCCCATATATACCCCCCTTCTCCTCCCCTTAATAACAGCCATTAGGGGGAGGAAAAGATGGGTATATGGGGACATCGCTGGAATACTTACCCTGACGCCAGCCTGAGCTGGCATTAGTTAGTGTAAAACTCTGCTCTGGCACTTCATCCTTATGCGATAGTGCCAGATTTCGCTTCAAAACTGGCACAATCGCATAAAAATGAGCTTTGTAAATAGACCCACAAAACAATCTATATATCTTTTATCACAGCTTAAATATATGCACAGGGGGAGTGCCAGGGGGGAGTCAGCGATGTAACGCTGAGCGTTAGCACGCTCAGCGCTACATCGTTGTTCTGGATCAGGCCCTTCATCCTTATGCGATAGTGCTCATTTACAAAATGAGCTTTGTAAATAGACCCACAAAACGAAATCTATATATCTTTTATCACAGCTTAAATATATTGGGCCTGATCCTGAACAACGCCTCGGAGCGAATTTACGCGTGACAGAGACGTAAAATCGCTGTTTTTTACGCACTGCGCATGCGCACCATAGAAAATACGCACATTAACGTAGCGTAATTGTGAACGTATGGGCCATTCACGTATGTGTCACGTAAATACTTACGTGTGGGCGTGCCAATTTTACGTTACTCCAAAATACGTCTGAAATACGTGAAGGAGGCGGGGGGTGGTGTTTAAAGTGTACAGTATGGGCGTGCTTAGCTGCGTAAATTCGTCTAGCCCATACGTACGTGTGCGTATGACTGCGGTTACGTTTGAAAAAGTTAAGGTAGGGTTTGGAAAGCGTATCTTGGTGTGCCGAGGGGAGTGTGCCGAGGGGAGTGTAGCGAATTTACGCGCACGAAAATACGCTCCGCGAATAAACGTACGGCACAAGTAGTTCTGGATCTACCCCATTGTAAATAAAGAAGACTACAGATTTTATTGTAAACTTTAAGTTGTCTTTGTAAACCCGTAACTATCACCTATGTGTCTGTAGCAGATTTCTTGGCTATGGGGCTATATTATCTCTGAGCTGTTTACAAAGGATTCCAGCAAAGTGGATGGTAAATTGCATTTCTTTAGATTGCTCTATCTGCTTTCACAAAAAAAGATGGACACTCAGTCTCAAATCATTTCTTATCTAAAAATAAAGTTTAAGCTGTGGTTTGACAGGGGCAGCTCTCTACAAATTAGATTGTCTGCTGGGTTTTATTTGTCTCTCTTTTATCACTGACTTTGTGTTATCACAAAACGTCTTCAGAATTTCTTGAGATGAATACAAACAGTATATTAGGACAATTCCTGAAAGTGTAACTTTCCAGAGCGGCCACAACAATGACTGTCTTCTTTCTAATGACGAATGGCAAACCATCATGTTGCTGTCCTACATTCTACAGTAGCTATTACTGTTTGTGTCACATATAGCAAAGCCCTAAAAAAATATTCCATTCACTATATATATTTCAATATATTTTTATTTAGTTCGTTTATTTAGAGGGTGGAAAAAGTTCCATACGGAGATTATTGTGAAAAAGGTAAAACAAAAATTTTAGTGTAGGTATAAAAACAGTGTAAAGCATAAGTACAGTCTGAAGATATGACCACGTAAGCTTAAAGCTGGCCATACATTGGGGCGATTACTGATACAAGCTGGAGGTGGCCCCGATAAATAGGATGATTTTCCGCCAGGAAAAGGTCCCGCTATTGGTGCCTTACACTTCTCCTGCTGGAACCGACAATCCTAGCAGAAGAGGGAGGCCCTAGAAGAAGAGGAAGCCTTTCAGTTAGATGATTGGCTCTGCTTAAAAAATCAGGCACTAGCATGTCAAAAGATCAAATAATAAAACAGAGCGATTATTAGCCCGACCACTCCATAATTGCATGATCGGGTTAATAATCACTCTAGTGGGGATGCAGTCTCTGCTTATAAAATTCTATTTTTGAAAACTTGACTATTTAGATAGTTTTAGTAATAAATGGGTAAGCATGCCGTTCTGAATACTTACCCATTCATTCATTGATTCATTCGCAAAAAGCCGCCAGACCCGTCACAGACCTGCTGGACAGGAGGTGAGTATATGGAGAGTCCTGCTGAGAGGGGAGTCTTAGGGTTAGGCTGCGGGGAAGGTAGTCTTAGGGTTAGGCTGCGGGGAAGGGAGTCTTAGGGTCAGGCTGCAGGGAGGAGAGGCTTAAGGTCAGGCTGCAGGGAGGGGAGTCTTAGGGTTAGGCTGCGGGGAAGGGAGTCTTAGGGTCAGGCTGCGGGGAGGAGAGGCTTAGGATCAGGCTGCGGGGAGGAAAGGCTTAGGATCAGGCTGCGGGGATGAGAGGCTTAGGATCAGGCTGCGGGGAGGAAAGGCTTAGGATCAGGCTGAGGGGAGGAGAGGCTTAGGATCAGGCTGCGGGGAGATGAGGGTTAATTTTCAGAGAAATATCGGAGTAAATTATGGCCTCCATGACCACACTTGCAGCATGTAAGCAAATCTAACAAATGGGTTGTCTCTTGTCTCTTATGTCTTTGGACTTTTTGACTTTAGTCATAAGATGAAATATTAGTAATAGTTTCAGTTGTGGTATACATTGTCATTCTTTTTATAGTCCACTATAGTGAGGGTAGTTTCAGGTGTTCTTAGCTAAGTATTGCGAGCCAGTCCAAGACGACTCATACAGATGTCTACTACATTTGTTGTCTGTAGTGAGTAAGGTAGTCTTTAAAAAAGATACAAGTATATTAGAAAAAACAGTATCTCGATTCACAGTTTATATATGCTTGTTGTCTTGTGATTGTAGCTTTGCTTACAGCAATTACACATTTTCTTATGAGTTTTAGCAAAAGCAAGAAGCAGATTTTCTACCTAATTATTCATAAAGGGAAAAAACTCCTTTGTTCTGATTATCCTGTTTATTGCAATAGAGTGAGAGAGACTACAAGCTCCAAGGAGCAGGTTTTATTTGGCCTAGAGAAATGGCACATTATTGGATGAGGGATGGTCACATGATTGGATACATTCCTAAAGCTGCTTTAGTGTTGTTTCTCCAGGCCAATTGCAGTAAATAATGCATTCAGACATGACGTAATAAGTCCCCAGTAAGATACTACCACTCAAACCCACTTGTTCTTGCGTGACTCATTTTGAAAGTGTCTCAGTATTGAAATGCTTCTCAAACAATGACTTTTTCTAACAGAGACAGAGTTTGTTTTAATCATCCAATTATACATACATGTAAGAACCACGGACCAAATATCCGATTTCTCTGCGTGTGGACTTGCAATTGGATCTGTAAACACAGGTCTGCCGTATCCACACATCTGATCAATCATTCCGCTAACCACTCCCCCTCACACAAATGGACTTCTGATACCCATACTCTTAAATGGAAGTCTGAATCAATACAAAGTTGGCCGGTACATTATAATAACATATCATGAGCAACCCCTTGTCAGAAGATGTCTGGATAAAGTGTATTGCATCCTAGCTAGCACAGATGTATGCTCATTACGCAAAACAAAATCTGCTGTGAATGTATGAAAATCAAGGAGAAATCGCAGGTCTGGGACTGGTCCCACATGTTTAGAATAGATGTTTTATAAGGGAATTTATATTCTTTTACTTTTATCTCGTTTTCACCATGTATATTTATCATTTGGAGGCATATGTACACTCCACTCACACTCCCTCTTTCCNNNNACACTCCCCTCACCATTCCTCTGTCCCTCTTCTGCCAACAATCGCCACCTTACTATCTTATTTCCATGTCCCATTCTCACATTCAAGACTTCTCTCGTGCTGACCTTTATCACTGGAACGCTCTCCCACAATCCATCAGATTATCCTCTAGCCTCAAAACTCACTTCATGAAATCTTCTCTATCCCCCACCTAATCCTCTTCCCTGCCCTCCTCTCCTTCACTATTCACCTCCCCCTCTCTCTACACACTCACAACCAGAGCCATAGTATGACATTTTAGTGCCAGAGGCAAAGAGGAAAGATGGCGCACCTGAATTTGAAACCAATTTAACCTTAAATATTAACTTACAAGTGCCCCCACCCCATAAGCTTTGCGCCCTGGGCAGCAATCCCATCATACGCCACTAGTTACCGCCATGCTCACAACCATCACTCTCTCCCATCATCTCCCCAGTCAATGTCTCCTGTCTGTCCACTCCACTTACTGATTGTAAGCAGGGCCCTCCATCCTCTTGTCCTCCACCTACCCCATTTTATCTCTGTCTCAGCATTGGATCATCAGAGTTGTATTATGTTTGTCTGTCTTGTTTGTCATCACTCTGTCATAACCTGTATCACCTTTTTTGTCATTTCATATATATTGTTTCATCTCTATGGTGCTACGGACATTGGGCCTGATCCAGAACTACGCCTGCAGGCGTATTTACGCATACATTCTGCGCATGCGCCCAGCAGATGTTTCCTGTCGTAACACATGGCAGCCGTAATTGAAAATAGGTATCCGGGGAAGTGCATAGGATTTACCCTCTGCGTAAATATGAACAGCGCTCGTTCGTAGTTCTGGATCTGCCCCATTGTATATATAATATAAATAAACATTATTAATAATAATAATAATAATAATAATGGGCCTTATCCAGACCTACGATGTAGTGCTGAGACTCCCCCTGACACTCCCCCTGCCCCATTGTATTTACACTCCCTTATGCCGGCTGAAGGCTACCCTAACTTCAGCCGGCATAAGGGAGTGTAAATATGCTGGGACGGCGGCGTTAGTATGATAACGGTGCCCTCCCAGCCTCATTACCCTCCCTCCCCCCGCCTCCCTGCTCTAACTGCAGGGTAGTAACGCTAGGGGATGCCCCCTCCAGTGTTACTACGCTGCTGCAGCCCATAGCTATGCCGGGCAACATCTGCCCGGTGCATGCGCAGATTGTATTAATGCCGGGCAGCGTAGTTCAGGATCGGGGCCAATGATAATAATAATATTTATTATTTATTATTATAATAATACAAATACATATATTCTACTAAGCACAAGAAGTTTCAGAATGTACTCTGACAATCAGTATTAACTTGGTAGCTATGGCAGCTCTGTAAATGTGGATGTATTTAAAATGGACCATATCCAGTGCTTGCAGGTCTCCTCTGGCTTACTTAAGCTTAGTGCGATCCTAGAATCCGTACATATGAGGGTAGTACACTCCCCTTGCACATACGGAGCTTCCATGCTCTGAACACTACCTTAACTTTTACACTCACACCCCTGTGTGTAAGGGACTCTTTCGTAATTGAGGATACTGCATAAGGGCTTAGCCAAGCTGTACAGTATAATACCTCCCCCATCCACTATGTGTGCACACTGTACGCATAGCGGGCCGTCGCACCTTGCTGTCGGCAGTGCCGCTGTCAGAAGTTGTGGGGCCCGGGACACATCTGTGGGGCACCGCCCCCTATGTGACGTCATTGGTGCCATTACATGAGGCAGGGTCACAAGGAACTGTGTTAATCTGGCCAGCAGAGGCGTATCTACCCATTGGCCAGGATGGCACCCGCCAGGGGCGCCAGCCAAGGGGGGACGATCCCACTCGTGGCTAAGAGATAGTGTCGCCTAGTGCAGCGCTGGTCTGGAGTCAAACTGAGGCTGGATGCTTTAAAAAAAATGAGGTACTGGCTGGTTGCTAGGATACCTGCGGTCATAGGCTTCTCTGTGACAGCGGAACTTCATTTCCCTTGCAAGTCTCGAGTCGCAGACCTGCTCGGAGGAAACAGGTAAGGTAATAAAGAAAACCTGGGGGGGAAGGACTGGAGCCTGGAGGCACATGATAGGAGTACTGGAGGCACATGATGGGAGCACTGGGGGGAGGATTGAGGCACATGATGGTTAATGGGGGGGGGCACCAGTTTCCTACTTTGCCAAGGGCGCTGGACCCATAGATACACCCCTGCATGGCAGGGATATGACCATCATAAATTAAGGGTCTGCCCCTTGTGCGCACTTAATGTCGTACATAACTAAGTTATGTACAACAGTAAGTAAGCACATGGAACATCTGCGCAGATGTTCCGAGACAGGGGATTTATGCAAATGGTAATAAAGAAAACCTGGGGGGGGGACTGGAGCCTGGAGGCACATGATTGGAGTACTGGAGGCACATGATGGGAGCACTGGGGGGAGGATTAAGGCACATGATGGGTAATGGGGGGGAGGGGCACCAGTTTCCTACTTTGCCAGGGGTGCTGGACCCATAGATACACCCCTGCTGGCCAGTGTGCAGGGAAATTTTTCCCTGCGCATTGGCCCGCTAATGCTGGCTAATGCAGGCCCCCTCAGCTCCGGTCAGGGACAGTAATTCTGGCTGCCCCCCCCCCCAGTTTAAAGACCACGCAATCTACGTACAGAAATTGTATTGTATGCAGATAGCATAAATCTTACGTGCACGAAAATACGGTCCGCGAATAAACGTACGGCACACGTAGTTCTGAATCTACCCCAATGTACATAAGACGAAAACTACGTAACTGAGAATCCAGACCATTGTTGTTATAGTTGTGACTGTTGTTTTCACTGAAGTTTGAACTAGAGTTTACCTATTACTCCACGTTTCTGTTACCATAAATACAGAATTTTCCTTCGATTTTAGCATGTCATTTTTTTTCATGGGGTTTAAACGCTACACATTTTCCTCCATATTATATATCTTGCAATAAGTGTTTCTTTTTATTGTTGCACATTCCCCTGTCACAATTGTTTCTACTTGTTAACCTTGTTTGTTACATTCTGTAATTATTGATTTATCACAGTCGTAACTGACTGTCTACATTCAGAAGGAATTAAACACGGAATCCTTTCAATAAACAGGCAGAATTGACAAATATCAAAGGACCATTTCAGTAGTTGCTGGAAACATTTCAAAGGCACTTGTTTTATTGCAGAGTCATTTTGTTTTGCAGATGTCCAGAAATCTTTTCACCTGAGTGTCCCTTTATGTCTTATCCTCTCGATCTTAATTCCATGTTCCTTTGATCTTTTAAAACTGACGCTTTCTTCATATCTACATAATAACCTCCCATCTAGCATTTAGCTGACAGCCACACACATAACCTCTATTGTGGAACAATTCTCTGGTAACAAAGAATCACATGACCCTGTTGTCTTACTGAATACTCAGCAGCCTGTGGTCACTCTTCTGGGAAAGCCACCATTGTAAATTCAGTGGTACAGGTGTTGCCATAATCATACTACAACCCAACCTTTTTTCCTCAGCAAAATCTCTATCTATCTATCTATCTATCTATCTATCTATCTATCTATCTATCTATCTATCTATCATATATATATTTGTTTAGTGCTATTTGCCCACATTATACCAGCACTGAACACGGTGCAGACTATAGTACTTTGCTAAATAACCACTTCCTAATTAGCATGTTAATTATTTGAACAAACTGTAAATCTCTGTTTACAAAAGTGGTTTAAAAGGTACTTGAAAGCGGTTTGTTTGGTGTCACTCTTAAGTGGGCTGAACATTCCCTCAAGCAACCTGTTTCCACCATTAATTTGCTTAGCAAACATTTTCTCTAGGCAAGACGACAGAAGCCTTTACAGCTCTTTTGGAGTGCTCTTGTAAAGAGAGCCTCTTGCCCAAACTCAGGCAGATGAGGAGGCTAAAATCTCTTTCAAAGACATAATGGACTATTTTGCTTATCTAATCTTCTTATCTGATTGAATGAAAAATCAAAGGTAAAATTCAGAGGACATGGAATTAAAAGACAAATGAGATGTCATAATTATCAAAGTGGCTAATTAAGCTGTTCAAGTAGGTGACATAATTACTTGTCACAAACATTCTTCCCTCTCTTTTCCCTCATTAGTCATGTTTCTTTATGCCACCTAGCTGCTGTGAGAAATAAAGCCGCCATTAACATTATTTTGCTTTAAATCTATTTATATTCAGGACACAAAACATGCTTCTGTTTTATACTGTAGTTGTAATGCCCTGTATACAATGTCCTATTTATTGTATAAAAGTACCAGATACAACAATGTGTAAGGTGCATTTTGCTACAGTGTCAAATCCTCCCTGTCTATCACACTGGATTTTTCTTATATCTGCGGCCCTCATTTTACTGATTATTATGTTTATGACACACACACACACACACACACACACACACACACACAGAACAGTAGGTAAGTAGTGTTTAATACATTAATGAGACAATTTTCCTTAGCTTTTGGGTAGATTACCACTGCATTACATGTACCTTTTATTGATCTATAAATTGATATAAGCTACCACCATTTTTTTGTAACACTGGGGATCCAGACCTAAGTACGATAGCAAATTTACGACAGTAAATTTGTTTGTTTGTACGTACTGCGCATACGCACGGCAGATGTTATGACTCGTAACTCTGATCGTATGTAACAAGTGGGGCGTGGCATCTCTATGCTAGAAGAAAATACGCAATATAGGGAGGCATTAAATTTTCAGTATGAGCCGGGTTAGGCAGGTATGTACGACAAGCCGATACATACGAACGCTGTTACGCATAGAAAAGTTAAGGTAGGGTTTGGGACTCATAAATTTGCTAAATTACGTGCGTTCGAAGGGAGTGCCCGGGTGAATGCATTATACTTACAATAGTGTAACTACACTACGCCACCGTACTTACAGGGAACTTAAGTCTCGATCTGGCGCCATGTCTGGAACACAGAAGCTTCCAAGAAGTGTTGCTCCACAGAAGCTATTTGGAGGCTTGAAGGCGTTTCTCTTGGTGACTTACTTCTCAGGTTAGAGAATATGATCATAGTTGCTGACTTTTTATTAGATTTTTCTATATTTTTTTCTTGGATGAAAGAAAGAGAGGGCAGTTTGGGGATGGGGCTTAATGATGTTATTTAATACAAATCACTAGCTGAATTCTGCCCCCTGCATATCAATGCTGTGATCCATAGTGTTACTTAGGACAGGAGAGGGTTTGATGACACAAATGATTGGGTAGATCCACACCTACGTGCGTGTTACGTTAGATCGTGTAGCGCATTTATGCTATCGTAAGTACTATGCACTCCCCCAGGCACTCCCATCGGATGGATGTATTTTTGTTGATTTACGTCTGCCATACCCTACCTTAACTTTTCCAAGCGTAACCGCGCACGTATGTATCGTCATAACGGACATAACTGCTAAACCAAGCCCATACTGTGCAATTTAAAGGCCTCCTTCCGTCCCCAAAGCGTGGTTGGAACGTAAATACGGCTGGCATATTTGAGGAACGCTCCTTCGTACGTAGTTACGAGAGTGTTACGGCCGTCCTAAGTTACGTGTCGTAACATCTGCCGCGAGCATATGCAGTAGATAATGATGGGCGATTTTACGTCAGCGGCTAGCGTCAAATCTCTAGCGTACGTAGATCTGGATCTGGCCCGATGTCATTAAGTCCCACCCATAGTAATGCTATGGATTACAGTATTTATAGGCAAGAGGGCGGGGCTTCACGTCATCAAGTCCAAATGCAGGAGATTTGCCTACGCTCTCAGGATTCTGGAGTCTACCTCATGGAGAGTATATGCGTATAATATACTTCCCAGTATTGGGAGTCTCATTGTTTACTGTTAGTGCCACCTTGATAGAAAAACCTAAAAATGGCAGATTCCATATATATACAAATGTGGTGAACTGTTATTTCTGCAATTTAACATGCAGATAGAATGACAGGTTAGCTGTGCAGTTTGCTGAGGTATTTTTTTTATATGAATATAGATATTGTCTATCACTTTAAAACACTGATATGAACTGTATTAGGGGTTAAAGTTTTTTTTGAATCAGACATGATTAGAGAACAAAAGGGTGAACAAATTGTGCACGATTTGCCATGAGTCATTGTGAAGAGAAATGAGTATGGACAATATGTAAGACAATGAATCCAGTTTTGTTGTAAAGACATAAGACATGACATTGTAGATGTACAAGGTTACGTGTTTTGGATTAAAACATGACTCTGAGATTGATTGGGGACTTAGAGACTTGTAAAGTTGAATGAAAAAAATTGACATAAGTTATTGTTTTGACAAATTCCCAGCTGACTTTGGTGTCACTCATTGAAGGGATGATTTAGTCCTGAATACATGCAGCTTAGCCACCATCAGCATTTGGCACCTGTATACATGTAACTAACATGTTTTAATGACACTTGTGAAGTGACTCAACAAGAAAGGTCAGGAATGACAGGCAAAATAAACCGTTGTTGTGATAAAGTGCTAATGCAAATGTACAAAAAATAAAATTTTTTTTTACATAGATTATGTATAAATTTTTCATAAAATTACTTTAATATAATAATAATAAAAAAAAACCGATACAAAATACACAGATTTCTTACCTGTCCCGGCGCCACGTCTGCTTTGGATTCCCACACATGCGCAGTGTTACTTGCCTTTTGGGACAAAAGTTTCTAAGTCCCAAAAGGCAACTACTGCGCATGCGCGGGAACTAATTTTTCACTCGATCCTGGCGAAAGTCCCGCAGATCATCGTGGTACCTCGCCGGACAGGTGAGATATATTAAATTTGGCGGAAAGAGGTGCAAGACTCGCTGTGAGGTGCACAATGAGCGTTATAATAAATGCACCCCAGTGTCACATCCATGCTGAGCTATTCAAATAATAAATCCCACCCCCCTGTGCTTGCACCCACCATTGGAAGCCCTGTGGAGAAATCCTAGTAAATGGAAAACACCCACTTAGTAGGAGTCTGCATCCAGATCATTATTGCTATTCAAGCACATCTCTGTATTAATGCTAATAATGTTAATGGAAATGTTATTTCCACCAATTGTAATACATATTATTTTCATGATTTCTGAGGACAGTTGCAGATTTAAAACATTAAAATTTCATCATTTAACTACTGAACCTTGCTGTTACTACAATAAAAAAAAAAAAGAAAATGAGCTCTCTGCTTATTTTGGCACAATTTCCAAATTTTCCAATTTAAGTTGGTAACCTTAGCTCGAGGGGTCCCCCTATTTTGCAGAACAGAGCAATTTAGGGGGGGTTTTGGGAGATAGGAGTGAGTTTTGGGTGGGCTCTCCCTTCTGAAGTCCTTACTTCAATCATATGGTAAGGGCTCTGTTAAGCCCTTATGCGCAGTTCTCAGTTATGCTCCGGTCCCATTTTCTGTGGGGTTGGTGTGAAACCATTAAGGTAGGGTCCTGCGTTAAAGTCTGTACATGGGGAGTGGTCTACCTTCACCTTAGGATTGCACAGCGATTTAGGATTGCAGTGGCAGCAGACCTCTGGTCCTTACTCAGCATGACCATGCCCTCACTTTAGTATGGATCCAGAGTCTGAAAATAAGAGCAGAATAGGTGGAAAGTTACACATGTTGAATTTCAGGGGGAGTTAACTCAATTATTTTTATATAGCGCTATCATTTTATTGCTTGCATCAGAAAATGAAGGAAATTCATGGCACTCCCTGAAATAATGCACAAATAAAAGTTATATGACATTATTTAATCCTACACTGCGTATAACATGAGTAAGTGACCATACAATACTGTTGATAAAAAGTACCTTTGAAATAAGTGCCATTGAACTTGAACACTAATGCAGGTAACATGCTGCAACTGGAAGTGATGAACAAGCAGATAACATAAGCATTAAACCAAGAATTCCTATGTCACAAAACAGTGATAGAATTCAACTATATCCATTGTAGCCTCCGGCTAATTATAACGATTACCTTGGGCTTTGATACCTTGACTGACTGCCGTTGGAATCTTATTGAGGGGATAAATCAGATTTATATATTCAGCAGCAAGATAAATGTTTGACCGGAAAGAATTTATTATCACTCTGATCGCCTTCATATCCATTCCTACAGAGCCGATCAGTGTTTAATCTGTGCAGGGAATGATGACAGTCACAGCTCCAGCTGCTGCTCTTGGTAATGCCCATATTCTGGTGCTTTATTTTTTTCATGTCTCCACATATCCAACAGCAGAAATTAACAGCAGCTGTGGCAGCGAATATCTGATTGATGGCGGAGAGAACCAGATGGCAGAGTCTGAAAAAATGTTTTTGCCTTGAACCTGCACATGTCTAAACTCCTATTATTCATATAAACTTATCAACGTTTCTTCCTACTTCACTTGCTTGAGGTTCTAATCAGGGATACGCGGATGCAGTGGTCGGTGCGACTGGACCTATTTAGAAAATGATGCAGACCCCAGCTAAATAGCGGTTGTAATTATGGGAACATGTGCCGTATTTCCCATGTATAAGATGCACCTTTTTTAGAAAAATCTGGGGTCTAAAAACCGGGTGTGTTTTATACAGGGGATGCCCGCGTTGGACTAGCCTGCCAGGGAGCTGGGGAAATCCCCGGTGGGCCTGCAGGCTCCACCGCTGAACCCCTGCCCACCCAGCCTTTGTTCCCCCTCCATGTCCAGCCTTCACATCCATCCATTCCAATCACATTGCAGCACACTTACCTTTGCTCTCCCTCACTTCGTGCTCTGCAAATGACGCTAGCATGCGTCATTCTGAAGAGTGCGCCGCGGGGGAGAGAGCCGGAGGGATAGCAAAGGTAAGTATGCTGCGATGTGATTGGCATGGATGGATGTGAAGGCAGGACATGGATGGGGAACAAAGGCTGGGTGGGCACACACAAAGAGGGGGCAATAAGGCGGAATGGACACATAAAGAGGTGCAATGCTGCCCCATTTCACAAAGCAGAAGCAACGGGATGGTCTGCGGTGACCTGTGGGGACAGACACCTGGGACAGCGCTGTGGGACCATACAAGGCTAGGGTTAGGCTGCGGGAGATGGCGGACAGGGGCATTCAGACCTTTATCTGTTGCTTGATATTTTGCAGCAGTCACAAAAAGTGACTGCTGCTGCTGCTCCACTGTTGGAATATAATGTGTCTAAAATGGACTCTTCATACTGGCCAATCACGCCCAGGGTTATGTTAGAGGAATTTTGGGACCATCATAGCATAATGGTGTAAGTCAAGGAGCCCTTTGTAGGGGAGTCAAGGGGCCCTTTGTAGATTTGCATGATATTTGTAAAGACTGCTCAGCGTCTGTTCTATGTGTGTATGAACTTGTACTAGGACCGGGCAGGTGGAAGTCAATACTCTTAGAAATGTTGCGTATTGTTTCAGCATGGATTGTAGCTTGGCCTGTGCACACCACAACTTGCAATGGAGTGCTCTTTGATCAGAAGTCATGCACAGTGCTAAAAAAAAAAAAAGAATGTCTCAGCCAATGCTAACATTTATTATGTTATTAACAAAGCGCAAGTCATTGTATTGCGTGTGTATGCAGACCATTAAAAAAAAATCACCTAAATGTCTTTGTATGTAAATTTAAATTATTATTCCTCTTGTAAATAGTTATACGAGGTATATCTATAAAATAACGAGACTGTGATTCCACCTAGCAAACAAAGCAGTCAGAACCAGTCATAACTGTATACGTAGTGACCTCGAACATGTGGCAGAATGGGTTCCAGAAGGCACAACAGTTACCAGCATCAGAGTAAAAAAGAAACGTCTGCAACTGTGGAAAAATGGTTTCATTCTTCACCAGGACAATGCGCCTGTCACACAGCACTTTCTCTGACCAACAATCACATTACTACACTTGAACATCCTCCATAATCACCCGATTTAGCACCTTATGACCTTTATCTTTTCCTAAAAGTTAAATCAGTGCTTAAGAGACGGCAGATATGTTGAAACAACTGACAGATATTGATTTGCTCCATGCCTTCCACCAGTGGATAACAAGACTACAGCGTTGTATTAGTGCAAATGGGGAGTATATTGAAGGGGACAAGCATTACATTTGTAATACCAATAAATAACAGTGAGTTATTTAATCAGTCTCGTAAAGGTGATATTAAAAAAAAACCAAAGATAGATTGGTATAATATCATACAAAGGGGTCTATATACAGAGATCATTTTAGTGCGGTAGGGCCAGTTTTCACTTAAAAACTGGCCCTATCGCATTAAAATGAAGTGTCATATATTTACAGAACATCGGAGCGGAGTTTTACACTCCGCTCCCGGGTCAGACTAACGCCAGCTCTGGCGTTAGTGACAATAATTCTGGCGATGTCCCCATATACCCCTCTTTTCCTCCCCCTAATAGCTGTTATTAGGGGGAGGAAAAGGAGGGCATGTATGGGGAGACCGTTGGAATACATCACAATAGTGCCCCAGTTAAAAAAAAAATAATAATAAAAAAAACCATTTTTTTATAAGTAAAAAAATTAATGAATAAACCCCATAGAAAATATAACTAAACATTACTCACCTGTCCGGGCGTCCTGTCGGGCTGAAGCTGTCCAGTCCCGGCATGAATACACTGCATATGCGCAGTGTTTCTCATGTCAGGACTTGGAAAAATTTCAAAGTGCCCATAGCGTCCAGACCTTCTACATGGCGTCTATTCCGGCTCTGATGTTTAGCATAGCGTCCAGACCTTCTACATGGCGTCTATTCCGGCTCTGATGTTTAGCATAGCGTCCAGACCTTCTACATGGCGTCTATTCCGGCTCTGATGTTTAGCATAGCGTCCAGACCTTCTACATGGCGTCTATTCCGGCTCTGATGTTTAGCATAGCGTCCAGACCTTCTACATGGCGTCTATTCCGGCTCTGATGTTTAGCATAGCGTCCAGACCTTCTACATGGCGTCTATTCCGGCTCTGATGTTTAGCATAGCGTCCAGACCTTCTACATGGCGTCTATTCCGGCTCTGATGTTTAGCATAGCGTCCAGACCTTCTACATGGCGTCTATTCCGGCTCTGATGTTTAGCATAGCGTCCAGACCTTCTACATGGCGTCTATTCCGGCTCTGATGTTTAGCATAGCGTCCAGACCTTCTACATGGCGTCTATTCCGGCTCTGATGTTTAGCATAGCGTCCAGACCTTCTACATGGCGTCTATTCCGGCTCTGATGTTTAGCATAGCGTCCAGACCTTCTACATGGCGTCTATTCCGGCTCTGATGTTTAGCATAGCGTCCAGACCTTCTACATGGCGTCTATTCCGGCTCTGATGTTTAGCATAGCGTCCAGACCTTCTACATGGCGTCTATTCCGGCTCTGATGTTTAGCATAGCGTCCAGACCTTCTACATGGCGTCTATTCCGGCTCTGATGTTTAGCATAGCGTCCAGACCTTCTACATGGCGTCTATTCCGGCTCTGATGTTTAGCATAGCGTCCAGACCTTCTACATGGCGTCTATTCCGGCTCTGATGTTTAGCATAGCGTCCAGACCTTCTACATGGCGTCTATTCCGGCTCTGATGTTTAGCATAGCGTCCAGACCTTCTACATGGCGTCTATTCCGGCTCTGATGTTTAGCATAGCGTCCAGACCTTCTACATGGCGTCTATTCCGGCTCTGATGTTTAGCATAGCGTCCAGACCTTCTACATGGCGTCTATTCCGGCTCTGATGTTTAGCATAGCGTCCAGACCTTCTACATGGCGTCTATTCCGGCTCTGATGTTTAGCATAGCGTCCAGACCTTCTACATGGCGTCTATTCCGGCTCTGATGTTTAGCATAGCGTCCAGACCTTCTACATGGCGTCTATTCCGGCTCTGATGTTTAGCATAGCGTCCAGACCTTCTACATGGCGTCTATTCCGGCTCTGATGTTTAGCATAGCGTCCAGACCTTCTACATGGCGTCTATTCCGGCTCTGATGTTTAGCATAGCGTCCAGACCTTCTACATGGCGTCTATTCCGGCTCTGATGTTTAGCATAGCGTCCAGACCTTCTACATGGCGTCTATTCCGGCTCTGATGTTTAGCATAGCGTCCAGACCTTCTACATGGCGTCTATTCCGGCTCTGATGTTTAGCATAGCGTCCAGACCTTCTACATGGCGTCTATTCCGGCTCTGATGTTTAGCATAGCGTCCAGACCTTCTACATGGCGTCTATTCCGGCTCTGATGTTTAGCATAGCGTCCAGACCTTCTACATGGCGTCTATTCCGGCTCTGATGTTTAGCATAGCGTCCAGACCTTCTACATGGCGTCTATTCCGGCTCTGATGTTTAGCATAGCGTCCAGACCTTCTACATGGCGTCTATTCCGGCTCTGATGTTTAGCATAGCGTCCAGACCTTCTACATGGCGTCTATTCCGGCTCTGATGTTTAGCATAGCGTCCAGACCTTCTACATGGCGTCTATTCCGGCTCTGATGTTTAGCATAGCGTCCAGACCTTCTACATGGCGTCTATTCCGGCTCTGATGTTTAGCATAGCGTCCAGACCTTCTACATGGCGTCTATTCCGGCTCTGATGTTTAGCATAGCGTCCAGACCTTCTACATGGCGTCTATTCCGGCTCTGATGTTTAGCATAGCGTCCAGACCTTCTACATGGCGTCTATTCCGGCTCTGATGTTTAGCATAGCGTCCAGACCTTCTACATGGCGTCTATTCCGGCTCTGATGTTTAGCATAGCGTCCAGACCTTCTACATGGCGTCTATTCCGGCTCTGATGTTTAGCATAGCGTCCAGACCTTCTACATGGCGTCTATTCCGGCTCTGATGTTTAGCATAGCGTCCAGACCTTCTACATGGCGTCTATTCCGGCTCTGATGTTTAGCATAGCGTCCAGACCTTCTACATGGCGTCTATTCCGGCTCTGATGTTTAGCATAGCGTCCAGACCTTCTACATGGCGTCTATTCCGGCTCTGATGTTTAGCATAGCGCCCAGACCTTCTACATGGCGTCTATTCCGGCTCTGATGTTTAGCATAGCGTCCAGACCTTCTACATGGCGTCTATTCCGGCTCTGATGTTTAGCATAGCGTCCAGACCTTCTACATGGCGTCTATTCCGGCTCTGATGTTTAGCATAGCGTCCAGACCTTCTACATGGCGTCTATTCCGGCTCTGATGTTTAGCATAGCGCCCAGACCTTCTACATGCCGTCTATTCCGGCTCTGATGTTTTGCAGGCGCCCAGACCTTCTATATGCACTTTGCTATTTGCATGTAGAAGGTCTGTTGGTGCGATGCTAAACATCAGGACCTGACCAGACGTCATGGGAGTCGGGATTATAACTGTAAGTACTTATTGTGGGGTATTGCTTAGCGGGAGGGTTTTTAAATTGCCGGTATTTTTTTTTTTGCCGGTATTTTTTATGCGTCGGGATTTTTTGGGTGCCGGTATTTTTTATGTGCCGGTATTTTTTATGTGTCGGGATTTTTTAGGGGCCGGTAATTTTTTGGTGTCGGGATTTTCATCGCCGATATTTTTTTGGTGTTGGGATTTTCATCGCTGGTATTTTTTTGGTGTCGGGATTTTCACCGCCGGTATTTTTGTGGTGTCGGGATTTTCACCGCCGGTACACTCGTGGAGGTATTTTTATCGTCGGTATTTTTACCGCCGGGAATATGACTACAACCCGCACAGACAGCAAGGCAAAATGAGGGGATAGTGAGAGGTTGAGAAGGAGCCATCAGGTGGGGATGGAGTAAATGAGTAGCAGAGAGATACGAGAGGGTACAAAGTGAGGGGGAAGTGGTAGAGGAGGGAACAACTCTAGGATGGAGGGCCTTGCTCATGTGAGCTAGCACACAAAGTGGGAGGGGCATGAGATGTGGTGATCAGTAAGAAGGTCAGACAGAAGTGGTTAGCAGAATGGACAGGGTAGGAAGGGGTGTGCTTGGAGATGAGGGAAGTGAGGTAGGGAGCAGTAGATGAGGAGATGGTCTTAAATGTGAGAGTAAGGAGTTTAAAGAGAGGTCTGAAGTGGACAGGAAGCCAGTGTAGTTTTTGACATAAAGGAGAGGCCGAGGTAGAGCGGTGTGAGAGGATAGTGCCGGATTCAGACCTAACATCACAAGTGGACTTGATGCAAGCTGTTTGTGTAAGTCCCCTTGCAAGTAACATCTGTTTATGCTCACAAAAGATGTTATGCATCGGAACAAATCATGCATGAGATCCATATGTCAAGCCAGTGCATGCATTCAGCATGCCTTAAACCCATAACAGGGGCAGGATTAGGAATGCAGAATTGCTGCATGGGGCGGTGTTGAGGAGATACATGCAGAGTTCATTCCCCTGTACCGTGTGTAGTTACAGACCTCCGTGAGTGCGTAAAACCCCATGGAGGTCTGGATATAGCCCATAAACATTTCCTTTGATAAAGGGCACGGAGCCTGAAATGCATCGTGGGCACAGAGCTTGTTCATTCTATGATGTGAAGTCTCTTCTCCTGTCAGCTACTATCACAGGACTCTGAATTACACTTCCCGGGTCTTTTAGCTCTCCAGACCAGTGACTGCAACACAATCTGCTAGAGTGGGGTAAAGAGCTCCACTCCCTTGGGGAATATTTGTTTTTGATTTGTATGTGTTCATTTTATTGTGTTTATTGTTCCAGTAAAGATTATGATTTGTAATTAACATAAACGTAATGTTCTTTCTTTTTTCACTCTTTATGGCTTCTAACCTAATTTCATCACTGAGACATTTCAGATAAAGGGCCGTATTCACAAAATGACCAACTATGCATGCGTAGTAGGTCATTTGCGCAATCTACGTTCCAGTTAGGTATGTAGATTGTCTCTGTGCAGTCTTTAAAGACCGCACAGAGTAATGAAGTTAGAAAGAGGTGGTGTAATGCCGCCTTGGGGAGTGTTTAAGTAGAAGTGGGAGGGGGGAGGTATTTAGATTAGCCGTAGAGGGCGGGGGGAGGTGCAATGTTCTTAAGAAGGTCACTACGCACGGTTAGATGAGGAAAGGTCTGTGCGTAGTTTCCTTGTAAGTGCCATAAGGTACCTTAAAAACGGGGGGCAGGACGGGTGAGTTAGGGGCGGATCTGTCCACATCTATCTCACTCTTACAGCCCAAAGTCATCTGGAACTTACTATTTTTAAAGAAACCGATCCATTTGCAGTTAGACTTTGTGCTTTTATTTTCTACATGCCTCCATAACAAAATCACTGTAAACCATTTAATAGGTTTAAGTTCCATATCAATGCTATAAATATCATTTTGAAAAGTTAAACTATAGAATTAGGTAAATAACCCTAATAATTTGGCTGATTTGAAGATTTTAATGATATATTACATTTTGTTATAGAACAAAATTTTGCAATAGTTTTTTTTTATTACTGGTATTATTATTATTTTTTTTACTAATAACTGTGTTTATACAGAAGTCTTAATCTGTATTTACCTATTGCTTATATTTACAGAGTGAAGGATTTAAAGGATTTACTTAATTGTGACTTGGAATGTCTGTGCTGCTAAAAAAAAAATAATGAACATACACAAAGAAAATTATAACCATTCTTGACCGATTATAAACCCTCAAACAGGAAACAAATGACACGTTCTCCTAACTGTACCCCAGAGCCTGCTTTGTCACAAGAAATTACCTTGTCACACGGAATGTGACACTACCTTTCTGATGCACTTTGGAAGCATTTCAAAGTGATTTTTTTTCCATCTGTTGTGGGTTTTTTTTATTACTGACTAAGATGCAGCAAAAATTCTGTCAGTTTTCTAATGCAATAAATTAGAGCAATAGTCGAAAGTTTGTTCTTTGTGCCATGTTGAATTAAAGATGTCAGACTTAAAAAAAATTTCTTGAAGGGACAATGACGTTTCAGTGGCAGTGGCATAACATTAATACGCAATATTCTCTTAGACCCAAATGAGCTTGCAATCTGAAAGGCATGGGGAACAATGTATAAAGAAAATGTGGAAATAACAATTGAGGATATTGGTGAGGAGCATGTAGGAGTATTAAGAGACAGAACTTTTGACAACACTTCTCATTTTGGGCCGAATTCAGAGAACCGTTTTTGCGGTGATTTCTGTGCGTATTTTTAGGTTCCTTTTTAACTGCGCATGTGTAGTAACTTTATTTACGTAGTTCACGTTGACTATACGTGCGGAAGTGCCTCGCGGACGGATTTGTGAATCGTACGTGGGTAAATACGCACAGATCTCCCACGTAAAAATACGCACATGAGAATTTAAATAAAAATGGGCGGGGGGAGGCATTTTAATGAAGGAGTTTGGGTGCGGTTAGTTAGATACGCCCTTACGGAACTTCTCGACGCACGGAAATGCCCACGTAAAGAGAAGGCAGGTCGAGGCACTTGTAAGTCACACAAAACCCGTCCGTGTGAGGGGAGTGTCAGATGCCTTGCTACGTCCGAGCGAATAATTGCAAACTTTTCTCGGACAGATCTCTGAATACGGCCCTTTTTGTGTAGGATTCTTAAGACAGTCGACTGTTGTTAACAATGACTTCCCATCATAAATGAGATATTGTGGTGTGGAAATATAACTACCACCAGTATTATATTCTGATTGCCATTTGTTATACCAGATGTCCTGGGAGGATTAGTTGTAGGATTTACAGGGAATTTTCCCAGTAGGTTGGTGTTTTTTAAGGCTTTATGTTTAAAATGAACTAGGATGGTGACAGTAATGGGTGCTGGTCACCAGTGACCGGATCCACAGATAAGAAGGAGATAAGTACACGTGGATTCAGAAAAATACGCAACCAAGTGGCAAGGCAACTCCCATGACACTCCCATCGTTCCCACGGATATTAGAAGACTTCCGCATCCATAGGGCTACCTTAACTCTCAGTTCGTATGTCTGTGTTTAAGTTGCTTAAGTACGTGTGGACTTAGCAAACCACGCCCTTAATGTGCCATTTAAATGCCTTCCCTACTCTTCTTAACTTCCTTCTTATAGATCGTATTTATCTCTTTAAGTATGGAGTTGAAGTCTGTGCGTAATAGCTGGATCCCATGCGTAACTTTGTGTTCTGGGCATGCACAGTTTATCCGTTCCTAAAAATAATAATTAAGGACCTGATTCACACTTAAGAATCTTCTTAAAATAAGAACTTAAAGTCACACCTGGGCTAAACCATGTTGATTGCAGGGGAGTCATATTTCATCTGTTGCAAACAGCACTAGTGTTGAGAGGTGAT
>WWET01000527.1:198481-211867 GCA_011038615.1 Limnodynastes dumerilii | reverse complement strand
AGACTGCAGCCAGCCAATAGGCTGGCTGCAGGCTCTACAACAGAGATTATCGCTCCAGTGTATGGTGGCGATATCGGGACTTTTCCCCAGGGGGAAATCTTCCCGTTTATCGACAGCCACATGCTGGGAGCGATAATCGCTCTAGTGTGTGGGCAGCTTAACACATATAATTATGAATTGCACCTTGGACATTGTGCAATATATATATATATATATATATATATAGTATTGTCTTTACTGCTTTTTACTAACTATATTTAGATTTATAATATTTAATCCAAGGTTGCTCCTTTCTACATGCGAGGCAAACTTCTGAACAGTTTCACCAACTAGTCATTGTGTGACACGATCACAAGAATCACATAAAGGTAAAATTCTCAGCAACATCAAACACCCCGGTTGTAAATCAGACTATATCTTCAGGTAAGAGGAGACACAGAAACAGCTCATTCTTTATGCTTTGCTGGTGGAATTTAAAACAAGGAAACATTTGACAATTCAAAGAAATGAAGTAGAAAATGCCTCACAACTGATTGCTCATAACAATGCCCTCCAAGATGTGTTTTGCAAAAGACAATATTGCAGAATAGTGTTTACTGGGAGCTAATGAGACATTCTGTGTGTCTGACTTCTGCTTATGCCAGTATTACAGTTTGACTTCTTCAAACAGTTTTGATACCTTTTATGCTTTATTATGAGCAGAGCTGAGAAAAATTCATGTTCGCATTTTATATTTCTTTCTTCTTTGGCAGTGCGAAAATACAACAGTTTTTAGGTGCCTTAATCTCTATCAGCATCTGTTTTGTGCTTTTATTACTCCTAATAAACATAATCTTATGTATTGAAGGCAAAACCAGGGTTGCCGACTTTTAAAAGCTTCCCTCCAGGATCTCCCGGAAGGAAGCTATAGATGCATGCAAGGGGCGGGGCTTAATGGTGCAATTTATGCAAATCGCTTTATTAATCCCACCCCTTGACTATCAATTACCCCATCATAAGGATGGGGGTGGTGCTTGCTGATGCAATTTGTGTTATCAGGTCCCTCCCTGTCCCTAACAACCCTAGGGAAAGGCAGGGGGGCAGGACTTGAGGCAGTGGTTTAATGGAAACCACGAGCATCAAGTCCCTTGCGGGAGATTTGCCGGCTCTCCCGTGATACCAAGATAATTGCCCGAATTTCGAGAGTCTCCCGAACATTCCGGGAGAGTCTTCAACTATGGGCAAAACCTAGAACTCAATAGATCCACACCACAGCGCCAGTCTTACAGATGGAAAAGTGTGCCAGCCCAAAGCAGTGCAGTCTTGGGCCAGACCTGTGGAGTTTACAGCTTCAGATAGTGTACCAAAAATAGGGAGTAACCGACACTAATACTAGATCACAGCAATATGACACAGTTATGCACTCTCTCATATAGTGCTTCATCAATCCTGATTACTGCCATTGTGTAGCACATTCGTAGTACTTTGGTATGCAGCAACCAAAGGCAACTGTGCCATTATCTATGAAGAGGCTTATATATACAGTGATAATGGTCCGGATTCACAGCGTAGTTTTCGTCTTTTGTACGTTGTTTTAAGAATTGAGCTACTAGCATGTGTGGTAGCTTATTTACGCTATCTACGTACTATTTCTGTACGTAGATTCCGTAAGTTTGGTCTAAAGACCATGCTTACTCAATCTACGTACAGAAATGGTGATAGGGATGTCATTGCAAGATATCCCTATGAAGAATACGCCAGCGAGTTCCGAAAAATGTCAACAGCAAAAGGTAAATTAACCATCCTCTTACCCTAACCCTCCTATTGTAGCTGCCTAACCTTAAACCTCCCTGTCCTGCAACTTAACCCTAACCTGCAATGCCCTGCAGCCTGACCCTAATCTTTCCATTAAGCTCTAACCATAACCTTATACCCGCTGCAGCAGCCACAGCCTATCCCTATCCCTAATACAGCCGTCACATCTACTGCAGCCTGTAGCTCAGTGATGGGTCTCTAGTGGCAGCTGGGACCCTGAAACTCTCCATATTCCTGGATTCTGACCAGGAAACTCTCATTGAGGAGTAGCCTGCATGTGGTAGCAGCCGGATTTCGGGACACCGCTGCCATTTTCTTTCAAAGCTCACATTCAGGGTGAGTTAATTACATTTTTAACCAAATATAGCAGGCTAATTTTTAAGTTGATAAATTTGTATGGCCCACGAATGATGCTATAAACATCCAAATGGTCCTTGGCAGAAAAAAGGTTCCCCACCCCTGCTGTAGCTATTGGGGACAAGGAAATAGGTTCCCTCAATAACAATTATCTATTTCCATATGCTTTCAAACAATGCTGCAGCTGCCATTCAACTGGTTGCTGTAGCTGCAGAGACATGATGGGGAAATTGGGGGGCTGGAGACACATAAGGGGAAGTACACGCAAGGGGGAGAGATTGGATGAATATATACACTACACACACAAACTGGATAACTTAGTGCTTAAAAGGTTGTGCTTCTATTGTATTATTGTCACAAATGTTTTCTGTTTTGTGACTGTTTTTTTAACTGCATTCAGGTTACAAGGATGTTGAATTTATTGTACAGTGGTCGGAAAGGATGCAGTCTGTATTGTATGGTGGCCTGTATGGTATAGCGGTCACTGGGATAATGTCGGTAAGGTATGTGTCCCTAAGATATATGGTCTGTATTGTGTTGCAGTGTTTAGGATGAAATGGGAATTGTATAGTGGAGACTAGAATGCTGCCTGTATTGTATAGTAGCGGCTATGATTTACTTACTTTTATTGTGTTTACAAGATTGTGTTTTATGATGCTTACATGGATACTATACTATAGAAACTCTGATGACAAATTGTTAAACAGGTAGGCGCAAATTTAAAGTTTGCAGGGAGGCGCCGAACACCCTAGCACCGGCCCTGGTCGTAGGTATATTATGCAATCTACGCACCACTTAGATGTGTAGGGGCAGATCCTGGGCCACGCTCGGCTTACGTGTGTGCGCTGGTCCCTCCACATGATTGCGTAGAGGGGAGTGCACGCCCCCTGCAGTCCCCCCGCTTATGTGTCCAGATTTCTACCTTAAATTTTACGACTAGGTTGTTGTGACGGGCCTTCCCCCGCTCCGACACCTAATTTACATGGCTATCTTCGCTTATATGGCGGAGATACGACCATCGTAATTTTTGTGCCGGCCTCTTTTTTGTACTGGCCAGCATAAGTAACAAAGTTACATACGC
The DNA here is from genome assembly GCA_011038615.1 of Limnodynastes dumerilii. Taxonomy (NCBI): domain Eukaryota; kingdom Metazoa; phylum Chordata; class Amphibia; order Anura; family Limnodynastidae; genus Limnodynastes; species Limnodynastes dumerilii. Next base: position 208,635 of record WWET01000527.1, on the reverse strand, counting down.
CTGCTGGTACGCAAGCATAAGAACATTGTGTGCATGCGCACAAGTTAGATTTCAGGGGAATTACGCATGTGGTGTGCGTAATTCCCCTGGCATATGTTCTTTAGGATCTATCCCGTACATTGAGTATGTGCAGTCTTTAAAGAGCGCACATAGTAGGTTAGGAAGAAGGAGTCCTAGTGCCGCCTCGGGGAGTAGTTAGGTAGAAGTGCCTGGGGGAGGGATGTAGATCAGCCGTGACAGTGGGGAGAGCCATTCTACACAAACCACAAATCATGTCATTAAACCCTGCCCATCCTTAGTAATGCTATGACAGCACTGATAAGCAGAGGGGCAAGACACGAGGCAGTGATTTGGACTCGTACTTGGGAAATGTGGGCATTTTCTGCTTGCAGAAGCGGAAATCACCCCCTTTTCTTAATTCTGGATTCAGTCCTTGGTGTCGTTTTGGCCACAGAGATACAGATTTTATTAAATCTTACAATGTAGATAGAGGTCCCCATAGCTAACCCTATAGGGGCCCTCTTACAGTGTAAAATGACCATGTTTATATGTAAGCTTTTTTATCACTGGTTGATCTTTAGGGGCCCTTATAAACATTTTGCTTTGGGGCCCACAATTGCCCTTGTTCCTCATCACAGCACTGCATATTGCTGAGAGATGGTGAAATCATGTAACTTTATGAGAGTGTCTGCTATTAAACCGTTGCTACTTTAAGGTCTGCGACTATTCAAGGGCAGAACACAACCTATATTTATTAGACTATATACATGTTATTTATTCATAAAACAAGTAATCAGTATTTTGAATTAGTTCTAATTAAGAAGTTAATGGGAAACCACCTATTAAATTCCACTTCATTGCTTGCTGCAGTCATGCTTTCACTTCATCTTTACAGAGTGGTTGTCTCTGAAGTTTACCAAGGCGCACAACACAATGTAAGACTAAACACATAAGAGGGATAAAACGGAGAAGGAGGCAAACAACTGAGCCCAATAATATAGCACGGAAAGAGGTTTTCCAGCATTTTCTTGATAGCGATCCTTTGTTCTCTCTGCACAGCACTTTTCCAGATTGCACTTTAATTATCCTGCACTTTCTTTAAAGAAGATATGTGTTGACTCAATGCCAGCATTAGCTAAGATTCTTCTTGTCACTACAGTGTCTAACAGCATGTACAGAACAATATCCCAATTAGATCTTTGAGTGCTGGAAACATGATATAGCAGAGCATTCTTACTCTTACCATAGAAGTTTTGAAATAGAGAGCGAAGGTGAAAGCTGAAATCCCTTTATAAGCTTCCTTTATATGAAACATGCTGGTAAACAGGTTTTACAACTTGCATTGTAAAATACTCTCTATTATCCATACATATGGGCAGATATAATGCTTGATGAAATAAAGGACATTTTGCTGCTTTGGAATCTTAAACTTGTATTTTGTTAAACATCCCAAAGAAAACTTATGATACAATTTGTGCTAAGTCCAGGGGTGAACTATAATTGCTCATCTGCTATCTTGACATCACTAATTACATCAAAAGGGATTGATTGCTTTTGTGCCTGGGCACATGCAGAGGGAAGGCTTGACCTTACAATGGCTCAGTCTGAGTGATCCTGCAGCTGCCTGGTCTGATCCAGAGCTTACACAGCATGGTCTGGATTCACAGTTACGTAGATTTCGTCTTACGTACGTTGTTTTAAGAATTGAGCTACTACGCATGCGTGGTAGCTTATTTACGCTATCTACGTACCATTTCTGTATGTAGATTGCGTAAGCGCAGTCTAAAGCATGTAGCTCCATTCTTAAAACAACGTCCGTAAGAAGAAAACTACGTCACTGTGAATCTGGACCCATGTTTGGCTATTCTACATACGTGCATAAGAGCCACTACCTGCACAAGTGTGGAAAAGTTTTTGTTCTGCACATTCACGGCATGGTGATTGCACTATGCAGGCTCCAGATTGATGGTACCCAAGAAGTTTCCACATCCTGCCAGTCAGAGCCTTTGCTTTGCATACCCCTGCAAAGTGCATCAACAATACATCAGGTGCACCCGGGGCCATCTGGAATGCCATGCAGTCAGAGGCTAAATGTAAGTATGCCTTTCCTAAGCTTTTATCATCCATTCATAATCTCTTCCATGTTTATGTCTAGTCCTGTTTGTTCCAAAGAAAATACTTTTTTTAAATTTTGTCTAGATCTGCTACACCCCTATTTTTAAACATGGCAAGGTGCACGCAGTTACACCAAGTTAGGCAGTTGTTGATATTAAAACCTGTCCTGAGCAAAAAGTTGATAACTAGCATTTAAATGCAATGAAGACATAAGGATACTTGTAAATGTTTTATTATTATTATTATTATTATTATTACTAATAATAATAATTAAAATGTAAAGAACTTACTACAAGACCTAGGGCGCCATTGACTTAGGTATGTTTTGTAACAGGCACATGATGTTAAGTGCTAGAATCGTTCACAGCAGCTGAAAGATGCCATTACAGTAGAATAAATACACATTTTAGTTACTAATACCAGTTCATTTTTTTCTCAGTCACTGCTATGCACTGATAAATTGGTCTCTTCCCTGAATATCTCCACAGCTACTTTTACAGGTAAGTTATACCTATGAGTTAAGTCAGCAATGCTAATACAGACTCTTAAGGCCAGATTTATTAAGCTGCGGGTTTGGAAAAGTGGAGATGTTGCCTATAGCAACCAATCAGATTCTAGATCTCACTTTCTTTTTACATACTATGAGCAACATCTCTACTTTTCCAAACCCGCAACTTAGTATATCTGGCCCTTAGCCTATGTAGGAATTAATAAGGCGAACGCTTGTTACTTTATAGGATGTAAACTATTTATGGATCTAGCAGCAGAGATTTCAACTTGCTTATTTCTCATATGTCATCTTTAAAACCAAATCCTAAGCTTGCATAAGGAGTGCATTTCATGATACTAAGGGCTCTATCTACAAAGATCGTTTTCATATGATAAAGCCTGTTTTCGTGTGAAAACGGGCTTTATCATATGAAAACGAAGAGTTCCTTATTTACAATGCTATCATCACCATGAAAACCATAATATCTGAAGATGGCGTTAGGGTAAGAATTCCAGCGGTCTCCCCATATACCCCCCCTTTTCCTCCCGCTAATAGCTGTAATTGGGAGGGGAGGAAAAGGGGGGGAACATATCGGGAGACTGCTGGAATACAGTTAAGTAAAAAAACATTAAAATCTAAGTAAAACAATATATAAATAAAAAATATACATTAACTATTTTTTATACATTTTTACCTAATAATATGTTTATAAGTTAAAAATGTATTAAAAATAGTTAATTTATATTTTTTTATAAAAAAAACCACAAAGAAATAGAGACCGAAGCTTTTAAACTTACCTGGCCGGGCGCGCGTCTGTCTCTGATCCTGGCGCATGCGCAGTGATTTTGCCTTTTGGGACTTGAAATATTACAAGTCCCAAAATGCAGCTACTGCGCATGTGCCGGGATTCCATGGCGAAACAATGTCAGTAAAAGGCTCCCTGACCAACGTGGGACCTCACCGGAGGGGAAAGTATTAATAAATACTTCCCGCGGTCCTGCCAGGCTCTCTGCGAGGGACAGCGAGCCTGGTGGCTATCATTAGCGCTCAATGCACTAATGATAGTAAATAGAGCCCTAAGAGTGAACTGTACTTTCTGGCCCGGATTCACAACACCATACGTGTTGCACACACGGTCTTAAAATACAGATAGTAGCTACTGCGCATGCGTAGTAACTATTTTACATAACCTATGTATCGTTTCATTACGTAGATTGTGTATAGGCGGTCTTTAAAGATCGCCTATACGCAAGCGTAGTAGCTACTATCGGTATTTTAAGACCATATGTGCAACACGCACGGTGTTGTGAATCCGGGCCTCTGATATTGACTCTGCCATGTAATAAGGTGTGGAGTCTAACACCAAGTCTGGATTCAGCCCCTCATTGGTAAATGTTAAGAGGATGCTGCAAAACTGCCAAATGACAACTGTATGGGGTCCAATGACCCACAATACACAATACACTGGCAACCCACTTCTGTGCCATATACATTTTACTTATTCTTCACAATATATTCACTATAATTGTTCATTTTTATTACCTTGCTTTGGGATGTAATTGCAGTACAATGAAAGAATTCCAAGTAGTACAATATTTCATTTATATAGTACAAATTCTACTGGAGAAGCCACATTAGAAATGACATAAATAGTCAGCAGAACAATACTGAAAATTTCACAAAACTCTACTGGCAGATTTTACTTAAATATTAAAAGTATACTGTGGTGTTGCATTAAATGGCCACATAAACGTGATATTAAAAGACATCCACTTAAATGCACTTTCATTGAATATATAAATATCCTTTCAAGTGTTGAAAGGCCAGCAAGCAATTGTGTAATGAGTTCCCTAGAATGCTTTCTATTATATGAGACCAGATCCATTCAGTTATCAATAGCTAAATGCTAGCAACATTTGTTGTCCAGTTGTTAGACAAGCATCATTTCATTTACACAATGGCAGGGAATATTTAAATGTAACCAAGAACAGATAAGTAGTCTGGACACACGGCTGTTGTGAGGTGCTGCAGACACTAACCACTAAAAAAGATTAATATGGGCCATTTAATATATGTAAATGTTGGTATTTTTTTTCCCTGCACATGAAGGGTAAGTGAAGTAATGGCTGTGTACATAATACACAGCAGCATCTATTTTGTTCTGCTCTTGTTAAATTGCTAATTATGCACAGCAAAGGAAAAAAAAGAACAAAGCATTGCACATTTTCCACATATTAGCTGTCAATTTAGTAAAACCACATAAATGAAATAAAATAATAAAGAGACTTGTGGAAATATAATGGTTGGAAACAAATGGCTTTGTTTCAGTACCAATCTCTCTAATTCATACCAAACAGTCAAATGTTAATAGTGTTATTTATTTATGTACTGTTTTGGCTTTTTTAGTTCACCTAAAATGTAAATGTAAAGTAAGACAACCTAATGTTGCTGGTATACAAAAATCAACCAATTTGATGCCAGTAGTAAATGAGATGGAGGACTTGTGAATTTCTTGTGAATGGTTAAACCAAACGTATAAAACACACACACATACACACACACAGGTGAAGGAACCGGGGTGGCAGTCGACCCCCCATGATTTTTTGTTGGGGGGGGCAAAGACTGTGTTTTGCCCCCCCCCCCATGAACTTCTGCACAAAGGTGAATGAGGATGAATGAAGCAAAAATGAGGATGAAGCAATAATAGGTTTATTTGGACTCGTCAACTGTCGTCACTTCTGTTTACCAAAAAAGTTGTGTTCATGCTTGTTCTGTACATTTTCTTAATGCAAACACTTCTTTCTTTCTTTCTTAGGATCCCCGGTCATTTTGCTATCACAATTTGCATACCCTCCAACATTTTTTACTTAAAAATCGGTACACCTGGGGGGCGTGTCCATGAAGGGGGTGTGACTTGTCCAGAGAAGGGGGGGAGCTTTAATCTCTTTATTTTTCACCTTGTTATATGAGCTTACCATCAAAAATCATCATGTCACTGCGTCCCCTCAATATCCCCACTGTCTCTCCTGCCTCCTAATTTAAAAAAAAAATAAAAAGAATTAAGAAATAAAATTCTTTTGTGTAGAGAATACTTACCTGCCGCGTGCTCTTGCAGAGTAGGACTCCTCACACTGGAGCTGACTTCATCCCGTCAGCGTCAGTGCACAGACAGACCAGACCTCAGAGGATCCTAGCGCCTGACACTTTCTTTCTGTTTAGACCATAGCGGAGCAGCGGCTTCCCTGCAGTCTTAACAGAAAGAAAGTACCAGGTGCTAAACAGACCACAGAGGATCCTAGGTAAGTATGGGGGAGTTTTCTGGCTGACCAACTGTGCCATTATCGGTACAAGTCGGTACAGCCTCTTCTGCCGGTACAGACCGTTAAAAAACGGTACTTTAATAATTTACAGACAGAAAGTGGGCATAACCTTGATATGTTTAATGGAGGGAATAATTAAGGAACGAACACAGGGTTTTAAAAGGGGGGTTTCTATATTATTTCCATAAATAATATAAGGAAATATTAGAAAATATACACACACACATATGTACCATATTATTACATTATGCCACACAGTAGCATCTTAAATTTATTTCGCCCTTCTATACTATGAGAACAGCTGCTCTCCCCCACCCACATCATATCCGGAAATGGCTGTGTCTTTCCTTAAGCTAAAAACTGGTGAGGAAGTATTAAATAACAAATTAATGCTAATAGAAGTTTTATTGCACTACATACACTCTAGAGAATCATTCTCCTTTAGGGTATAACAAATTAAATTAGGTATTCAACTAAGGAAATCACAGACATGTCTTATAATCAGTTAGCATAAAGCCCGTCATACCTATTGACAGGTGAGTGACGCTGTAGGCTGTAGACCACTAGTGGCTGGAGAATGAATTACATGTTTTAAAAAGATCCCAGATTTCTCAGAGCAATATTGCTAATCCTAGGGGTAGAAGGGGGTTTCCACCCTGGGTGATTATAGTGATGATGGTAAGAGAGATATGAGGGGAGATGGTGACTCTGGGAGGCGGGAAGGTGGTAACTTCTGTTCCACTATTCAGCCAATTATCTTACTAGAAAATGGTGACATCACAGGGGTCTGAGGCACAACGGATATGTCAATAGTTACTTGGGAAACGATTGTGCTTTGTCAAAGATGGGACTCTCTGTGATATCTCTAATCATTACAATGCTGACATGTTATTTATGTGTGGCGCCCTTTAAGAAGAATCAGACACAGCTTTCTGCATTATGACATCACAGTGTGTGACATCATCAGCAATGCTACTTAGGCCCCCTCCCAGACTCAGGCCTCACACTTGCAAGGATGGGGAGCCAGGTGGTGCCAGTGTTGGTCCTATGCTGTAAGTATTGTACTATTACTAGGGCAATCAATAGCATTTTTGCCACATGTTACCCACAGGCCTGTGTGACATTTATGTTCTTCTTGTGTGATTTTCCTCTGGGAGCTCAGGAAATATTGTGGGGAATGAGAGTTTTCTGATGTGTGTAATTGTAACACGTCTTTTGTTTCCAGTTCTTGCAGTGATATTCGTATGTGGATGCCAAGGTGACAAATTGCCAGACGGTGATGGACTTTCGGACGATGCGCATATCTTTTACTACGACGGTGATGATGGAGGACATGATGGCGACGGACAGGACGACGATGAGGTGAGTGAATGTTATTCTGTTTTCATATTCATTTTAACATATTAATGATGTTGCTTTTAGAAGTGATGGAAAAATTACACATTCTCTATAACAGTTTCCCTATTAGTCCCCACCTATGAAATGTGGCCCCAAGGTAACTGTGCAGAACACGGGATTGGCCCGTTGTATTATTATTCAGACTGAGACGTAAAGAATAATTGGTTGCTGGGACAACGCTGTGCTGTCTGCATGCTGTATCTGGGCCACTGCTTTATACTTTTATCTTTTCATTTTACAGGTTACGTTTATGGATGGAAAAAGCCGCTCTTTAAACAACGATGAACGTGGCAAAAAACAAGATGGACAACGGGACACCCAAAAAATGGATAGAGAAAGCGGCAATGTGACATCTGTACCCAATACCGGAAAACCTATAGGAATATGGCTTTCTTCAGTTGGGGCTGCTTTAGGAATGTTCCTTTTAACATCTATTGTTGGAGGTTTAGTGTATATGTGGAAAAAAATACACCAACCCTTGCCGCCGTAGTTACGGCAGGCGTATGCGAAAGATTGGCTGTGTAGTTAGGGTTTTTCTTTAATGTGGTTTAGGCATCCGTAACTGCAGCATAGTTATGGATGAAGGGGCGTTCCTAAGTTATGGACGCCGTACCTACACTGCGGTTAGGGAAGGTAGGCAGGGGGGGAGGCAGGTTAATGAGGCAGGGAGGAGCAGGTTTGGTTGTTTTACGCTCCGGTCCCGGATTAATTACACTATGTTATGCCGGCTGAAGTTAGACTTCAGTTCAGCCGCCGTAACAGAGTGTAATTACGCCGGCCACAGCAGCGTAACAGGCCTAACCTGCCCTCCCTCCCTCATTTACTTTCCCCGCCTGGTGCACTCCCCCTACACTCCCCTGTGGCCGGCGTACACACTGCTAAGCCGGCTGAAGGCTACCCTAACTTCAGCCGCCGTAACAGAGTGTAATTACGCCGGCCACAGCAGCGTAACAGGCCTAACCTGCCCTCCCTCCCTCATTTACTTACCTTTCCCCGCCTTCCTTCCGTAACTGTTCTGTAACTACGCAACAGTTAGGGACGCCCGATCCTAAGGAACGGGTTTCCCTAACTACGCCCGGCAACATCTGCCCGGCGCATGCACAGATCAGCAGAAATGCCGATCTTACGCAGCCACCAACATACATGCAGGCAGTATAGTGGCCATCCCTTCCCTCTCAGTTCCTCTCCTGGCTCCTAGCCTGCTCCATGGAGTCCTAGCCTGTTACAGACTCATGGCACAGATTCATGGCACAGATTCATGACTCATGGCACAGAAAAGCATAAAAGATTTTTTCAGCGGTCAAAATACTGACTCATCATCAAAACGACCACAGGTCACTATTAATGTAAGACCCTCACCCTGACCATCTCCATGTAGTGGAAACATTAGATGAAAGTGAGTTTCCTGTAAAATTAGGCCTGTTCACTGTGAAAAGTCGTGTTCTCTACTCAGCAGCCAAGAATCAATTTAAAATGATTGAATTGTATTTATGTAACTAGTAGTAAATTGATTGCCATTTTAAGATTATAATGATACTGTGCTTTATCTAAACCTAACATTGGGCCTGATCCAGAACTACGCTTGGCCGCGATTTTACGCGTGGCGTAGATGTAAAATCGCAGTTTAGAACGCACTGCGCATGCGCACCATAGAAAATACGCACAGTCACGTAGCGTAATTGTGAACGTATGGGATATTCACGTATGTGTCCCGTAAATACTTACGTGTGGGCGTGCCAATTTTACGTGCGACAACAATACGTTCGATTTACGTGAAGTAGGTGGAGGTTTGTATTTAAAGTGTACAGTATGGGCGTTCTAAGTGGCGTACGTTCACGTAGTCTATACGTCCGTTAGCGGACGTACGCTGTTACGTGAGAAAAAGTTAAGGTAGGGTTTGGGAAGCGTATCTTGACAAAATACGTCCGTGCAAGGGGTGTGCCGAGGGGAGTGTAGCGATTTTACGCGCACGAAAATACGCTACGCGAATAAACGTATGGCACACATAGTTCTGGATCTACCCCATTGTGACTTGAATCCATGGATCCTGACTTCTTATGCAGTGAATGCGCAAATCCGCTGCCCGCATTGCGTCCATTATTTCCAGAACTGTGACATTTGTAACATTTTTTTTAAATAAATGTTGTTCAGTTTAATGATAGCAATTTAAATCTATAGCACATACCATAATGTATAAATATATGTTTATAGTAAAATAAACACTTAAGCTGGGGTTTGCGAACCCCAGAAACACTGACGAAAATAAACATATCTCCAGTCACTGTCACAAATGACATGCAAAACACGAGAAAAGGGGGCTCCTGGCCCTATAGTAGTCCTTGGCCTTATGCCCCCTCCCATGAAAATTTTCGTTCCTACGCAACCTGCACACACACACACACATACAAGGTATGTCTATAAAATAACGAGACTGTGATTCCACCTAGTAAACAAAACAGTCAGAACCGGTTATAACTGCATACGTAGTGACTTTGGGGCAGTTCCAGAGCTACGCCCGCCGTAGTTAATACTACGTAACTACGGCAACGCCCGATCGTGGATCAAGCGTCCATAGCAACAGCGTAGTAACGCTGGAGGGGGCGTCCCCCAGCGTTACTATGCCGAGGTTAGTGCAGGGAGGCGGGGGGTGGGTAATGAGGCTGGGAGGGCGGCGTTGTCGTAGTAACGCCACCGCCCCAGCGTAGTTACACTCCCTTACGCCGGCTGAAGTTAGGGTAGCCTTCAGCAGGCGTAAGGGAGTGTAAATACGATAGGGCAGGGGGAGTGTCAGGGGGAGTCCCACGATGTAACGCTGAGCGTTAGTACGCTCA
>WWET01000527.1:142744-156597 GCA_011038615.1 Limnodynastes dumerilii | reverse complement strand
GCGGCCCGCCTTAGCACGTGCTCCCCTGGCCTGCTTCTGGATTGGCCGAGGGGAGTAACATGATCAGGAGCAGGAGTGGCGTATTTAAACCCCAGGCACTGATCCTTCAGTGCCAGAACTTCTTAGTCACTCAAGGAGCCTGGTTCTACTGATATCTCCAGTCTGAGTTCAGTCCAGTCTGAGTTCAGTCCAGTCTGAGTCCAGTCCAGTCTGATTCCAGTCCAGTCTGATTCCAGTCCAGTCTGAGTCCAGTCCAATCTGATTCCAGTCCAGTTTGATTCCAGTCCAGTCTGATTCCAGTCCAGTCTGAGTCCAGTCCAGTCTGAGTCCAGCCAGCTGAATCCACTCCAGCCAGCTGATTCCGCTCCAGCCAGCTGAATCCACTCCAGCCAGCTGAACCCACTCCAGCCAGCTGAACCCGCTCAAGCCAGCTGAATCAGTTCCAGCCAGCTGAACCCGCTCCAGCCAGCTGAATCCGCTCCAGCCAACTGAATCCGTTCCAGCCAGCTAAATCCACTCCAGCCAGCTGAATCCACTCCAGCCAACTGAGTCCACTCCACCCAGCTGAATCCGATTCAAACGGATCTTTATGCATAGACATTACTTAAGACCTCCTAGCGTCATCTTCGGCACTCCGTGTACACCTCCTCTCCAACCCGTGACCAATCCTGACGTTTCCAAGGCTGTGATAGTAATATATTATATTAAACATAAATCAAACAAATCACAATTCAGACGCTCTCCCTTTGCCTTCGGCAGTTCACCTTATCTAGGTGCTACGTGAGACCGACCACCAACTAAGATGAGCCTCAACCCCAGGACATATTTAATCAGCTACCAAGGACATTAACAAATTTCATGACCTCGGCTTAACACCACCTGCACCAACCTTGCCAGCTAATCAACCTGCTTTACCCACCTTAGGGAGGGAGGGTGGGCAAATCCAGAATACAGAAGCTGAAATCCTGCTCCTACAGGCTTAAGTAGACAACCCAGAAGCAGCTCCTCCCAACATATTTTGCATGGCCAATCCAAAGGTATGAGTTGAGGGACATGACCAGAGACACCCACACACTAAATGTAACTGTAATTGGGTTAAATCCTTGACCCTCTGTTTCCCTTTATATCTGGAAATAACTGTGTTTCATTTTGTCTGGAATAACGTTTTCATTTCATTGTGTATTTAACATTTATATTGTTTTTTAGGACATTTTGAACATTGCTTACATATTGGAATAATTACATATATATTGTATTTCTCGATTAACTATACAATAAGGGATAGTTAGCAATCCGCCCCACCCCTGACTCTTTTTCTTTTGATGGTAAAGAATTATTACAATGTGTAGTTCACTTTTTTGAAGTAGTTCCTGAGTTCAACATTCTTAACAAAAAAGGCACCTTGGAAGGTATCTAATGCACAACACATTCCATATTACATTTTTTCACAGTATGATTTAAAGCCATACTGGAGAAATATAGGGTTTTCAGAAAGTGTATTGCAAATACACAAACTCATTTTTTTTTTTTTTTTGCAAATAGCTATTTTTATTTATTTTTCTACATGGAAAACACACAGCATTAACATTTTGTATATATTGTAAGACCTATAAAAAGCATAAACATACTGTAAATCTTCTATAACTATAATTAAATTTTCAGCATTAGAAATGTTATGCTCCACATTTAAACTGCATTATTCAAAAGCTTGCCCTCTTCTAGAAAATTACTGTTTGCCCATTTTTGTACAACATTCAGGAAGCATAATTATATTTCTCAGGTTGTACTAGATGGGGGTGCTGCATAACATCAATTATTTAAGTACACATGTATTATTATCATTATTATTATTATTATTAATAAATAAAATAACTATTAATACTAAAAACACTGGTAGACAGTGATTATGTCACAGGGCTCCTCATGTGTATTCTCTCTGCTGACTTCATTTATGGCCATAGACTCTTTATATCACCCATAGTTTTGAAGGTATGTCCACCTCAAGAACCTATATTGTGATAAAGAATGTTTAGGGTGGGCTTTATAGGCTGCTGCCTGCGGCCATATTATGTGAGTCTGGCAGTGTGTAGCAACTCCACACATTTTTGTGCCCTGCGCAGAGGATGGTCCATAGGTTTGGGCACACTACGCACAGATTGGTCCTTAGAATTGAGTGACAAGTTGCTGTATGGACCATTCCTTTCATCTGCTGAGGTAACTGTGAATACTGTGCTGTGTTTCTTTGCCACCTTCTGAGGGAACCATGAACACAGCACTGTGTTTTTCTTCCAAACAGAACATTGCCTAGGAGGTATGTTAACTTTTTGCTATACCTGTGGTGAAGTAACAATTAAATGGCAGAAATAGCGTTTGACTTAACTTGTGCAACAATGGCCATGAGTTTTTGGTTGCAAAGTCTTTGACCAAGACAAAGAATGGGCTCTTCATGTTTGCTGTCTCCCTTGTGTCAGGCGTTGGTCAAAGGGCTCTTGACACATGAATTTCACTGTTCCAATAATCTGGAGGGAACTGAAAGACTACTGCACAGATGGCTACTTTTATCTGATGAACATTCTGGGCATTAAAGCACATCATGACATACCCGGACTTACTGTCCACTAGCCAGATCTCAGTGACCTTGTCTGAGAAATTCTATGAATAGAATCTTCTTCACAATGGGCCTGATCCAGACCTACGCTGATGCGCTGTGCTTACTAAAGCACAGCGTATCGGTGTTCACTTTCCCCGACACTCCCCCTGTGCAAGCGCCGTAGGGACGCTGGAGGGGACGTCCCCCAGCGTCCCTACGATATGCTCACACAGGAGCGTATGGCCGCCTAGCCCGCCCTCCTACCCTCATTAAACTAGCTCCCCCCGCCCACCTACACTAACCTGAACGTAGGGACACTGGGGGACATCCCCTCCAGCGTCCCTGCGGCGCTGCTACGGACGCCCGATCCACAATCAGGCGTTGCCGTAGTGACGCCGGGCAACATCTGCCCGGCGCATGCGCAGATCGGCTTTTCAGCCGATCTTACACTTGCGCCCGCCGTCGTAGGCGTAGGTCTGGATCAGGCCCAATGACACTAAAGTATGTGCTCTTTTAGACAGAGGCACAGAGGCTTTAAGGATTTCTATGTCCTTGAAGATGGACTTGTTTTTTGTCACAATGTCATGGCAGCACTTGGTCATAAGTACAAGAACTGAGGATTGGTGTCTATTCATTGATTGCTCTAAAGTAAGCTTGAAAGCTGTGTTACTCCTCAATGGCAACAAGTTACTCTCGGTACCACTGGCTTGCTCATGCAAAGAGCACCGATGGCATGTCTATGGTGACTTGAAAGTCATTTCACTCTTGTTGAGACTGCAATGTGGTTTCACCAAATACCGCTGTGTTCTGTGTGAGTGGGATAGTAGAGACCATAAAAGAAAAACATTACGTTCGGAATCAGTGGCCCAAGTGAACTTCACTAACCCCAGGAGTAAAGAATGTTATCCGTGCCCCACTTGTTGATCCAGAGAAAGTCTATCTGCTCTATGATCTTAGTACTGCCAATACCCGAGCATGGCTTCTTCATCTGGATTAGACAAATTATGGCCTCAAATGAAAGCAAGATCCCTTAGGAAGATATACAAAAGATATCTTACAGATCAGTGCCCCATCAGCAGAACCCCACCCTCCCCCGAGATGTAGATTCTATAGGACGATAACCTGGATTTAATCCACATCGCTCACTACCTGCAAATAGCATCAGTCTCTGGCTATTTCAAAAGGAGCAATGGTAGTCAAAGTATGGTCCAGTTCAGTGTAGTCCAAAGTCTTGTCATATTCAGTGTATCTTTTAGTAATTACCCAACAGCAAGCTCCGTTATCCAAGACTCATACTTATTTCAGGCCTATTCCACAGTCCTGGGGATTGCCTGCACTGTTTATGCCTATTGTCTTATGGAACTTCCTGGAGGTTGGAAATCTGTGCCCCCTTCCCCCTTCTCTCCATCACTTCTCTCCTTTTCATTCTATACTTGGGAAATTGACACAAAAACTTTCCTCACTGCTAGCTACTTTACAAAAACTTTCCTCACTGCTAGCTGCTTTCCCGACCAGATTAAATATATATATCGGACCCTTTTGGTTTGGAAATTATTCCCAGACTATCACTATTGTAAAATCATTATTTGATTTGACAGTATGCAAAAATCATAAAACATATCAACCATTTCTAGCATCTTTGGAAATTTCTAGTGTAAGGGAATACACAATTTTTCACATTTCATAACTAATCTGAAGACTGCAAACAAGTGTTACTAAGAATTCAAGATAACAGTAGAGGGTGCTTAGAGCATGTGCTCAACAATGCACAAATGGAGAATGAAAATGAATTCATTTCAGGTAAATATATCTGGAATTGTGCAGCGCTGTCAGTATAGAGGACATTGTTGCCAGCAATGTTGAAAAGCTGGTCCTCGTCCAGACTTGCTGCATAATTGTATAGCATCTCTTGCATTCAGAAATACTATGCAGATGGTTAGAGAAGTGATAAGTCTACAGTGTACGATCAACAGAATGACCAGATGATTAGACATCCTGATGCACATATTATTTTCATCCTGAACACACTGAGCTTGAAGTAATGTGTCCATTCTGAATATTCTTTTTTTTTATTTTTATTTTAAGAATTCAGCTTCAGAAACATTTCAGTGAAATCATGTAAAACATTCAAAATTTTAATAACAAAATTAATGACAATCATATCCAAATGTATCAATACATGGCAATGTTGCAATATGATTTTAATAGCATTATACAAAGCAAAGCCATAAAATAAAATGGAAATGGATATCCTGTTTTTTATTTTTGCATTAATATACATCTGTTACAAAGTATTTTATGTTTCTTACACCTGTATTGTGAAATGTATTATGACTGTAGCGTTTTGTTAGTTTCTTAATAAGTTAATAAGTTAGGACCGGATTCACACTAAAGTGATCCGCACTTACTTCTCTCACCCCATCCTGTTTTTATGTGCCTAATAGAACTTACGAGTGCTATAGGACAACCTTAACTAACCGTACGTATTTTCCCTCTTAGGGAGAGAAAATACACACAGAGAATTCCCAGCCCTCCCTCCCAGCCTAAACTACATCCCTCCCCCAACCCATTTTACCTAACTTCTCACGGAGGCTCCTCTTACCTAAAAAAAAGCCTAAAAAACGATGTGCAACTTTAAAGACCGCACGTAGTTAATCAACGTGCCTAAAGGCTCTGTAGATTGCGTAGTCATGATGCCTATGCATGCGCAGTGCACAAAAACATTGAAACGGCCTTAGTTAGTCAGCTAGTTAGTTGGTTGATTAGTTAGTTTCTGTCCATCAAGACTGACATTTTTGGAATTCTCTGACAAAAAGGAAATCATTGATTCTGACCTCTGTGCATGTTCTGTTCACATGAAGGTCTGTAGGTTCACATGTAAGAGGAAAGTGGACTTAAAATCCTACCATAAGTTCTTAGCACAGATCTGTGTATTTACTTGAGGGGATTAGGAATGCGATTTTGGAGTGTTGACCCAACAGACGGATCTCCTAGCTTACAAAACTAAGTTCTGTATGCTAGAAGATCCGTTGCATACACAGTGCCAGAAATACACCTGACTTCCGCACCCTTAAATAAAATATTTGACACCTGAACAATAATAACTTTAGTGTTGTGTTTAAATTAAGAAATTCTAACGCATGTATCCAATATAGGTTGTGGATTGTCAACACCCAGGACTTAGACAAGATCTGTTACTGGTGCAAATGTTTTGACGAAAACAGTGCTCATTGGCTCTGGATGTGGGGCACTTACCTGGGTGTGCCTTTACTGTTCTACAAGCCTCCTCCTTATCCCTTCCATGATACACCCTTGCAATTGCAAGCAGCCACAGCTCGAGTTAAACTCAGGATAATGAAATGGGTGCAATTACATGCACTTCATTTCTGAGCTTGTGCAGTACAAAAGTATGCTGGGAGATGCTATGCAAGCTGGTGCACGCTCACCTCTGCATCATCCCCAAAATGTCTATTAAACAATGCCATCTCTACATTTTAACTCCATATTAATATGGTGTCCACAGCACCATACAAAATACAACAATAAATTACAGTACAGACATACAGGGTAGGGATGGACAGCATAGAACATAATGAAATATAATATAAATATAAAAATATCACAAAAATACAATAAAGTGAAGCAAGCACAGACAGCAAGGCAAAATGTGAGGTGTCAAGCTTGGCAGATCAGGGAGGAGGGGATAGAGCACAGTGAGAGGTTGAGAGGGAGCCACCAGGTGGGGACGGGGTAAAGGTTACCAGAGGGGGACAAGAGGATACAAAGTGAAGGGGGTAGTGGTGGAGGAGGGAACAAAACTAGGATGCAGGGCCCTGCTCATGTTAGCTAACACACTAAGTGGGAGGGATGAACTTACAGAAGACATACAGTAAGGAGGGGGAAGGAAGTGGAATGCTGGTTTAAGCAGAGGAGAGGGGGTTGGAAGGAGAAGAAGGGATAGATGTAGGATGCAGTGAGGATGTTAAGTGGAGGAGGGGAAGGCTAGCCTGAACAGGTGTATTTTGGGTGGCTAGCAGAATGGATAGGGTAGGATGGGGTGTGCATGAAGATAAGGGAAGAGAGGTAGTAATCAGTGGATGAGGAAATGGCTTTAAAGGTGAGGGTAAGGAGTTTAAAGAGAGGTCTGAAGCAGACAAGATACAGTAGTATTAGTGTCTTTGTCGGACTATTCGATATCAAAAACATTAAGCATCTAAAGTTACTTTATAATCGCTATACCACACCTGAATAGGACTAAATACTGATCAATACTAGTGTTCTATCAGTCATCAGTCTAGTGTCATTTAAACAAATTTTCTTCACCCAGAAAAGAACAAACAATTAGATTATTTTAAATTACCATTTTTTTTTATTGTTAGGTACCCTGGAATATGTGTCCCACTGCACTGTAGTTACCATATGTATATAATCCCATTTAAGTTTAGCCACAAAGGTCACTAGAGAGAGGACAGACATATGTTAAGATACAATAAATAATGTATTATCTATCATTCGCTATATACTGCACAGATTAAAGTATTTTATCTTAAGTTGAATGAATATTAAAAAATGCTTACTCGGCAAAAACTCTGGGAAAAGGGGGGAAATAGTAAATTAATCTTCATCTACTACATTAAATAAAAATGTGTGATAATCTTTATTTATGGTAACAATTCATGACAAATGAGTCTGGCTGGTGTGTAACTTCTGATGAAGGGCATGAAGGAAAGACAATAGGTTTGCATTTTTAAGTTAATCAGTAGCCAAGTGATGTATTTCTCAAAAATAACTGGATTAATCAAGTGCGTCGACAAGGAAGAGGGCAAATCGCTTTATTTTCTCCACGTGCGGATGAAATATACATAGCATAACACAAGGCGTCTATCTGTAGCTACTAGAAAAGCACCTGGAAGATTAAAGTTGTGGACATAGCATTAACAAAGTAGAGACCACACTGAATTAATGAGCACTGGAGATAGACATTCATTCAAGTCTTAATTTATTTTTCTTTTCTAGCTCATCCTTTAAGAAAATGACAGTGTCTTCGTATCGATTTTACACTCAGAGATCAATCAGCATTGTCCTGACTCAGACAAAATTTACAGCATTCTCTGACACAGCCTGCAGCGTTTGGACCTATCAGACATTGCGAGGAAGCAATATATCATGTTTGTATGTAGAGCCTGACATGCTTAAAAATAAGCTAATCTGTAGAAGAATTTCCTTCTTTTTGACAAGCTGCTGTGCCCAGCAAATCGGCCTTCTTGTTATAAATTTCTTTTTCAGCCCCGCTATTAATTATACCATTCACACGGTATACATGTAGAAGCCTGTGTGTGGTTACAAATTAAATATAAACTAAGACATCACTGCAGCCTAAACAGTTTAAGATGTGAATGTGAAACACATGACATATAAGAAGGTGAGGCCTCCACTAAAACTTTGAACCGATTCAAAAATATTATTGTAAAGTCATTGGCTGCTATCTGCCTCTTCTTCCACATCCAGCATTTTGCCAGCACCTGCTCAGTACAGACCTGTGGCGGATCTACTATGAAACTAATGAAGCTTAAGCTCCAGAGCCCCCCAATCCTAGATGGGCCCTGAAGCAACTTTTTCTTTAGCCATTTATTTTTGTGAGTGCAGTTTTTTGTAGTGCGTTATTAAAATAAGGTTATTTTACTGATAGAATCATAAGCCAATGGGTTGTACTTAATATTGACCGTTGAATATGCTCTATACATGCCCAGAACCCCCTCAGTGATCAATGCTGGCTAGCAGATACTCTATGTACAGCTCTAAGGATGGGTCTTATGATCCGGCCAGGCACAGAATACAAAGCTGCTGTCAGTGTCACTGTGTGCATTGAAGAAGATAACAATGGTTACCCAGACCTCATTGCTGGTGGGAAGGGGCTCACTGTATGGCCCATTTTTAAGGACTCTACCCCACCACCCTATAATCTGCCACTTGGTCCTTTGGAGCTTGTTGGATATTGTCCTATTCTTGTTGGTTGCTGGTTAGGAAGGGGCCCCCATAACAGTTCATGTTCAGGGACACAAACATGTGGCTCTGCCACTGGTAGGGACTGCACCCATCCTGTGCTTAGGTAAAAAACGTTGTCCCTCACACAGCCTAGGAGGGGTGCAATAGGAAGATACAATCCATTCAGTTACTTTCCTAGGACAATAGAGCAGGGGTCTCCATTGACCCAGGCAATGGAAAAGTAACAAGAGTTTAAAGAGGCAGACACCAGGCATTGGATGAAGTGGAAGGAGATTGGTCACAGGCGATTTGCATTGTAATGACAGAATTAGATTACACTGGTGATAAGGGGCATGGTACTGGAGTGCCTAGCCTGCAGGCTGTCCTTTCTCCTTATTTTCTGAGGAACGTGTATCCAATAGCTACTATTTTGGATTAAACTAGTTCAAAATGTTCCTCTTTATTAATGAAACTTACCTATGAGCAAAGATTTTATAGTTATGGCAATAAAGTTTTCAATACAGTCTTAGTAGATATCTGTCTGATGGCTGAAGACATTTGTAAATACACAATATATTTTTCTGGGATTGCTAGATGGAGCTAAACCACCTGCAATACTTTCCCTGTCCTAGTATGCAGACTTCTTTACCTTCATCAGGCGTCTATAAAGCTTAGGTCTATTTTAATAGACAAGAGCAGTGTAAACATTTAAAAACCACTCAAGTTGTTACTGAGACTTTAAGTCATGTTTCTAGCATATGACCTGCTGTCTGCAGACATATATGGTCCATAAATAATGCAAAACATTTTTGGAAATATTTAGAGATTATGGGGCAGATCTAGACCCACTCAAGCATTACATGCAAGGGTCTGTAAGTATGATCTCGTAGCGGGGAGTGCATGTCCCCTTCACTCACCGCTCTCGGTAGTAAATCTGGACACTTATGTGTTCAGATTCCGATCTTAACTATTACAACTAGGTCTGCGGCATTACGGCGTAAGTCCCAGTGGTGGGATTCAAATAAATAAACAAATAAAAACAATAAAAGAGGTACACAAAACTAGATTATGTTATAAGAAAAAGTTTTAAAATATTAATTAAAAAATATTAAATAACACCTGACAAACTGTTATTGAAGATATTTCCATATAGCTGTTTGATTGGCGTCCTCACTTGCAATTTTCTTTGCTTTTATCAGAGCATTATCAGCTGTGTGATTTATCCTTAACCATCTTTTCACTGTAGGTGTAGGATTCCATAGCTTTAGCGGTAGGCCGATTAGACTAATAGTCATTATGTTTGATATATTAGAAACAGTTAGGCGACTTCTCTTTTCTGAACATATAATGTTCATCTTTGAAAAACTCCTTTCCGCTTCTGCTGAACTTACAGCAATTGTTCTGTAAGTATTCCCATCAGGTGTCCACAAGTGCCCCCAGTATTCCCATCAATTCTCCAGGCACCCATGGCCCCCAGTATCCCTTTGCAGCCTTTGCCTGCTTTCATTAACTCTCCTTTGAAGTCCCGCTGCAGCGCCTGCAGGACGCGGGCTCTGAATGACGTTGTGTGACCCCAGATCACGCGTAACGTCATTCCTACAGGGGAGGAGGCCGCGGATGCGCTGCAGTGACCACCGCTGGTAATCTAATGTTTATAGTGGCACTCATTAGCAAACGGTTTGCAGAACCATGCCTAACATTAGGTAATGGTTCTGCGGAACTGGTGCGAACTGGCTGAATCCCACCACTGCTTCCCACGCCCCATAGACCTAATTTAAATGGCTATCCCCGCCATTAAGCCTTTGTAAGTGAAGGATCTGCCCCTTCGCCATAAGTACTGTTGCATGTAACTTTGTTACATACGTTAGTACTTACACTAAGGGAACATCTGCCGTGTGCATGCGCAGATGTCCCTGACAGTAAGTTTATGCAAATGGGCTTTGTATATTCACTGTTGTACGCAGCTTTGGATCTACCTCTGTGTCATTAAGGCTTGTACTGTAAGGATACTGTTCTATAGGGATATATATAATGAAAACTACTGTATGGTTGGTGTAAAATTAGATTGATATTTTGTGTTACACAGTCAAACCAATAGACTTATAGACTGGGGTCTAATCTACCTGAAGTTACCAGCAAGAGAACTTTATAGAGATTTGGTTATATTCAGTGCCACATTAGAACTGCATATGATGTGTTAAAGTAGAAAATGATGTTTGTCCATTTCAGTTGTAAAAATGTGTTTATTGTTGTTACATTCTTTTTTCTTTTATATATATATTTTTTATTGGGACAAAGAAAATGATACACAGTATTTAGAATTGTAACTGTATACAAAAAAAGATGCTATATGTGACCATATAAGATGCTATAACAAAAAACATACATAAGACATGGAGCTGAAGTGTGTAAAAATGCTCATGCAAGTCATTCTGAACAAACATACTTAACTTACAATTACATTAACTACATCTTTAGGGCCAGATTCAGAACCCCGTATTTTTTTACATACGTCTAATTTTCCGAATCCAGCTACTACGCATGCGTGATAGCTAGATTCGGAAAATTAAGGATGTATGTTAAATATACGGGGTTGCGAATCCAGCCCTTAGTCAGTTACTGTGCCAACCTGCTAATCACAGAGAGGGTTGTTGAAGTTGTCCTTTTCAGGGAAACACTGGGTTTTATTCCTCAATTATTGTAGGAGGATCCCTAGCATATTACCAGCAATTCATACCAGGGTATGGCGGAAGAGTTCACAAATAGATAGGCTCAGAGAGAATATTAATAAATCCCTTCCAAGTTTGAAACAATTTCTCGCCTCTAGATTCCTTTTGTAAAGATGCCTCCATCCAATCCATCTTGAATATAAAGAATCATTTTTCCATGAACAGTGCCATTGGAGATGTAGACTTAAGCCAAAATTGCAAAATACTAATTTTAGCTGCAGCTAACACCGCTAGGAAGAGTTTTATTGTAACCAAGGGGAATCCGCAATCTTTGAGAAAAGACACCCAGCAAGGCCCATTGGACTGTTAATGGGAAGGGGGTTATCAGAAAATCATTAATAAACCTTCAAACTTTGACCCAAATATTTTTAATTGTTGGGCAATCCCATACAGACAATAATTTAAGTCTGCATCTGGGAGACTTCATTTAGGACATCTATTATCTTGGGTGAGACCAATCTGGAATGCTGTCATAGGTGTGTTGTTACATTCTTAGGGGTAGACCCAGAACTACGTTTGCCATACGTATATTCGCGTAGCATATTTTCGTGTGCGTATATTCTATACACTCCCCTAGAAACACCCCTTGAATACCTTCTATACACTCCCCTTGGCACACCCCTTGAATGTACGTATTTTGTCAAGATACGCTTTTCAAACCCTACCTCAACTTTTGGCAACGTAACCGCAGTGATCCGCACACGTACGTATGGGCAACACGTATTTAGGCAACTAAGCACGCCCATACTGTACACTTTAAATACAAACCCCCACCTACTTAACGTATTTAAGACGTATTTTGGACTCACGTAAAATTGGCACGCCCACACGTAAGTATTTACGTGACATACGTGAATGGCCCATACGTTCACACTTACGCTACGTTACTAAGCGTATTTTCTATGGTGCGCATGCGCAGTACTTACCAAAAGGCGATTTTACGTCTCCGCCACGCGTAAATTCACTCACAAGCGTTGTTCTGGATCTGGCCCCTAGTCAGTTAACGTATATATCAGTTAAAATCTATTGTATTATAGTCCTGTTTGTATTTGTGTGTGTGTGTGTGTGTGTGTTTGAAAAATGTGTCTTCAAAGTAATTGCACTCTGATTTCTAACAATGATGTCATAGCCCAGGTGATTTCAACATATCAATAGAACCAAGTGACTGGCTACCATTTTGTAGCCAGTAGACATCCTTATAGCTTATATATTTACACCTATGGAATTATATTTATATATAGATTATTCATTTGCTTTTAATAGATGACTTGGGAACAACTTACTATAACACATCTTACTTTCTGGAACTGAATTCTGTATCCTTTTTAAGTGTTTACTTTGAATTCCTATCTTGAATAAAGCATTTGCTGAATACAGTCTGGACAACTCAGCTGGAAACCCACAGGTCACATTAGGCAGTGAGGAGAAATTGAAAACATTACATTGAGTCTCATATATAAACTGCTTAAACATAGATTTTAATGAAATATAGCTTTATTCAAATCAAAAATAGTTTAATTTCTTCATTTCAGAGTGCACATTAAATCTGGCAAATGGTGTCTAAAACTAGCATTTAGAAATAAAGAATGTCTTCTCAAAGTGTAGAATTAAATAATATCAAATCCACAAACCCAGCTTTTGTGCATCGTCTGAAAAAGCCATAGAAAGTTAATATGCTCCAAGTGATGTCTGTTGTGAAAAACACATTTAGAAAATACGGCTTGCAACAAAACACAATTTTTGGCTTGCGAGAATTGGACTTGCCGGGTGGCTATACTTGAAATGAATCATTACATTGTATCAAAAGACTGAAAATCAACAACTAGCATTTTTCTCTCACTTGATCATCAACAGAGAGCTTGGCTTTAGCTCAATCTCTTTTATTAGTGGAAAAAAAGAGGAAAACAATAAAAAAGAAATCTTTTCAAAACTTGTATGGCACAAAGCGAGTCAAAACTGTGGGAAGCAGAATGGTGCATCAGTTTCCACTTACTGTATTAAGGAATGGCTAAATGGCGTGCAGATCTTTTTTGATGTACCACTTGTGAGTAATGATATAATTTCCTAAATCACAGACATAAATACATAAAGCTGCCTCTCAGTGGTTATGTATTATCTCATATTATTATGCATTGTAAAGAAAAGTGAGCACAGCTATGCACAGAAAGAAAGTTAATTTTTACAGAAAAAGAGCTTTTTTTCTGAATGTTTGAAAATGCATAAATATTACCGTTTCTTTCAAACATTTATAGAATGTACACTATGTACATTTCTACTTGTTCTCCATGTTACATATTTTCTTTGCCACACTCAGATAAAATATCATTCCACTGAGAATTATCTATCTATCTATCTATCTATCTATCTATCTATCTATCTATCTATCTATCTATCTATTACAATTTCTATCTATTACATTATCTATCTATTACATTATCTATCTATCTATCTATCTATCTATCTATCTCATATCTATCTATCTATCTATCTATCTATCTCATATCTATCTATCTATCTATCTATCTATCTATCTATCTATCTATCTATCT
>WWET01000527.1:120018-132618 GCA_011038615.1 Limnodynastes dumerilii | reverse complement strand
CTACAAAAAATCTTGATGAATGTGAAATACTAAACAATAGCTACCAATAGGAAGCTTTTAGACAACACAAATAGAAATGCATTTATTTGCACTATGCTGTGTGAATAACACAACGTTATAAGCAGATCACTGATGCAGTTTTGGTCTGGTAAGGTAGTTCTTTTATCAGGACTTATTTTATTTAAACATATAAAATATCGGTTTCATAGTGCTGGGGTCCTAGGTCTAATTCTGGCCAAGACCTTTAAGTTTGTAATTTTCACAAGGTTGTGTTGGATTCCTCTGGAAATGCTTATATCTCATCCGAAAATCCAAACATATAGCAATAGGATAATTCCTTTCTAAGAAAATAAAGACTAGTGCCTGTCTGAAACTAGGGTCTCTAGTCTTGCGCACATTACATTTTTGGGCTTATTTAGCATATTTTTGGCACTGTACAAGCCCAGGAAACAAAAGCAAACAAAGCATTTAATGATTAATGATATAGCACATTGCAACCAAAGCAGCAGTTAGAGGCAGACATCACAAATTATGTGGCCTAGGACGGGAGTGGGTTCCCGTTGAGAACGGCATTATTTTGATAGGGCCATTCTCTACCAGCCAGTTCCAAACACGGTTCTCCAAATGGTAAATATCAAACTAACCCAAACCCTTTCCTAATCCTTACCCCAACCCAGAGCCGTAACTAGATATTTTAGGAAAAATGGTGTCCCCTGACCCTGAATTTCCAGTTAATTTAACCACAAATTTTTACTTACTGCTGTCCCCTTAAGATTTAAACCCTGTGTGGCCGTCCCTATCGCACAGCCCTAATTACGGCCCTGCCCTAACCCTCCCCTTCTATTACCCTAACCCTCCGTTCCCCAAAGCCTGACCCTAACCCTCCCTTCCCCGCAGCCTGATTAGTATTAATGCTTATTTATACCACAAATTGTCCACAGTGCTTTACAGAGAACATTAGACTTTCACATCAGTTCTTGCCTTAATGTAGCTACTTACTAAGGTCCCTAACAGATAAACACACTAATTTATTTATTTATTTAAATTTATTCAGCAGCCAGTTAAACTACCAAATGTTTTTTGGCATGCAGGTGGAAACCGGATCACCCGTGGGAAACCCACGTAGACACGGGAACAACATACAAAACTCCACACAGATAAGGCCTAGCCCAGGATTTGAACTCTTGACCTCAGCGCTGTGAAGCTCAAGTACTACCCACTGAGTCACTATGCTGATCCTAACCCTCCTTTCCCCAGAACCTAACCCTGTCCCTCCCCCTAAGTTCTATAAGTTCCCAGAGAGGTTACTCACCTCTCCTTTGGCAGGTCTGGCAGTGCTTCTGAAAATGAATGGGTAAGATGCCTGGCACACTGTGGTGCTCCCCTTCCTCCAAGCAATTGTTCTATGTGTACATACATCCACACACATTAGCGATGATAAATGTATATTACTGACCAATGCATGCAAATTGGTTATGTTTTGTGGACCCTGCTTTTAACCAGGTTTGCCAACTCTCCCGGAATATTTGGGAGACTCCCGAAATTTGGGCAGTTCTCCCAATATCCCAGGTGAGCTGGCAAATCTCCTGCAATGGGCTTAGGGCCATGGCTTGATTTGTGTCAATCCTGCCCCCATCCCTAGTAAAACTAATAAAAAGGGCATTGATGGACAAAGAATGGTGTCTCGGTGTGATTTGCATAAGTCATGTCAGTGAGCACCACCTTTGAAAGCCTGGATGTTTAAAAGTCTGGCCTTTCAAACCTCTATGACTTCTCTCTGTGATCTCCCGGAAGGAAGCAATAAAGTGTTGGCAACTCTGCTTTTAACTGCAAAATACACATCAAATACACACAATTGTATACGACCTGGTAAACTTACATTAACAAAAGCCTAACGTAAATAATTACAACTTCTCTGTAATTCATGCAGGGCCCTATATAAAACACTGTAAAATAATTATTTCACAGTGTCACTACTTAGTGCCAATGGACTGGATCAAGTCTTTGAATGATGCTGCATTTGAAGCTCCTAGCTGGACCCAGACCCAACAACCTAAAAACTTTGTCACTTTCTTAATTAAAAGGGCAAAAGGCCGGATAGCTCGTTCTCCCACTACAGATCCGTTCTATAAGTACACTAAACATCTGCATGAAGACGTTTTACATTTACAAAGAGCCATAAATAGCCCTTTTTATAAAAAAAACTTTCTTTTTTAATTAGAAGGAAGTCAGTAGAGAAACATTACACAGGACATTCTTAAAAAAAAAGATTTCCCAAATGGAAATACGAGGTATGTCTATAAAATAACGAGACTGATTCCACCTAGTAAACAAAGCAGTCAGAACCGGTTATAACTGCATACATAGTGATCTTGGACATGTCTGAACCTGTGTGACAAGCAGCAACACTCTAAGACGTTTAGTTGATTGTGAGTGTTTTCTGTAGGGTGCTGAAAAAATGCTAAGCTTAAAAGTTGAACAACATGTCAATTTGAAATTTTTGGTAAAATTGCACTAAACATTTGTGGCAGATCCAAACCCGTTTCATAAAGTAATCACTTGTGATGAGAGCTGGATCTTCCAGTACGATCCTGAGACCAAAAGACAGTCAATGCACTGGAAAACACCGCCATCGCCAAGAATGAAAAAAAGCTTGTCAAAGCAAGTCATAATTCAAAGCAATGCTCATAGTTTTTTTTTATATTAAGGGTGTAATTTTGGCAGAATGGGTTCCAGAAGGCACAACAAGTAACCAGCATTATTATAAGGAAGTTTTGAAAAAGCTGAGAGAAAAAATCAGAAAGAAACGGACGCAAATGTCAAGAAATGGTTTCATTCTTCACTAGGACAATACGTATGCTCACACAGCGCTTTCTGTGACCGACAATCACATTACTACACTTGAAAATCCCCCATATTCGCTCTATTTAGCACCTTGTGACCTTTATCTTTTCCCAAAAGTTAAATCAGTGTTTAAAGGGACACATTTTGAGTCAGTTAATGCTGTAAAGAAGAAAACGGCAGATATGTTGAAACAACTGACAGAAATTGATTTGCTCCATGCCTTCGACCAGTGGAAAACAAGACTACAGCGATGTATTAGTGTAAATGGGGAGTAAATTGAAGGGGACAAGCATTACATTTGTAATACCAATAAATAAAAGTGAGTTATTTAATTAGGCTCGTCATTTAATAGACATACCTCGCATTCACAAGCTAAATGATCAAACCAGAGGTGGAAGATTCTTACTCACGCATTCACATTTTTTTGTTTTATTTAATAAAAATAGTATTGGGAAATACGCCAAAAGGGAAAAGGGAATGTCTCCTTTCCTTAAGTCTTGATCTGGTCCAATTGTTAAATTTCCCAGAGGTAACATTAAAAATAAATAACCCAGTTATACCATGTGATCATTTTGTTTAGAATGTTTAATGTTTTTACAGATCTGTATCTGAAATCTTTTAAGACCCATAATTTTTATCATAAAATTGGACATATCATAGAAAAAGGGGTGTTTGCAAGACACAAATCTTAACAAGATCTCCATTCCATATAAAGCCAGCTCTGAATAAACAACGGCAATTTATTGCTGCATGATACAGGTCAGTGGTTTCACGTGTGTGTCAGCAGGTCTCAGCTATGGCCATATCTATTTCCAATAATGTATGACAAGCTCTACATGCTCTTAATCATTGTACTAATCAGTGGGCAAGGCCTCTGGTCTGTATGGTCTGCAGCCGGAAACACACATTTTGGTTGATATAGTATTGTTATAATGTGCAATTAACTGCAATATATAAGAAAACATGTACATATTGTAAACTATTTTATTTATATGATATAATTAACACTTTACCACTTTTATTAATTGATAATCACTATAAAATAATAAAATACGTATAAAGCCAACATCAGGAGCATCTTTGTTGGAGATCGTCCTAGTGTATGGCCAGCTTAACTGGGTGCTGAAAATGTGTGTGCTAAGTGTGGGTAATGACATAATAAGTGGGTTGGTTTTTTGTTCTTTTCATCACCCACAGTTTTTAGTGGCACTCTTTTGTGAGTCAAAGGCTGGTTAATGGCAGTGTTGCTGGGGCATTTCCTTTCCTGTATTTCTGGTGCCTTTCATGCACCTGTTTGCATTAAACTATAAATTGATTGAGCAGCTTCCATCCTGTGTTTATTCTGTCTGTGGGCGTGTCTGGGAGCAGCAGCTGAGAGGGGGAGTTACTCCACAGCAGCCATTTTGGAGGCTTTAAGGGGTGTCTCCTGAGGTAAGTTTGGCTCTCAATTTAAAAACATATATATATGATCCAATATTGGGACTCTCGTTGTTAGAGTTAGGACCCTATAAATTGATTGAGCAACTTCCATTTTGTGTTTGTACTGTTTGGAAGCATGTCTGGGAGCAGCAGCTGAGAGGGGGTGTTGTTCCACAGCAGCTATTTTGGAGACTTTAATGGGTGTCTCCTGAGGTAAGTTAGCTCTCAATTTAAAAACATATATATATGACCCTATATTGGGACTCTCATTGTTAGAGTTAGGACCACCATATGCAAAAAGGCCTTGACGGTGGCTGGTGGCTTATCATATATTTGCAAATATGTGTAACAGATATTTCTGCATTTTATGTTACAGATAGAAGGGTATAGTTTAATAGCAGTGTTGCTGGGGAATTTGCTTTCCTGTGTTTCTGTTGCTAGCAGATTACCCTCCGGCCTTTCATGCACCTGTTTACATTTACCTATAAATTGGTTGATCAACTTCCATTTTGTGTGTAGACAGTTTATTGCATCAGAGCTGTTTTGATTCGTATGCATGTTTATGGTCCTGTGTCTGTGTATAAGCAGC
The DNA here is from genome assembly GCA_011038615.1 of Limnodynastes dumerilii. Classification (NCBI taxonomy): domain Eukaryota; kingdom Metazoa; phylum Chordata; class Amphibia; order Anura; family Limnodynastidae; genus Limnodynastes; species Limnodynastes dumerilii. The sequence goes on along the minus strand of WWET01000527.1, from coordinate 127,766 downwards.
TTTAAAGAGCAATTGTGAACCATTAGTCAGCCTAATACAATTTTTCCTTTCTATATATGAGATTGAATATCAGTGGGACAGATCCTAAATTATACTAAGGGGGCATTTTCTGATTGCTGGGATAAAAAATACTCCACCCTTTTGGTATTGCAATACTTGGATGTACCAGGACGTAATTCTGGATCGAGAGGATCCTGGTAGGAAATATGCTGGTGGGGTAGGACAGAGCTTTAAGTGGAAGCTCTTCCACTCTGTGGGCAGGGGGAGGGATGCAGATTGTACAGTAAGGACTGGCTTCACCCCTTACATGCGATCACATTTATGAATGTTTATTCATGGGGACGGTGCAGAAATGTGAAGGTAGGGTGTGACTAGCGTAACTACCATATGAGTGATGCAAGTAGCCTCCCCTTGCTCAGGCATTAGTTAGGATGCAGTGTGGATCTGGCATCAGACAACTGAATCCAGTTCAGTATCTAAATATGTTCAGGGCCGGCCACCAGAGTTTTGGGGCTTAGAACAAGGTTCACAGCATGACCTCACAGAGAAGGTACAACATTGCGGACCTGTAGTTCTGATTTACAGCTGTCTAATGCGCAGGGATTGCCTTCCCTGCTGTTCTGCAGCCCGTTACGTCTCTCCAGCGACAGCTCCGTGCAGACAATGACGTAATGAGAAGTAAAGGCAGCTTTAACTCTTTCCATGTGTGGATCATGCACTTGTGCATCAGACGTAAGTCGGCTTTGAGAAAGGGCACGCCCGCCCTAAGCGCATTAGCTGGTAGTCCAGGTGCTTTGCTCTCCGTCTCCGGTCACCGCTCCCTCCGCCTCCCCAGGAACACTCAATCGTGCTGTTTGGAGCTCCCCCCCACCTCCTGTTTACATCTATGGTACGGAGACAGTTTGCCATTACCGTCATATGTGATTTGTACCCTCTTTTTACGTTTTATCTGTGTCATAGTTGCTTTTTAAATTTTAGACTATACAGTTATTAAATTTACTACATATTATTCAGGCCTGGCCAACCTCTGGCTCTCCAGGTGTTGTGAAACTACAAGTCCCAGCGTGCTTTGACTGCACTGGAATAGCCGACTCCTGACAAAGCATACTGGGAATCGTAGTTTCACAACACCTGTGGAGCCACAGGTTGGCCAGGCCTGTATTAGTTAGTTATCATTTATTTACTGCAATAGGATTATATAGATCCCTATTGTTCAGTTCAGCTAAATTGTGCCCCTCAATAGTCTCTAGTTTGAGGAACTTTCTTGATAGTGATTTGACCAGTTTGATCTTCTCTTGACTTAGTTTGATGAAAATGTTGTGACTTTGAATTGTTATGGCATGATCGTCCGACCTAAGATGGTGCAGATGGCATGGGCAATGTGCCCCTAGCAATATTTAGTTATGGCATAGAGTGGTGTACGATTGTGAGCAGGACATACTGTGTTTGGAGTCCTTCTTTTGAAATTCTGAGCTAAAAGGCAGCATTCAGCTTTGTATGGACAAACGCAGGACATGCCGGATGTTTCATATCCTTCTTGGTGGCTTTCTACCACTGTAATATACTATGAAAGCACAAATATTTAAAAACATAAATATATTATACAATACAATATTGATATACTGAGCACATGGTATAGTAGATATGCTGGCTATGTGGTTTGCTAGTTTGTCCACTTAAGCCCATCAAAGAATTCTATGTTAACATATATGACAGCACAGGAAACAATACAGTTTAAGGCTAAGGACTGATTTCTGAGAAAGACAACAACAAAAAATATCATTATAGAAATATTTTTCCTTTAAAGTCTGCAATCTTGTAATTGGGTAATTAACAAAATCAATATGGTTGACCCACACAATTTCTGCAGCATTACCCCTATTGCACATTTTAAATCATGCAGTTCCCATTTTGCTGCATTTTGTGTCTCTAAAGGCAACGTGACCTCTGTGAGAGCATATTCCTCCTGCATGCACATATCCATGGGAACAGTTCACTAACCACACCCCTCGCTTGCATAGACTTCCGACCCCAAGACTCTACTTTAAGTTTTCTTTGTACTTCTTTGTTTTCTTTCTTTGTCTTAACATGGCAGCAAATTGGGAATCTGGATCAGTATGCAGTACAATAGCTTGCGGGCGCAACCTGAATTCCCCTGTCAGACGCTCCCTGAAGTCTGGATCGAGTGGATTGTACTTCAATCGGGTAGCATGTGCAGGCACAGTTTGCAAAAAATTATTTCAACCACTAACACTCTAGATCCATCAACAACAAAAATTAGCTATTTACAAGCAAAAACTGTTCTGTTTAGCTACTCTCATTAGTCATCATGGGCTGGATCCAGACTTAAGTAAGTGCTTGAAATTAGTTACTCCTGGGCTAAACCATGTTGATTGCAGGGGAGTCATATTTCATCTGTTGCAAACAGTATTAGAGTTGAGAGGTGATGTTTCCTATCCCAAGTCTAAATAACAGTATGATAGTAAGTGGAGTGAATCCCAGTTAGGAATGAGGGACTATAAACGCCTGACTGTCAGGCTCCTCACCATGGCCATCCGTGGGTTAATTGGGCTGAGGAGCAGCCAATTAGATTAGGGTTTAGGGGAGGGCTTTGTTAGGGTATATAGTGGTTGGGGGGGCGTTCTCTTTTCAGCTTCTGGATCTTTCTTCCCTCCCTCCCGTCTCTTAGTTTTGCTAACTTGTTCTTTTGTTTCAGTTGGGACATAGTGTGGCGGTATTGGTGGCGGTCAGCAATTCATGGCGCTAAGCTCATGCTTAAGGTATGGTGCGGGATAGGCACACCCCTTTGAGGAAACTTGGAAACTATGCTTGCTGGTTAGTTTCCGGTTTGCCACCTCGGTTTACACTGGGGTGGGCAGTATGACAGGGGTGTGTGCTTGCGGTGGCCATTTCCTCCGGGGCGCCTGAGAGCAGGTAGATCCCTGCCCTCCGTTACCATCTCTGACCTGCCACCTGCTATCGATGCCACCTTTACCTTCTTCACTTCAAATTAATAGTCTAAATCATTATCAATAAACCATGTCCCCAATTTTGAAATCCATACTGTTGTATGTGTCAATTATTTCTGGGTGCGTCTGGTGGGGGGCCTGGTCAGTCATTGGCAATTTAAAGCTGGTGAGTATCTGTGTGCAGTAAGCAATTCAAAAATATATCCCTGCATGCAAAGAATACAATTACCTTGACTCCCCCTGAAATCAGCACGGTTTAGCCCAGGAGTAACCCATTTCAAGCAATTACTTAAGTCTGGATCCAGCCCCATGATATCAGTACTTTCCTGTGAGGTTAATATGGATCCCTGGAGAGGCATCCCCTGTGTTTGGTCACCAGAAGTGGACACATGCTGGTAGTCCCAGTACAATGAACAAAGGAGGGGAAGGAAAACACAATATAATGCCAACAACCCTTCATGTGTAGTCTCATTTAAAAACTCCTCCTTGCATCAGTATATTCCTTTGGTGATGGATGATTCCTGTGAGATCTTTCTTTTCCCTGTTCATCGGTTGATATGTCAATATACTGAATAACTGTAAAGATAAATATCCCCTTTCATCATTTTAGTATGATCACAAGACAAGCATGATACACTCTAGGACAATGACGTCTTCACAGACTACAAATCAGATGTATTTATTTGATACATAGCTCTGTTAATTACATATGACACCTCCTATAGATTTACATATGATAATCTATCTGGGTGGAAAGGTCATGGTCAATGCCTTGTACAAGATGTGGAGTCAATATAACGAGTGTGAAGGAAAACACAATTTACATATTGAGCCTGAGACAGGATTAGCGCTCCTGAAACTCTGGACTGTTCCTAATCATTCCCCAAAATGTATCCCCAATATCCTATGCATTGTCCTGTGTACCTGCTAAGCACTTTTCTTATCTGCTAATATTCCAGCTGTCACAACCAATAGATTCAGGATTTTCCCTTATAAATCTGTGCAGAGAGAAATCTATTTCCAGTAGCTGACTAACCTCCCATAACATAAGAAAGAAGCCATTAATAATATGAGTAATTATGGATGGAGCCATTCTTAAGATTTAATGCTACCTCAAGTTCTCTGTACAGATCGGTGTCGTGTAGAAGTGCCTACTGCCACCCACTCACCCTCATCTGCATGCCTATCCCCACCCCCCTTGTGGGGCTCAGGTATGTGGATGTAAGAGAGTGCCCCATTGGATGGATCTTCTAGCGTACGGAACTTAGTTACATCTGGTACACGCATGCCCAAAAACACGAGACAAGCAGGCAGCAGAAGTCGGGTGTCAGACAAAGCTCAGGATTCGGCCCTATGCCTTCATATACATAGTCATACACAAAAATGTAAGTGATCAATACTTTTACTAAAAAAAAAATGTTTTGTTGTGCAACAGATTTTAAATGAGGTAAACTAACAGAATTCCTAAAACATTAAACACATTAAATTACTATCAATGGACCTGATCCTTAATTATGCAACTAATCTGACCTCTGTACACTAGGTACTGTACATGATGTCCAGTGCTGCGTTCTGTGTGGAAATTGACTTCAGCAACGGGGGCAGGGCCACCCACCATGCATATGACATGCACATGGTGGGTGGTGTCATGTATTTAAATCATACAGTAAGTCCAGGGTCGAGCCCTTATATATGATCCTCTATTCCCCGCACAATTAGAATAGTTAAGTTAGCCCCCTCACACAGATTCCCTCTCCACACGTAGGAGATCAGGGCTTTTTTTCTACAATATATAAAAATGATTGACAATTAAAAATTTTGTAGCTGACCTCTATTTTTTAGCCTTTCCTCGAATGGTGCCAATTAGGTGACTAAAATGAATATCACATAATATGAATATGGATAATGTGGATGAGAACGCTTTACTGAATCATGCTAAACTATTATCATGCTAAACTCACTATATGCATGTATTACTGTTTTAGGTTAACTCTGTCCTAATAATAAAAATAATCATAATAATAATTATAGTAATAAAAAAGCTGTAACTGATATACCAATTAAACACTAAAATACCCTGTTATATTTTAATTTGTTGTGGATAAAAGCAAATCTGGGGGTTATTGAATGCTGTATACTGACATATAAAGATTAACGGGTGTACCTGAAAATTATTATGTCTTTCCGAGTGCCTGGCAACCTTGTAAAAACGTGACACACAGACTATGGAAAGTGTTTTAGGGCAATGAATGTACTTTAAAGTAATTCTCAGGATAACAGTAAATAAATTCATAAAGTGATAGTGACTAAATCTATCAATAACCTTATTATTTTACTATGTGGTGGCCCATATCCTATACCAGGGATAGGCGACTAGCGGCAGTCCAGATGTTGTGAAAATCCAAGCATGCTCTAAGAACATTGGAATAGCTGACACCTAGCAAAGCGTGATGTAGTTTCTCCACACCTGAGGTGCCTCAGTGAAGTTGAGACATCACAACTGATTCGCTACTTACATTTTGGGCAGTTTACGTAAGGATAGAGAACCATTGATCAATTTATTTCCACTGACCTACACAGTAAATTCTAAGGTGCAGATTTACTAAGTTGTGGGTTTTGAAACAGTGGAGATTTTGCCCATAGTAACCCATCAGATTCTAGCTGACATTCTCTAGAATGCAATAGTTAAATAACATCTAGAATCTAATTGGTTGCTATGGGCAAACTCTCTACTCTTAAAACCCACAGCTTAGTAAATCTGGACCTAACTCTCTATATCTTAGTGGAAGCTATAAAGATTCTCTCTCTCTCTCTCTCTCTCTCTCTCTCTCTCTCTCCTCATTACTATTCATTCATTATAAACCACTGCATGGAACTTCAAGGTATAAAGCATGGGGAGGAAGAATACATGACTATTACAGCTAACTACTGTAGATCAATTTCGCTGGCTGTGCAATCAATGACGGCTATATTACTTGTGGCTGTAAAACCACAGACTCCAGTACTGATTGACTTAGACTGTTAGGCAACACACAGGTCAGTTTAGGACTGCTGGTCTTAATGATCCTGAATCCTGCACGTCAATAAAAACTTACATCTTCACATTAGTCAAATGTCACTACAACATCCAACCTATTCCCAGGATCCCCCTGTTATTCGTTTAACTGTGTACACTTTGGTTACCGTTAGCTTGAACCGTTTTGTGTCTTATCAGGAGAATAAGAGACAATAATAATATTGGACAGAATTATGAGACACTATGTGATGCCTTCATGTTTAAATGTTCTTTCTTGCAATTTTTATGAGCTTCACAAGTAAAAAAAAAAAAAATCTACTCATTAAGAACGGAGGATCTCAACTGATCCCAGTGTGTAGAAAAAAAGTATATCAGCATCAGCTAACATCACATTACATCACATCTTCTTTCAATATTTCCCATGGCAGGATGCCAGCGCTGTACATCACACATTGTACACTGTCCCATTAAGGAAAATCTTTGTTTTACATCATTTGGTCTCAGCAAGAATTGTCTCCTATGTGCTGAACATTTTTCTTCCCTGCAGAAAATTGTCCATTTACCAACAATTCTATGCCATCCACGCAACTGCACAAAGCCATACAGCAAACACTAGCGTCTGTACGACTGTTTTGCGGGTTGTAAATATCCCTTATCCTATTTCTCTGTAAACTTTCTCACATTTAACATTTAGCTTTATATCCCCACACCAAGTTTGCTCATGATCTTCTATATAAAGGATGTGTTTTGCTGGCACGATGGTCTGTTTTGCAACAGACCATTGTGCAGCAGTTGAGTAGCGATGTTGTTCATTTTCGACAGCGGTAGTGCTGCGTCTTTTGGAGTCACAAAGATTGCTCTGCCAACAGCAAAGTTCCCACAGTCTAACCCTAACCTTCTCTTTTAATTTTTATATTTATTTTTACCTCTATAATTTTCATTGTAATACAGGTTTTTCTTTTTCTTTTATATAATTAGTTTTTTCCCTGGAATAAGCTAGATTTTTACATCAAAACTCAAAGCAATAAGGAAATAAACATGCCACTAGGGAGTTAACAGACTTCAGAAACGACTCTTGCGGCAGATTTACTATGCTGCGGGAAAGGAAAAGTGGAGATGTTGCTCATAGAAACCAATTAGCTTCTAGCTGACATTTTCTAGTATGTAATAGGAAAGTGAGAGCTAGACTCTGATTGGTTGCTATGGGCAACATCTCCAATTTTCCTTTCCCGCATCTTAGTAAATCTGGCCCTTGTAGTATTTAATTTTATGGGTTTGCCTGTTTGAATGACTTTTGGAAAAACATATTTCAGTTATAGTGGAGATTTTCTCCCTATGATTATACACGTTAAATACTATCTCACTTTATAAAAAAGACATTTGCTGATGTTTTTACTCTGTTGATATTAATGTGTGACCCTAAATAATTATGTTGATGCAATTTACTCCAAACACTTTACTCCTCTCCTTAAACAAAAGACATCCGAATGTAACAATTAATCAGTCATAGTTACCTTAGTAGATATATATGCCAGGCCTTGTTTTATTTTTGTGCAAACTCCCCTTGCTTTGCGCACCTGCTGTTTAATTACCTTATAGATTGTTTTGAGCAACCTCCATCTTGGAAGTGAAGAATATAAGATATATGACCCATATGGCGAGAGTGCCAGGCCGTGTTTTGTTTTTGTGCAAACTCCCCTTGCTTTGTGCACCTGCAGTATATATTACCTTACAGATTGATTTGAGCAACCTCCATCTTGGAA
>WWET01000527.1:99285-113398 GCA_011038615.1 Limnodynastes dumerilii | reverse complement strand
TACATCCTAAACCTTTGCTAATACTGGTGATTCAAAATATAGCTTGATATGTGAAAAAAAATATGTTTTAATTCAATAAGAGTCAATGAAGATTTTTATGCAAAGTCCTTGAAACAATGGACCGGATCTAGACTTCTACAAAAGGGAAGTTTACAGATTGCTAGGATTGTAGGGGGGAAGGTGTAAGTATGTAAATTATACAGTGAGGGAGTGCTAAGCACCATCTGTACTCTAAAGACTTCCATGGCATCCCCATTTTATGCAAGGACAGTGCAGAAGTCATGTTAGGGCTCTTGTTTCAGAATTCCCTACAAGAAAGGGGAATTACCTTTCCTCACCATCAAGAAATTCTGGATACAGCTTGGATCCACCATCGAATTCCTGTTGCCACTGCGCTGAGAAAACGTAGAGGCTGATTTAAAGTGAAAATGTACTCCTTTTAAGAGATGTAAGTGATAAAAAAAGACAGGGCCACCTTCAGAAATTGTGGGGCCCGGGACACATCCTTGGCGCCCCAGCCCCCTACATGACGTCATCAGTGATGTCAAATAGGGGCGGAGCACCTTGGACCAGCATTGACAGCATTGGTCCGTTAATGTTGGGACGGGCCCCATCAGCTCCGGGCTGATGGCGGTCCTGAAAAGAGATACAATTTTGGGTGCTGAGTGTCTTTATACTGGAGCATACCAATAGATTTTGAGACATGAGTCAGTGTGTCTTATATTCTAAGCATATTTTCTACAAATACTTGTATATCTACAGAAAAAAGTATACAAATAATAAACATATTCAGATTGATGACAGAAGTTTGGATTTCGGTGTGTGTTAAATACTGATATAATTTATAGGAATATTTTGTAATTATTACTACTGAACAAAGCTTGAAATGTAATTTTGTGGTTTGCCTACTGTTCCAGTTCAAACGTACTCCTTTCTTATGAACACTAAAAGATTTCATCTAATAATGGTGTTATGCACAGGGGAGTTAATGATCACATGTAGATGAAAAGAAGTTGACCTGACTCTATAATTTAATATCTGATATTTGTATTACTAAATAAGACTGTTTTTTATTTATGGTTCATTCTTATTTATGGTTTGTTAGACATATGCTACTCAGGAAAGCAGGAAATATTATGAAATGCAATAATATAACAGAGTTTTAATTAGGAGTAAAATCTGTATATATATCTTCAGATCTGATGATGCAAAAAAAGTAGACATTCTGCCCTTTAAAATGTATCTGTGACTGTGCGAGCTTATGCCTCGGTGGTGCTAAAAGATACTAGTAATTAAGAGGCCAATAGGTAAATAGATAAGTTATTTCAAGACTCTTAAAAGGTTAGATTGCACACACTCATCATTTACACCTGTGTTCAGTTTAGTGAATACTATACTTGTTGCCCCTTGCGCATGGAGAGGATGGTCAAGGGCACTCCCATGCAAGTTTTATATATTAAGGACATATAGACACATGCCAATCAGGCACCATATTGGTGCATTATACTTCTCTTAAGTCTGCAGCCAATTTACCTACCAGCATGTTTTGGTGTGTGGGAGAAAAGCCATGCAGATACCGGGAAGGACATGAATCAAACACATGATCTCGCTGTGAAACACAAATGCTAATCACTGAGCCACTATAAACCACACAGATATTCTGATTTAAACGGCAAGAGGCAGAGTTCCCACTCACACACCTTCCAGCCAGGCACACCTTAACAAAATAACCACAGAGACATTTGCTGCAATTAAAAAGGACACATAGTTTATTAAATTGGGGTCAAATTCGAATTGATGACATTAATCATTTGTCATCCAGAAATAGGTGACCCAAATGAGGGGGGGTCAGCACGCTTCCCCTCAACAAACCTCCATAGGTCAATTCTTTTTGGCCTTGGTGCCCCCACAAATCCAGTCCAGCAAGAACACTTAATCCCATTCATAACTGCACACCCCAGCACCTGGAAGGTGGCAGACCCTAAGGACGCAAACACTAGGGTATGATGTCCTCACATCAGTCCTGGGTTGTGCTTGTTGTCAGACAAATTCCCCCATGCGCCAACATCCCCCCACTACTTCTGCCCCACCATGCACCGGCTGGAAAAATAAAAAGGCAAGCAAAGATTAATCTTAACAATCCTGAAACTGTAAGGGAGGGAGGGAGAGAGACTAAGATTTACTAAGCTGTGGGAAAGGAAAAGTGGAGAGGTTTCCCATAGTAACCAATCAGATTCTAGCTCTCACTTTCCTTTTACAAACTAGAAAATGTCAGCTAGAATCTGATTTGTTGCTATGAGAAAACATCTCCACTTTTCCTTTCCCACAGCTTAGTAAATCTGGCCCTTAATATCCTGTTCACTAGCCTTCAAATATCCTCTTTTAAGCCTCTAACTCACCATCCCTTTACCTGACAATACCGTTTAAAAAACTAAACAACTTAACTATTATAACTACAACATAATTATTAACCCTGTCCTTTTGATGTTTGGTGGAGCACCTGTCTTTTATTTATGTCCCATGAGGACCTTGGTTTTAATAGACTGTGTGTCTGAGCAAGATACATCTGTATTCTACATTTATTCTTTGTAAGGGAGACTCTAGCAGAATAACACCCCCTTTGTTTAGATTTCAAAGTTAAGCATCTATTTTTGACTTTACTCTCAAACTCCAGATCAGCCCCTATAAGTATAAGCAAAATGTTTTTTGTGAAAGAACTGAGTTAACAAATAAATATATCTTGATTATGGTTGTTTAACTACATTTTTTTAATCTACTTAATGTTCACAAAGAGCTTAATTTCATGACACAGAAACTACTTAGAATATGGTAGAATATTACAAACATACTATTAATGCTATTTAAAAAATCAAAGCGTGATTTCTTTTTTTTCTCATAGAATTTCATTTTAAGCAAACAGTTTCCAGGTTCTGAGGGGGAAGTCTGTCTAATCTCAGACTGCCATAGAAAAACATATTCAACAGGCATTGTTTTTTTTTTTTATTCGGCTATTTTACTCAATCATTATAAAGCACAATGAATTAAAGCCTATTTAAAGGAAATAACAGCAATATGATCCAATAAATATATGCTAATTAAGAATCAAATAAATAAACTTGTGTTGTAATGTTTGGGTTTTGCAAGTAGAAACTTCAAATGAAAGTCACATGTCACAACGTAAAATGCTTTAGGCATAACATTCTTAACAAAGCTTCTTACAGCAATTTCACAATTAACACCTCTTTGAAGGAAGTTTTGTTTCCAGAAAAATGTCTTACTCTATTTGTTGACTTTGATTAGCATCTTTCAATACATGTTGAATTAAGTACAAATTATCTTTGTTACAATGCAAAAATAATAATTTTCCTTTTTTTAAGCGACAACAATAATTGGCATCATTCATTACTGAGAATTAATGTGCTAATCAAGCAAGAATTCATAATGTTATTTCATTCCATGAGCTTGCGATCATGTAATATTAGCTTTTTATGAGATGTACATACTGTGTAGTGAGTATTAGCTGAGTAATCAGCCTACTAAAGGCAGCTTTCTCTGTCAGAACACTAACAAATATCTTTTATTCAATGAACTGTTAAAGCTGTTACAGGATAATAGCTGAGTGTTTACAATTCGGGACATTGCAACTTTAAACTATTGAAAAGCAAAGCTAATGATTGCCCTTAAGTATGAATCCATGTCAATTTCCAGTTTTAAACAGAATTTGAGTGGAGTTGTAAATTGCTGACCAATCAAAAGGCTCAATTGTTTCATTGTACATTCTGATTGGGACACCTGGCTCACTCTCTATGCCCGCCCCTCAGAAATTTAACAATGCATTCACTTTCAGCCATCAGCCAATCCGAGTACATAACCAGCTCTATAAAAGCAGGCTACACATATTATCCACGGAGAAACTCATTTAAATTCTTAGTTAAAATCTAGCTTTCACAGAAAAGAATGCACAGGCCAGTCTACTCCATTATGTTTCTAATTGTCTTCATTTTTTGAGGGTGGGCATATATTTTGCAACCTAGTGAATGAAAATTTCCATATGATTAGCCAGTGAGTTCCTTCCTTAGAAGCTCAAAACAGTTAAAATATTAAAATTCAGATTATTGACTTTACAAGAAGAGGAGGTTTAAGTAATCAAGACTATTTCCCGATGCATCTATGAAATAGATAGTCTAAGTCGTCACTTTAGATAATAATGACAGGTGTAAATGTTTATCAGCCCATTCCTCAGTAAATGTTTATCAGCCCACAGATATTAAAAGTAACTAAGTGTCTGTACAACCCAATCACTGTGTTTCAATGTAAAAGCAAATATTTACTTGTTGTAACATTTAAGGTAGCCAGATTTGCTCAGTTGCAATCTCTGGTTAGAACATGTGAATTGTGAAAAAGGGACATCCAAAAGTTCCTTTTCGGATGTCCCTTTTTCGAATACATACCAATTTAAACTTTTTTTTTAATGAATGGGTGACTATGCCATTCGGCATACTTCACCCATTCACATTCGCAATTCGCAATTAGCTATATCCCTCCGCCGCTGCTATCGTCGGACCAGGGACAGGTAAGTAAACTATCTATGTGGGGTAGGGAGGGTTATGGTCAGGCTGTAGGGGATGGAGGGTTAGGGTCAGGCTGAAGGGGAGGGAGGGTTAGGGTCAGGCTGCAGGAGATGAAGGGTTAAGGTCAGGCTGCAAGGAAAGGAGGGTTACGGTCAGGCTGTCAGGAAGGAAGGGTAAGGGTAAGAATTAGGGAAAGTAATGGGGGACTATTTTTAATAAGTTTTCGGAGCACTGAAAGCTCGGTGCTCCGTGGATCGATTGAAATGCCTCCCCGAGTTGCGAACTGGCTGAGAGGAATCTGAATTTCAGATTTTCTATGCAGGGACATACACCCAGATTTACTTCTGTTAGAGGGGAGTGCACGTCCCCAGCACTCCCCTCTAACAGAAGTAAATCTGGGTGTATGTCCCTGCATAGAAAATCTGAAATTCAGATTCCTCTCAGGGCTGCATAATTACAGACCCCTACATGCGCGTAAAGCATACGGGAGTCTGGATCTAGCCCACTATGAGCACAAATTTAAAGTGAACCTATTGTAAAGTGCACAAACTAAACAGAAATCAAATTAAAATTACAAAAAGAGAAATAAAAATGGAAAAGATATTTAACATGATAAATTCCTCTACACCCTTTGGTTGGTGATCTCATTATCTCAGTTATTGCCATTTGATATTTATAGGAATTTCATGGAAAATTCTAGATCAATTATAACCATCAAACTACGGAAGTTTTAGTGGATGAAGTATATCAGAGTTCATGATAGAATTCAGACCCTGGGGGAATTATATGCAAATACAAGTTGCTGATATTCAACTATTTTGACATCAGAGTGTAAAGCACCCTCTCTATTGAAGGCAAAAGCCGTCATGTTGGATTGTAAGAAAACCCTGCAAAGTGGCTTTTGTTTAGGTTTTCCATAAAAAAAATTTTCCTGTGGGTAAAACTGACAAATATCAGCAATTTTTTATGTATATATCGACCCAGTCCTAATTTTAATAAAATTCCCACTTCATTTTAACTTTTAAACTAGAATTCCATGTTAAGCAAAGCCTGTGATCACTATAATGGTGGGGATGAGTGTTACTCCCTTGTACAGTGTCAGAACATTCTCCCTTTTCCTTGACATAATATCATTTTGAAAGTCCCTTTTAGTGGGCTTTCATAAACCATGAAAATTTCTTTTGACATGTCAAGATCAAGTCATCCCTCCTCTTGGAAACACCGCACTGATTCATGCCTTATGCAGACAAAACGCTTTCACTAAATTATCAATAATTCTCACATCTTAAACATGAATATAACCATGACAAAGTATGCTGCAGGATTACCTTTTGTGTAATACTAGAAGGAAGAATACATTTGTCTGGAGTCACCAGACCATGTGATTTAAAACTAGATTGTTCAGATGAACTTCGAATGTTCCCAGTATTCCTTTTCTATAATCACCAAGAAGTATTTAATAGAATGGAAATAATGCACCTAGCTCTCCTCTATAAAGTAGGAATTAGTGACTTTAGGACAACACTGGAATCTATTTAACACATGTATCATAAATGACAACGAATCAGAACGGTTCTCAGGGAAAGACATTTTAATATTAAAACAAACATTTATTTTAATTAGAAAATAAATACAAAGGACTGTATGAAAAGATAGGGTCTAGTTGCATATATTACATATGCTGCGGAGGCTAAAGTACAGAATTGGTGATCCTCAACCCAGCATGTAGGAAAGAAGGGTATTCCACCCCCCCCCAGGTCTCCTATGTGTGGATTCAGGATCCGCCAGCAGGACCCTATCTTGACTTAGTCAAGCCCTTACTGTACAATTTACTTGCCTATGCCCATCCATGCGTGTCTTGTGGGGGCCTTTAATCTGCATGGCGCACAGCATCTGACAGTGTATGGAAGTCTGGCGAAGTACTTAGGTGGATCCGGTCTAAAAAGACTAAAGATGAGTCTGATCATCCAGAAAAGGACATCATATGATCAGCAAAAAATGAAAATGATAAAATTTTTATTCTAAATGTATATTTATGGTATTATTTATGGTACATTATGGCAGATCCAGACCTACGGCCACCGTCGTTTTTACAGCGGCCATATGCGTAAGAACGCCATTTCTGCCCTAAAATCCAGGTTCTTGGGGACTTATACAAAGCAAACACACAGAGTTCCTAGCAGCGAACTACGCTGTAGTTACGGAAGGTAGGCGGGGGAGGGAAATTAGGAAGGGAGGGCTGGGTTAGGGGGTTACGATCCTATGGCCAGCGTAATTACCCACAGTTACGCCGGCTGAAGTTAGGGTAGACTTCAGCCGGCGTAACAGTGTGTAATTACGCCGGCCACAGGGGGAGTGTTGGGGGAGTGTACCAGAGCTACGCTGGCCGTACTTACGAACAACGGCCCAGCGTAGCTTTGGATCAGACCCATTAACATTAGTTTTTTCTATAGGTTCCATCCCTATTCATTTTAAAATCCCTTAGGTGCCCAGTACACCCACCCTCTTTTTTCCTTATTTATGGTAATGTCTGGTAAACTCTCCAGTAGGATTGCATAAATAAATGTTTACATACTAATACTGTCAAAATCACTGCTCGTATTTTTCTGAAATAACAGAATTCAAGTTTGCCTTGTACAACATACCGACCAATTAAAAATGTGTTATGGCTTTGTTGAACTATTTATTTGAAAGACAACAAAGATTATTTAATTTACCTCTCCACACTGCAATATTTTAATCATTCAAATATAAAAGTGAAGATTACAGAGCTTTGGACATCAATGATTCTGTATGTTAGAGATGGTTATATCTGAAAAAGGGTCTTATCTTTGTTTAACTAACTATGTTCATAACCAGTTACTTAGTTATTAGTTCAAACGAATGAGAAAATTAATTATAAGTATCCTCTTGTCTTATATACTTAATTGCCCTTTATTATATATTAAGAACTTTATTGAACAGTTCTTGAGAACTCCCTCTAACGCCTATCATTCATAGCTGGAAAATGGGAGATTCAGATTGGCCTAGAGAACTAAGGACACTACTATATGGCATCATTTGAACTGATTACTAATCTAACTGACTTAATATATCATGACATACCCCCTAGGTATATTTACATATGCCCATTCAGAGGAGCTGGGCAGAACATTCTCAGGATGCACACCATTATGAAATACCAATACACTAGAAATGTTTCTTCTTGTATATTGTTACTACAAGTCATTGTGTTTCAAGTTGTTTAAATATTTTTTTTTTACTCAATCATGTTTATTGATCTATTTGGTATTTAGTTACATATAAAGTTGTGGGAAGGTTAAGGGATGTGTGTGAGCTACACTCACTGTGGCATGCTCTGCTTCTCATCTTTCCTGTCTTCATAGTCTAGAAAACCTAACTTGACAGTTGACTGTTACTTGTAAAAGGTCACACGGGAGCCTGGTCATCAATCAAACCATCTTATGTATACCAAGGTCAGCAAATCTGCTGCGTGCTAAAGATTAAATATGCATGAAAAAGTGAAGTAAAGTAAAAGACAGATAAATATCCAAGTGATCGTTCATATTTTTCAGTGTAAGTGTTATTTGTGGTAACTTGAACCATAACAAGACAGTTTACATTAAATATTGGGGATGTTGTTTGCAGAAAATCTAGTGATATACTGTAAGGGTAATATGGAAATAAAAATAAAAAAATGTAATGTATTATTTGCATTATTAATTCTATATGAATAATATGAGCTGACAATTCAAAGGCAAATTACCTAATTGGGCCCTAGGCAATAGAAGGCAATAAAAGGATTTGGGCCTCCTTACCACTTTCATTTTTATTTATTAAAAGAAATGTTATATTGTGACAATTAGCACTATAGTACTAAAGAGGAAGATGGATGACATAACTGTGAGTATTCTGTCCCCAGGGGGGGTCCGGTCCAGATCTGAGCACAGGTCTGCATACATTGGGCCTGATCCAGACCTACGATGTAGCGCTGAGCGTACTAAAGCTCAGCGTTACATCGTGGGACTCTCCCTGACACTCCCCCTGCCCTATCGTATTTACACTCCCTTACGCCGGCTGAAGGCTACCCTAACTTCAGCCGGCGAATGGGAGTGTAAATAGGCTGGGACAGCAGTGTTAGTAGTATAACGTTGCCCTCCCAGTCTCATTACCCTCCCTCCCCTTGCTCCCTGCACTGGATTCCCCCATCCAGTGTTACTACGCTGGTGCTACGGACGCCCGATCCACGATTGGGCGTTGCTGTAGTTACGCCGGGCAACATGTGCCCGGCGCATGCGTAGATTGGCTTTTCAGCCAATCTTACGCCTACGCCCGCCATATTAACTACGCCCCCCCCCCCCGCCATATTAACTACGGCAGGCGTAGCTCTGGATCAGCCCCATTGTGTGTGCCATAGATGTGTAATAGAAGTGGAGCGGGTGCATGCTATTCAAAGCACAATCCAGACACACAGCAGCCACGCTCAAGGCAGAATCATTGCAAGGGCAGTACAGTGTAATGTTAACGGTAAGGAAAAGGTTATGAGCAATGCAATATACATGTAAGCACACTACAACAATAGAAAATGCAGAGTGTATGTAGAAATGATGTAACACATGCACAACACCTGGGCACTGATTTATCACCCCTTCTAATATGTTCAAAGTGTGACATCCTAATGCAATGGTCTGAAATAGATTGTGGAAGATGATCTGTTGTAGGTGCAAATACTTTGACTTTAACAGTCCTTTATTCCATCTGCATTCATATTCTTGGGCACGTCAGAATTGTGCATTGCCCATGTCCCTCCTCCCTCAACACGTCCCTTTGAACACAAGCCGTCGTAGCCATGGTAGGTGAAGTTGCGCTCAGATCTGGATCAAATGTGAATGCATGCTCTTCAGTTCTGAGCATGAGCAGCGCTAGTGAGCTCTGGATCGGGCCCAGTAAGTGCTGACTTCATACTAAATTTTCTTACTTTTGACCGTATACAAAGGGCTAGATCCAGAAGGAGGAAAGTTACTCCTGGGCTAAACCATGCTGATTGCAGGGGAGTCATATTTCATGTGTTGCAAACAGTATTAGAGTTGAGAGGTGGCATGTCCCGGCCCAAGTCTAAATAACAGTGTGTTAAGTTCTTATTTTAAGAAGCTTCTTAAGTGTGAATCAGGTCTTTAATTTCAAGCTCCATCTTAAGTCTGGATCCAGCCCAACGTCTCTGTTGTGTGCTTAGCCTGTGTGCCCCTGGCATTGTCCAGTTCTGATACCATTGACTTTTTCACAGAATTCGATATTAAGGTAATAATATTGTGTACACAGCACAGAATGGTTCTCAGTTGAATTTACATTTGATGATGTCTTATTTTCTGAATCAAAGATTAGTAATGGAAGCGTATGGAAGCTCCCCCCCCCCTTGAAGGGACGGTGTGAGGCCTTCATGTACGTTTTTCACCAGCATTGCAGGTATGTGCACACAAAGGTAATTAGTTGTCTGTTCTAACAGCATCACACGGTATACCATCTGTTCAATGAGGTGTGCAGTTAGATTTCTGTAAATTTAGGTTCAAATGATAGTAACCCACATTATTCCACCACATCCCTCCAGTATGATTCAAATAAACACAATGATTGACTTTTAAGGCCAGTGAATAATTTTCCAATAAAGACTAATAACTAATAAAGAGTAAATAGCACAATGTAAACACAGAGACACTTTTTTATGCAAGCAAGTCATTAAATAGTTAAAAGATCAAAATGTTAAATATTTAAAAATCAATGAGGCATGTATTGTAAAAATAGTTCAAACCTATTGTACTGGATCCACACTTCTAACTTTCCTGTTTTCGTTGCCGCTGGATCACATTTCATCATCTGAGTGCTGTGCGCTGTTTGTAAATACATTGGGGCAGATCCAGAACAACGTTTCCGTGCGTATTTACACCTGGTGCATACATAAAAACGCGATTTGCTATGTACTGAGCATGCACTCAACAGATGTTACGCTATGTAACATAACGTAACTCTGAGTGTAAGGGCCTTTCACATATCAGTTGCGTAAATAGGTTTGAGGGGGTGTGCCAGCCTTACGACACCCGAAATTACGCTTCAAAGGCGGGTTTTGGCATTTAAATAGCACAGTATTGGCATGCTTAGCGGCGTAACTACGGACAGCCTATACGTGTGTCAGCGGATCAGAGCGGTTACGCTGCCAAAAGTTAAGGTAGGGTTCAGAAAGCGTAAAGCGGCAAAAGTACGTACATGCAGGGTGAGTGCCAAGGGGAGGGTATATAAGCTACGCTCACGTAAATACGCTATGCTAGTACACGAATTGCAAGCGGAGTTCTGGATCTACCCCATTGTCAGCAACTGGCAGCTGTTTATTTATAAACAACACTTTGCACTGTCTAAACTGCCAGCAAGCAACAGAATTGTAACCTGCTACCACCACCGGGTAGCCACCACTCATAGCAACCAATCAGATTCTAGATTTCATTCTGTAGTATGTAATAGGAAAGTGAGGGCTAATATCTCATTGGTTGCTAGGGACAACATCTCTACTTTTCCTTTTCCGAAGTTTAGTCAATCTAGCCCAAGCCTCTGATAGTGGATTTCTCCACATCCTGCATTAAGATTCCCAAATGTTGAAAAGTGAAATTTTTGGATCCAGTCCTAATATAAGGAATATTTCCTGACATTTGTTTATATACAGTCATACTACTCATTAATCCACCCAAGCCATCACAATGTCAATCATTATAAATCCATCTTATTTTAGTGCATTACATATACACAAAAACTTACTAATGAATGCACCTAAATTGAACATAGATGGCAGACTTGCACTAAGATCCTTTTTTTTGGCTCTATTTCATATCTTTATAACATCACATTAAGTACAGAATATTCACAAAGTAAGAATAGAAATATTGCTCAATATACACATGTTGCTTTGAATGCAGGTAAGTCAATAAAGGGAAATCCTATGTTATAGAGCACACAATTATGTCTTAAAGGATGTCATAATACTTCTGGATATCTCCATACATTATATCTATTTTATTTGTATTTTTTTTATTTGTAATTTATGCAAAACCATACTTAGATTCACATTTGGTTTTCTTCTATTTGCTGAGGGTTTTTCCATTAGGTTTGAGGAGCTAGTTTTACTTTGGCAAAGGTATCTTTAAAAAAGGCACATTTATAAAGTATGTTTAGATGTAAAGTTGGTAAAATATGGGATCAAGATCTCTAAATTACAGAGTAGCTACAAAGCTGTCCAGTGATCATATAATGTATATAAAACAGTTGGTATTTTAATTAATAAAGCAAAACAAACAGAACACAGCAGCTAATAATTTGCACCCCTGGCAATGCACCATCTTTTTTCTGTGATCAAGCTGATTCCGCTTATGTTCACTGCACTCAGCATGAGAGCCCTATGTGCCCACTTTTATGAGATGTGTCTGTGGCTTATGTGGCAGTGTCTACAGTGAGTTAATAATTTCCACTGTCAAATGCGCAGATTCTGAATATTGTCTTGCGTATCATTTATTAGGTATGTCTACAGTTGAAAGAGGCGTTTTTCATGGGACAAGAGGGAAATCCTGTTATATGAAGGAGGATCTCCAAAGAGTGGTTGCAGCCTCAAAAAAGTCCAGAGGCAAGATTAACTAAACTGGGAAAAAGAAAAGTGGAGATGTTACCCATAGCAACCAATGAGATTTTAACTCTCACTTTCCTATTACATACTAGTGGATCTCAGATAGAATCTGATTGGTTGCTATGGGCAACATCTCCATTTTTGCTTTACCGCAGTTTAGTAAATCTTGCCTCAGTGATGAGTTTCAAATTTCCTTCACTGAAAGTGCTTTATGCAAATCATTTTCAACTTATCAGTGAACCACAAAACTGGTAAAATATGTACCAGATTTTCAACACACGTTAAAGCATATACATAGAATTCGTAGATGAAAACAGTTTACTATTAAGTGTATAGAGAACACGTTGTAAGAATTAAAAGTGGGATTCACATGGGTTTTAATAGTAAATGCATGTTTAAAAAGACAATAATACCTGTAATTAATTCCTTTATGCCTGCTTAAGAACACCTGCTGTGGAGAGTGTTTTAACTTTTAGTGGAAAATGTTGAAATTGTAGCAGTGACAGCTAAAACATTGTGTAGGAGGAAGAGAATCAAGCTGTGTCTATTGTAGACAGTTACATGGAAAGGGGGCAAAACGGAACTTATTGCAACAACAATATAAAAATTGGGCAGTATAACAAGGAAATGTATAATGTTATCTGCTGCTGATTTTAAGGTGGTTTGAGCAGTTCATAATGAAAAATATAGTGCAGATAAGTGACCCATAGTGTAATCAAGATGAGCAAATATGTTTGGCACAGTTTGGTATATATCATGTTTATGATTTGCTGTTACCAACCTGTTAGTTAAGGTTAAAAACTAATTTAAAGAAACTGGAGAAATATGAGGCTTGAAAGCATTCACAAATACACATCAATACCTGCGACTTGTCTGCAATCTCTAACTGTCTCCACATTCTAGAGGTAGAATATCAAACAAGGCTTCACAGTTCAGTTGCCAAAGCATCTTCATTGAACCATTATAAAGTTTTTTAGATTACAAGTTTTCAGGATGGTATTGCCGGTCCAGCCGGGCATTTTGCGACATTGTCGAAACACTCTTCAAATAGAAAATTGCTGTTGGGAACAGGTACCTATTTCAACCTGTTCCCAATAGAGACAAGCTTTGGCAGTCTAAATTTAGGGTTAGGGCTTAAGGGAAAGGTTAGGGTTAGGCTGTGGGATATGGAAGGTTAGGATTAGGCTGTGGCACATGAAGGGTTTGGTTTAGGGCTCAAGAAGTGGAAGGTTAGGGTTAAGAATGAAGGGGAAGGTTAGGGTTAAGAACTAAGTGGAAGGTTAGCGTTAAGAACTAAGAGGAAGGTTAGGGTTATGCTCTGGAAAACAGAGGGTTAGGGGAGGGTTAAGGTTAAAGTTAGCAGAAAAGACTTCACCACATAGGAAGCTGCAGCACCGCTGCTCTTTAAAATGAAGACTGTTGGTAGTTACCATTCAATTGCTGTACGATTGTGTGTCGCAAAACAGACCATCGCACCGGCAAACCACACCCAAATTTTCCTGCTTTAGGAGTTAAATTGATTGCAAATTTCATACCTCAGGATAAACGACCATCATCCCACTTATGTATGTTATAAATAATTTGTATTTGGCATGATCGCCTCGTGCTTTTTTTCATTTTAATGTATTGCATTGACAAAGAAAATAATTTTATTTTAATGTAATTTTATAAAATAAACATATACAACTTTATTTTGTGTGATTAGACAGAATAAGGAAAATCAGCGTATCTTTTGCACTCTTTTTTCTTTCTTTCCAATGCTACAGGATATTCAGCAGAATATCCTTCCTATTTAGAAAAATAATTTCTTTATACCATTTTATAACTTTACATTTTGTTTATCAATTTTATATAACATAAAAAAAATATATAAAATATATTT
>WWET01000527.1:73284-97561 GCA_011038615.1 Limnodynastes dumerilii | reverse complement strand
TAAAAAAGCAGCCGGCTTGAAAAAAAAAAAAAAAAACCAAGAAAAAAAAAAAAGGTTTTCTTTTCAGCGCAGTCTGAACGCACCAGGCTCAAATTTTCAAAATTTTGCCCACTGCCTAAAAAGCTGGCTTTTTAGGCAGTGGCAATGTGAACGCAGCATAACTGAGCATGTGCAGTATGTTCCCGCCCTCCTCTGTATAATTAAAAAAGCAGCCGGCTTGAAAAAAAAAAAAAAAAACCAAGAAAAAAAAAAAAGCCGGTGTTTGCAGTCCAGTCTGAACGCACCAGGCTCAAATTTTCAAAATTTTGCCCACTGCCTAAAAAGCTGGCTTTTTAGGCAGTGGCAATGTGAACGCAGCATAACTGAGCATGTGCAGTATGTTCCCGCCCTTTAGCTCTCTGTATAAAGCGCTGTGCTGAGGTTCAGACTCAGAGTGTGTGAGAGCGAGAGTATTGTATTGTTACCAGTGAGTTTTTCCCTCAGAGTAAGAAATCTGTCTATTATCACAGTGTGTACTGGGTATACCATACACAGTATGTATTTTGTGTGCATATACAGTATGTAGCCTGCTTACATTATCTGCTGCTGTGTATGCTGTAAAACCCCTGTGTGATCCTGTATCCTGTCGATGGCAGTGCCTTTTTATTATGATTTTTTGTACTACATCTGTTAAAGGTGTTAGATCTGCAAATCCTATTTTAATAAACAAACAAGATGGTTAAGCACATTTTTTGTGTGGACTCACCTCCATACCCACACCCTCTGTCTCTACCACATATACAAAATAATCTGCTCTTGAGCTTCCAATGGTCACTTACCTGGATTTAATGAACTAACTAATGTTAAAAAAAAACAAAAACAAAAAAAACCACAAACATTTTTCTCTTCAACATAGGTGGTTACCATAGTAACTGACAGGTGGAAGCTCTGGAGCAGAGCATTTTGTACCTAATGGAATGGGTCATGTGAGACCCTCCAACATGACCCATTCCATTAGGTACAATCTAATCTGTTCCTGAGCTTCCAACTGTCACTCACCTGGTTTAAATGAATTAACTGATATTTAAAAACGATTTGCCTCTTCAACAAATGTGGTTACCATAGAAACTGACAGTTGGAAACTAAGGAGCAGGGTATTTTGCACCTAATAGAATGGGTCATGTTGGAGGGTATGTCAAGGGACCCCCTTCATAGGTGCCTAGTGAAATGCCACCTTTGCATGCAGACATACAGTATGTAAAGATGAGCCGTAGCACCAAAATACCAAAACCTATGCTCATGAACTCAGGTAACTATGGGGGATATGTATTGTTATGAGTATGACAGTAGATTCTACCACTCTGTCTAACTAAATTAATTTTGGAAATTGCATGGAACCAAGTTGCAAGTGCCTATTCCTTCTTCCATCACAATTCTATCTTTTTTAACCAATTAGCTGCAGCTTAGTCCCTCATGCCTCATCCTTTATAAGCATATTCCCAACTATGAGAAACCAGTAGTATAGTGCCAAGCCTCCAAGGTAAAAGTTATTATTATAGAAACCACAGACAATTTGCTACAATGGTACCAATGTGACTGCATAATGTAGATTTTAATTTTATCTGAGAATAACTGTCATTTGGCATAATGATATACTGTATAAATACATGTATGTTTCTGTATAATAATACATTGATATGCACAAAAGAGCTAAAATATCAATATTATGTATGTATAACCTTTATACTAAAATACTGAAATAAAATAAAGCGTAATCAAACAAAAGAATCTACAAGAGATTTACTGACTAAGCAACCAAACTGTCTTGCCATCACTAAGGAGTTTATTTCAGTAAATACTCTGGTTGTCTCAATCAATGAGCTCATTCCTTCTAGTCACTTCCAATTATCAGTTTACTGTATTGGGATGTGTAGTAATAAATCACCATATATTACAACACATTTCACAATAAGCACAATGTGGTCTATGAGTACAGAGCTCTAATTAAATACACAGTTTTGCATATGACTTATGAATACATTGATAAATAAGCTATAAATTATGAGGCTGACCCACAGTTGAGAGTAAAAGGAGAACTGGTGGAAATGTACACCTTGGTAAACCATGTTGATTTGCAGAATTAGCATTTTGAGGGGAGGTTTCCTATACCTAATATTAATTGCTGTCTAAAATGAAATCTTTTCAGTATTTGTGTGCAATAAGTAAAAACTAAGTATCTTTCCTACATGCTAAAAAAATGTTTTAACTAATTTGTAATTCCATATAATTCTGCAGAGGTATATATTTCCATCTTTGTGTGTACTCTCAAACTCTGGATCAGCTCCTATAGCTCTAAACTGAATTAAAGG
This sequence comes from Limnodynastes dumerilii, assembly GCA_011038615.1. Lineage (NCBI taxonomy): Eukaryota > Metazoa > Chordata > Amphibia > Anura > Limnodynastidae > Limnodynastes > Limnodynastes dumerilii. The sequence continues at coordinate 95,213 of WWET01000527.1, read as the reverse complement.
ATGTAAGGTTCAGAAGAAATGTGACAAAATTACTTTATAGAAAGGGTTGTTAATAAGTGGAATAAAGTCCAATCTGAGGTGGTTGAGGCTAACACAGTAAAACAGATTAAACATGCTTGGGATTAAAAAAAAAGAATATCCTATAACAGAAACTAAATTGAGGGGCAAATAAGTTATATGGTCAGTATTGCTTTAAATAATCAACTGGGCAGACTCGATTGGCTGTGTGGCTCTTACCTGCTGTCACTTTCTATAATTTTATGTTTCAGCAAATTGATTACAATTGCTTTCTTAAAATGTTTTTAACATTTAGAATTTTATTTATTAACAGGTTTTTATGTAGCACCAGCAGATTATGTAGCACTTTAAAATTTTAACAAACATTATAACAAGACTGGGTGGTAACAGACAGACTGGGTAGGTTCCAGACCTGAGAATGTCAGGCCGCTTACGCACGCAAGGTGATTTGACTGGAGGGGGCATGCGTAGCAAGAATTGTACGGAACTTAGTTCTGTATGAGCCTATTTCCAAAGATATGGGGTGTGCTTCCCCTCCGCTATCTAAAGAGGACGGGCGGGGGAAGCACATTAATTGTACAGTGTGGGAGGGGGCTTCCACACTTGTGCAGATCAGCAGTCATACGGTCAGTATAGCAGGCAGGAGACGGTTGTTAGAGCTTGCCAGGGCGCCGAGATGGTGATCCGGTCTGATGTCCACTACCACAAAGAGCCGACACGTGTTTCGCCGAGCTTCGTCAGCTGTACGTCTCCTGCCTGCTATACTGACGGCCTTGTAGGTAGGGATTCTAGGGCTCTGCGGAGCGAAGCACCTCCGTGAGGAGGTTTTTTTGTTTTACTTTATTATTTTTTAGTTGCTTACGGATAGCGGCCGCTGTATTTGTACATTTAATATGCACCCTATCAACTGATATTGCAACAGCTGTACTGCTACTCCGCACTCATTATGGTGATATAATTATTTTCTCCTATTTCATATCCATTGTGTATACACATTATTTAGGAGATACGGCTGTCCACTTGGATTTTAACTGATTGCACCCTTCTTTTCTTGTATGCATATGTGCTGTGAATTGTTAATATTGTATTTATTTCGCCTTTGTTTACTATTCAATAATAAATAAACTATTTTTGCATTGGACTTTGTAGTGCACCAGTGTGTGGGTAACCTGAGAGATGATCCCCTAAAGGGCTAATCTCTCATTTTTTCTTTGTGAAATTATGGGGAATACTGGGGGGGCTCAGAGACATGATGGGGATACTGGGGGGCTTCAGAGACATGATGGGGATATTGAGAGGCTGCAGAGCCATGATGGGGAAATTGTAGTGCTGCAGAGACATGATGAGGAAATTGAGAGGCTGCAGAGACATGATGGGGAAATTGAGAGGCTGCAGAAACATGATGGGGAAATTGTAGGGCTGCAGAGACATGATGGGAATATTGGGAGACTGGAGAAACATAAGGGGGGGTACATGCAAGAATATATACACTGCACACACACAAACTGAATAACTTAGTGCTTCTATTGTATTATTGTTACAAATTTGGCGTTGCACTATTACTACGCATGCGCAGTTTTGCGAATTTTCTAGGATCTTAAATATACGCTCCTAAGTGCCGTGGAAATCGTATCTCTGAATCAGGCCCTTAGTGCTTAAAAGGCTGTGCTTCTATTGTATTATCGTTACAAATGTTTCTGTTTTGTGATTGCATTGCATTTTGTGACTGTTTTTTTAACTACATTCAGGTAACAAGAATGTTGAATTTATTGTACAGTGGTCAGAAGGATGCAGTCTGTATTGTAAGGGGGCCTGTATGGTATAGCGGTCACTAGGATAATGGGGTAGATCCAGAACTACGTTTGCCGTACGTTTATTCGCGTGGCGTATTTTCGTGCCCATAAATTCGTTACACTCCCCTCGGCACACCCCTTGAACGTATGTTTTTTGTCCAGATACGCTTTCCAAACCCTACCTTAACTTTTTTCAACGTAACCGCAGTCATGCGCACACATACGTATGGGCTAGATGAATTTACGCAGCTAAGCACGCCCATACTGTACACTTTAAATACAACCCCCGCCTACTTCACGTATTTGGACGCACGTAAAATTGGCACGCCCGCACGTAAGTATTTACGTAACACATACGTGAATATGGCCCATACGTTCACAATTACACTACGCTATTGAGCGTATTTTCTATGGTGCGCATGCGCAGTACTTACAAAAACGCGATTTTACATCTCCGCCACGCGGAAATTCGCTCCGAAGCATTGTTCTGGATCAGGCCCAATGTCTGTAAGGTATGTGTCCCTAAGATATATAGTCTGTATTGTGTTGCAGTTTTTATAAAGAAATGGGATTTGTATAGTGGAGACTAGAATAGTGCCTGTATTGTATACATTTGCTTTCTTTTATTGTGGTTACAAGATTGTGTTTTATGATGCTTACATGGATAATATGCTCTAGAAACCCTAATGACATATTGTTAAACAGGTAGGCGCAAATTTAAAGTTTGCAGGGAGGCGCCGAACACCCTAGCACCGGCCCTGCTGCTTAGACATAGTTGTTCCTTCCACAAACACCATCAGCACTGCAAATATCAGCTCTGATTTCATTATTATCAACCCTGTCTCTGTCCATGTATACAGCCAAGCTCCCTGAAACATGATACTGACACAACACTGGCATCATACTGCAGGGAGACACTATTTCAGAAGCTGCAGACAGCATTAAGACTGCCTATACCATGGAGGACAGAAAATAAAGTGAGAAAAGTAAGCTTAAATGAAACTTAATAGAGAGGAAAGATAGAGCTTTATTGTGTGGTATATAGATTCCTATTATAGAGAATAGTTTCATCATAAATAAGAAAAGATAAAGGGCTTTATCATAATGCATTTATAAGTATATGCTCCATAATAAAGACCTTTATTCCTTCCTAACTTGTATAAAATGATGTCCCCATAATAGGGCTCTAAATGCCCCATAATAAAAAAAAATTCAGCCTTAATTGTGTTCAGGTAAACCCCCTCCCAACAATATGGACATTAATTTTGAATAGTGAACACTAAAGCAATTACGGAGAAATAAAGAGCTTTAATTTGAGGGCATATATGAAGTAAATTTCCAAATACAAAGCTCTTTATTTTCCCATTATTGTGCAGAAATGATCCCTGATGATAGGGCTTTTATATTTATTATCCTTATTTCTCCTAAATCATGTTCATATTATCCCCCCATAATAGACCTTTAAATTCCCCCCATTATAGGGTTTGGCTTGAGATAAAACCCTGTTATATTTCCAGACAGGTGTCTACCAAGAGGAAAAAATTTCTCTTAGCTTCGTATTTTCCCTCTCTCTGCACTGTACAATGGAGGAAACCCATAGTGCTAGGAAAGTCTATGACTTCACTAAATCACTGAAACATTTTTAGATTGTCCTTGCTATCTCTAACCATTATAGGTTTTTTGTTGACTTTTCTTAGGGCAAAACAGGTGTAAGAGTAAAGCTAGGTTAAAACCGTTTTGCAAAACGAGGGGTGCTAATTAATTTTAATTATTTTACATGCAGAAAAATACTTTACTTTTGTACATAGAACTCAAATTCTGCATAGCTTTATGTTTAATCTATAAAACTAAGTTGAACTAAGAAACTTCGGGCCAGATTTACTAAGCTGCGGGTTTGGAAAAGTGGAGATGTTGCCTATAGCAACCAATCAAATTCTAGCTCTCACTTTCCTATTACATACTAGAGAATGTCAGCTAAAATCTGATTTCAACTCTTAATTCTAATGCTAGTTTCACGATTTAAAATCGCCTCCCCTTGTAATTTAACATGGTATTAATCAGGTGTACACTTGCATCTAAAAAAGGTATAAGTGCAACTCTGAATCAGCCCTGTAGTTTTGCATCTATGTTTGTACTAGGAGGACAAAAAAGAACAAATATTTGCACATAATTTCTTAATTAATGTATCTATTATTGTTTTCTTTGGATGCTAGTTTTCAGTTGTTAATCATGAATGACGTATTCATGTCATGAAAAATATAGTCCCTTACAATATTTGGATGGATGATACTTGGCATGACAATGAATACATAATGTCAAACAAAACATTCTGTATTATTCCACTACCAAGTTGTTTGAGGGTTTATTTAACATATGTAGAAGATCTCGATATCCATGAGGACTGTTGTGTTGGTAAAAGACTGGGCTCTGTCTCTGTATATTCTTCTATTTAGCAAAGGTAAATCAAAGAAGCTAACAATAAATGCATCGGAATCCTTCATAGATTCTTTGGTAACAGGAACCCAAGTAAATTCATTAAACAGAAAGGTTAGCATGGCAATCCTGTGATATGTAACCTGGTGGCTTAGAACATGTTTCCCTACCAGAGAATGCACTCCTGTGCTCAATGGCAAATTCCCCATTGGGCATCTGCAATGAAGATCTGTCCTGCTTCCTCTTCCATAAGGACCATGAAACATAACTCAAGATCATCGAACAGATAAATATTGGTTAAAGCTTGTGTTACATAGGGCCTGATCCACCGCAGCGTGGCTTAATAGCCGATCTGCGCATGCGTCGGGCAAATGTTGCCCGGCGTAGCTACAGCACAGCAATGCCTGATCATGGAGCGGCGTAGTAACGCTGGAGGGGGCGTCCGCCAGTGTTACTACGTTCAGGTTAGTGTTGGGGGGGCGGGGGAAGGGAGGGTAATGAGGCTGGGAGGGTGGCGTTATCGTAGTAACGCCGCCGTTCCAGCGTAGTTACACTCCCTTACGCCGGCTGAAGTTACGGTAGCTTACAGCCGGCGTAACAGAGTGTAAATACGCTCCAAGCAGGGAGAGTGTCGGGGGAGTGAGCTGCTGTTACGCTGAGCGTTAGAACGCCCAGTGTAACAGCGTAGGTCTGGATCAGGCACATAAGTTCTCAGTAATTCTGAATGTAATATGCTGCTGTCTGACTGCTTACCATTGATAAGTAGACCTCTGGCCACCACACCTCTCCATCACCAAGCTCATAATATGATCATGTGTAAGCAAATTACTTTACTTGACTTACTTTTCCTTATCAATTCAATACACACACACACACACATATATATATATAGAACAACCAGAGGGCAGCACTCGAAGACTTAAAATAAGTACAACCATCCAAATATGTGGTCCAACGTTTTAGTTTCTTTATTTGAAACTTTCTTCAGGGATAAGTCAGTAGGAAGCACCAGTGTGAGTGCCTCTTCTCTTGGAGACTTGGGGATCTCTATAAGAGGTGAGCTCTCAATATGGAAAAATATTTGATATGTGACCCATAGATGGGACTCTAAATTTTAGAGTTAGGACCACCTAAAAGAGAAGCCTTGTTAGTGGTGGGTGGCTTATCACATGTCTGCAGATATCCATAACTAATTCTCTGACTTATTTTAAAGATATATGATTATGGTTAGTCGCTAATTAATGGCTAGAGTACCAGGCCATGTTTTGTTTATATATATATATCAAATAAAACATGGCCTGGCACTCTAGCCATTACCCAGTAGCTAATCATGATCTCCTATATTTAAAATAAAAATCTGAGAATTATTTACAGATATCTGCAGATAAGTGGCGGGTGACTTATCACATATCTGCAGATATCTGTAACTAATTCTCTGACCTTTATTTTATAGATAGAAGATCGTGATTAGTAACTGAGTAATGGCTAGAGCGCCAGGCCATGTCTTGTTTACCTCATGGAGGCTCCCTGGGCCTCCAATGCTCATCTGAGACCATACTCCCTCACAGCTGTGATCTCAAAGAGACTTTAAAACACAAAATCCAAAATGAGGCTGCTCAAATCAGTTTGTTAAAGTAATATACACGGCAGGTGCACTAGGCTGGGGATTTGTACAAAAAGCAAGGCAATGCCTGGCACTCTAGCCATTACTCAGTAACTAAATATGCATTTCTATCTTTAAAATAAAAACCAGAGAATTAGTTACAAAAATCTGCAGATATTTGATAAGCTACTCCGCCAACATCAAGGCTTCTCTGTGGGAGCAGTCCTAACTCTAATCTTAACTCTAAATAGAGCCCCAACTATATATATATATATATATATATATATATATATATATATATATATATACGAGGTATATCTATAAAATAACGAGACTATGATTCCACCTAGTAAACAAAGCAGTCAGAACCGGTTATAACTGCATATATAGTGACCTTGAACACGTGGCAGAATGGGTTCCAGAAGGAACAACAGGTAACGAAAGAAAGTCAGAAAGAAACGGCTGCAACTGTGGAAAAATGGTTTAATTCTTCACCAGGACAATGCGCCTGCTCACACAGCACTTTCTGTGAAGCTATTTTTGACCAATAATCACATTACTACACTTGAATATCCTCTATATTCGCCCGATTTAGCCCCTTGTGACTTTTATCTTTTCCCAAAAGTTAAATCAGTGCTTAAAGGGACACATTTTGAGTCAGCTGAAGAAAACGGCAGATATGTTGAAACAACTGACAGAAACTGATTTGCTCCAAGCCTTCAACCAGTGGAAAACAAGACTACAGCGATGTGTTAGTGCAAATGGGGAGTATATTGAAGGGGACAAGCATTACATTTTGTAATACCAGTAAATAACAGTGAGTTATTTAATCAGTCTTGTTATTTAATAGACATACCTTGTACATATATAATGTCCAGATTCTCCAAAGGTCCGGATAATTCTGAGATCAAGCAGTGGAGCAGCAAATTTAAAGCAAAATATTGCGATCTTACACAAACTTGCTTTATTTCTCTCACTTACAAATCTACTAACTTTAAAGATTTGTAAGCTGTCGGTTCACTTATCACTGCCTTAAACTTGATGTCAACAGTCACAAGAGCGTAATGTTAGAAACAAATGTGAGGTTACTGAGCGTGGAGGAGCGAGCAAGTAAACCCTAATAAAGTCAGTTCTCTCTTTGCAGTGTTTGCTCTAAGTAAGTAACTGGTGGTCGAATTACTGGGAAGAAGAAAATCAGATTAAATAATTAGTGTCAATTAGCTCCAGCAAAATCATTCTCCAAACAATTGGTCTCAAGCGCCCTGCTTAATTATGTGAGACTTTCATCGCTCCTTATCAAGACTGCTTTGATTCATGTTTGACTCTTGAGTCTCCCAGAGGTGCAGTTAATTATTGTCTAGTAAATAAACCCCTTGTAATTAATTGCTAGAGAAAACAGTATAGTACCTGAATATAATATACTTCTGAGTGCTTCTGCCTTAATTCATGTGGTCTTTAGATCATTTACCATAAGTATGAAACTGTAATAAAATATTTGGTGAGCCGTATTGTAGAAGTAAACATTTATATTTTGATTACTTGCTGGTGGATTAGGTAACATCTAAATGTCCAATCAAGTTAATAGATATCTAGTAAAATGATTATTGGTTGATTGTCAGAAACTTAGTCAACCTAGTGATCTTTTATAATTAAAAGGAAATCGACAGGTTTACTTCATATACTGACTTCATTCATTATAAAATGGCCATAAATAAGTATTGTCCTGTAAATAGTTTACAATCTCTCATTAAATTGACAGAAACATACACAAGCTTGTCATTTATGTTTATAGTCAGCCCTGTAACTGTACAACCAAAATACAAACAGCCACAAAATTTGGACCATATAAATAATGATAAGATGTAGAACTAGGACTGCCCCTTCTTTTCTGACAGTATACACAGTACATTTATTTTAGCTGAGTGCAGTTGGATAATTATTTATTTAATAATAACATAGAGTGTGTTTTCCAAGTTTTAAGTGCATAAACTGTTATATGTCATCCAAATATTTCCTTTGGATTCAGGATGAAAGGAAGAATTTGTAACCAATTATTAAGGGTCTGATGTAGACTGAAATGTAAAAACAGAACAACAGAATCAAACAAAACAGAACAAATCCTGCATTTGGAAAACACACACAAATAACAGGTCTTTTGCCTGATCCAGTGAGTCTGGTCCGTATGCACATGATATGTTCTATATAATGAATATATTGGAAAGGCATTGTGCCAGTAAGTGACAAGGCAAATGTACAAACATGTTTTATAATTTGTAGCCATAATTGTAAAGCGACTGTGTGCAAAATGTTATTAAGCATTGTTTAAACATAAGGCAATTAAGTAAGGTTGGTCCTCTGGTATTCCTAATGACTTTTATTTGTGATATTTATATATTAGACAAGACTACAATATAATGTATGATGTTTTAGATATAGTTCTTTAAATCATATTTGCAGATTTGACCTCCTAAAGACAAACTAAGCATCAGTATATCAGTGATGTCCTGAAAAGGCAATATAAAGGTATGAGGATGTTACACAGGATGGAGACATACAGGATAGCATCTCATATGATTATAACATTGACTTATTGTAAGAAATGATTTCATTTAGGAGGCTGTTGCATTCAATATTAACCATGTGTATGTATTAAAGTACTAAGCTATTTAATGTATTATCACCCACTACATCTCTGCCTTCCACGTTATCCTCTTGTATACTGAAATATATGGGGGTCAACCTTTTAGCATGAAATCCTTAAAACTTCAAGCAATATTAGTGAAACATAGGGCCTGATTCAGAGGCTGAAAATAATAACTTAAAGTTACACCTGGGCAAAACCATGCTGATTTCAGGGGGAGTCAAGTTAATTTTATTCTATGCATGCAGGGAGAATGCTTTGCTTTTACTTATTGCACACAGATACCTGATCAGCTTCACTTTTAAACTGCTAATTAGACTTGAGCTGGGAAACTATAATACTGTTGCAACAAATGAAATTTGACTCCCCCTGAAATCAACATGGTTTAGCCCAGGTGTAACTTTAAGTTCTTATTTTCAGCCTCTGAATCAGGCCCATAGTAACAAAGGGCTGTATTCAGACTTAATAATGTTCCTAAAAATATGCAGGCTATGTGCTTGCGTTTGTTGCTTTCTGTGCATGCACATGGCAGATGTTACACATAACAACTCGCATGGAGCTGATCTCCGTATCTACTGACATATGTAAGCAGGGTCGTGCCAACATTCCATAAGAATGAGGAAATGCAAAGTATGCCAGGGGAGGCATTTATATTGCACTGCATGGGCTGGATTAGGCACTTACGTTCTTACTTTCGCAAACTCCGCACAAATATATAAGCACAAAAGTTAAGGTAGCCCTATGGTTGCGGAAGTCAGCTAAAATCCGTAACAGCTAGGGGAATGTCAAGGGAGTGCGTTTGCCACATCCGTGCGTGCTACTTTATCCGTTTCCTACTGAAGTCTGAATCAGGTGCATTGAATGGGACAGCCATGTGACCCATCCAGTCTGCCAAATTCTTTTAAAACCATACTGACCCTGCATCTTATTGGACCCTCAATTTAGTCCAAACAACAAAGATGCAGTGGCGAATGGTGAGAATGTATGTAACCCCAAACCTTATCCTAATCCTCACCTTAACCCTCCCTTCCATTTCCCTAACCCTAACCCTCTCCTCCCTGCAGCCTAACCCTAAGTCTCCCTTCTCTGCAGCCGGACCCTAAGACTCCCTTCTACACAGCCTAGCCTTAAGACTACCTTCCTCATAGCATAACCCTAAGACTCCCCTTCTAGGTTCCATCCCCTCCCCGCAGTCTAACCCTAAGTCTATCCTTCTACCATCTATCCCCTCCCTACAGCCTAACCCTAAGACTACTCTCCACTCCGCTAACCTGTTTGTTCATCAGAGTTTCGGAAACCATCAGTTCTGGTGACGGTTCTGCGGTGGAATTTTCATAATGGGCCATATTCTAAAATAAACATATCCGACAATTTGCTGTCAGCAGTGTGTATTCAGAAAATGAGTGTTTGCAACAGCACATGCAACCCCCGTAGTGTAGTGTATACAGAAGCAAGCAGATGTAGACGGGTAGCCATGCTTCTGACTTTCTGTGCTGTCTCTCAGAGGTGAGCATGCCCTTAGCGCCAATGGACACCCATGTCCAAGGGGGCGCCATAATAACATTTTTATTATTTTTTAAAACAGTATAATAAGGGATGGCAGCATATTGTTTTTATTTGTCCTGGGTTCTATCAATCCTAAATACACCACTGCTCTTGTTCTGCACATGTATAGGGCTTCAAGCGCTCTCTCAAAATGCACCTGTTCAACCTAGTGTGATACCCCAGTATGCAGGCTGGGGTGTTACCTTGCAAAGTAAGCACGAGGAGGACTTTTGGTTGGTGCGGGTGGTTGCCTAGTAACCATCAGCTGGGGAAGAGACGCAAGCCACAGCGCGTGAAGCTACCCGGGCCCTAGCTCGTGACAATCTGGAAGGTTCCCTAGCGCGAGGGTAGGTGGAAAAATAGTGTCAGTTAGGACAGTTGGGGAAGCAGTTGGTAGCTGAGGGGAGAAGAGGAAGGTTATGCTGGCTGATACAGCTAGGGAGAGATTAAGAAAAGGTCGCTGTAGTAGAGAGAGTTAGTTAGATGTGAAAGAGGTGTCGGAGGATCGCAGCTGTGTGAATTAACAGAAGGAACAGTCGGAGGGCGAAGTTAAAGAAAGAAGGCTTGCGTGCTGAAAGGCAAAGGAGGAAGAGGGAGAGAAAGAGAGGTGTCAAGTGCGGGAGGAACACACGCAGAGGGGAGTCTGATGGTAACCGGAGGGTCGGAGACTGTGAATTGATCAGCAAAGATCTACAGGATCTCAGGTGTGACCGTTCTAGAAGGAGAAGCAGCGCTAAAGTGTACAGTGCCTTCATAGCGATATATAAAGTGACTTGTGCCGATATTAGCAGTGTTAAGGTGCATAGTGCCTTCATAGCAGCGTATAAAGTGACTTGTGCCGATAATAGCAACGTTACAGTGCACAGTGTCCTTTTATAGCTGCATTTAAAGTGACTTCTGCCGATAATAGCAACGTTACAGTGCACAGTGCCTTCATAGCAGCGTACAAAGTGACTTGTGCCGATAATAGCAACATTACAGTGCACAGTGTCCTTTTATAGCTGCATTTAAAGTGACTTCTGCTAAATTTGAAGTGCTGAAATAGAGACTTGAGCTTCCTTAGGAAAGCCACTATCGTGAGAAGTGAAACATTGTTTCTGTATGGTGGACTATGGCCTGCAAGCAGTGACTGTCGCAAGAAGTAAAACATTGTGTCGGTTCGTTTGTAACATAATGTATTGTGATGGTTATTTCATGCTTGAGTGTGCAATTGCGATATATAAATGTACTATGTTCTCATAGTGTAAAACTGTTACTAATTTGGGTCTTGTCTCATTTCACTTAGAGAAAGATGTTGATATTATTGAATTCAATAATATACTTGAAAGATAAAAGTGTATTTTCTTTACATAGGATAGTTAGCTTATGGTATAACTTGTTAGTAAAGCTTCATGGTAAAGTAATTTATTGTTCTCTTGCTGCCGCTGTATTTACATGTTTAATGGTATTTCTGATTTGACAGAAAAGCAAGAGAAAGAAACGTTTGCTATATTCATGCAGAAAAGTAAAAATTAATTTTACTCACCTTACATTGTAGTCTGCCTCTTTCTCTATCAGTGTAATCGCCAGTGTCTACTATGGGTATTTTAGATACCTTTTCCTTAGAAATTGTATAATAATCTGGTGCCAAGGTAAAGCTTACATCATCATATAAATTGTGGCTTAGTTAGTGACCACCGTTAGCATCTATTTACAACTTTACCGCAAATACAACAGCAGTTGAGTGGATTCACATTTGGGTATTCCTGGTTTAGCTCAGACAGAGGTGGGTTGGCCATACAATTGCATTGGTTTCGCAAGGTTTAGTATAAGCTTTCATTAAACGGACCGTCACACTAGCATACCCCTCCCTCACTTCCTCACTGTATCCTACATCTATCCCTTCTTCTCCTTCCTTCCCCCTCTCCTCCGCTCACACCAGCAGTCCACTTCCTTCCCCCTCCTTTTGTCTTCTGTAAGTTCATCCCTCCCACTTAGTGTGTCAGCTCACGTGAGCAGGGCCCTTCATCCTAGTGTTGTTCCCTCCTCTACCACTCCCCCCTCACTTCATATACTCTTGTCCCCCTCTGCCACACGTTTACCCCGTCCACACCTGGTGGCTCCCTCTCAGCCTCTCACTGTGCTCTATCCCCTCCTCCCTGATCTGCCAAGCTTGACACCTTGCATTTTGCCTTACTGTCTGTACTTACTTCACTTTATTGTATTTTTGTGATATTTTTTATTTATATTGTATTATATATACTATGCTGTCCATCCCTGCCCTGTGTCTGTACTGTATTTTATTGTAGTTTTTTGTAAGGCACTCCGGACACCTTGTGGCGCCTTATAAATAAACAATATTATTAATAATAATAATAATAATAATAATAATAATAATAATAATAATAATAATATACCAGGTATGGAATTTTACATTGGTGAGTCCCAAGTTTGAAGCACTGGTGCTCTTATATGTATTGTAAGAATATTAGAATTGTCCTTCTATAACCATATAAGCTGTAATAAGATATGTCGTCATTTATATATTTTTTTCTATTTACATGCTATTAAAACTCAAACATGCTTATCTTTGTAGTTGGTTGTAGTCTAGTGAAAAAAAACTTACCTTTTAGAACCTAGATAAGTTATAAGGGTGAATTGCTGTGGAGAACAGTGATTTTCTTGTTAAAAAATTCAAAATGGACAAATACCGTTCATGAGATTGATTAACCTCAACGTGGGATGACAGTAAAGGATTACATGAAGGTGAAAAGTCTGCGTACACAGAATTAAGGAATATGTTTTTATGTAAATCACTATTGATTCAATAATAACATCTGCACTATAACAGATAAACTACCAATGTTACCCATGGAGTACTTTTAAATAGTTTGCAAAGATATATAAATGTTTTGTCTCTGGTAAACTGGTAGATACAGTGAGTTGCAATATAATAATGTGTATGGTTTTGATTTATGATTTAATCAGCTGCATTGCTGCTTTGGGATATAAGACACTGTCACAGAGCCTATAAATCTCCTATGCACTATGCACACTGTCAAAGTGTTGTTTTATTTTAAATGTTTTTAGAAATATGTTACATAGGGTTAAATGCTCCCATTCTCTATCAAATAAAACACATACAAAATTAAAATTAAAATTAAAAAAGTGTTGTCCATCTGGAAACAGATAACACATATTCACATGAGACAAATAAATATACATACATACATACATGCTTTTCTACTATACATGTATGATCATTTATGTACAGGAAACAGGCAGAATACAGAAGAGGGTATGAATAAGGAGCAAGGCACACAAAGTTGTTTACTATGTTTATCAACTGGAACATAGTTAAATCCAAACAAACCCTTGGTTCAGAATTTTCTATTATGACATATCTAATAGGCAAACAAATAAATATGCTTATATGCATTTTGATCCATTTTTATTGGTTTTTTTAGGTTGCTTTTTTACCTTTAGAATATTTTTTTGTAGATAATTGTCCTTCTTTACCCAATTACTTTATGTACTTCTGTATATATTACATTAGATGGGAAGAGGAAATGATAGCAAAGAATAGAGAAAATAATTGTTCAAGATTTATTGGGAAAGTGAATTGTGTGAAAACAGGTAGTAGATAGATAGGTAAATTCAAAGGGAGGTCATTTCATATGCTGTATACTGAATCCAATGAAGAGGACTATAAAAATCTCAGAAAAAGGTTGTTTTCTAAAGAACAGTTGACCTTTTTACAGAAAAAGGAAACAGATAAAGTCAGTAAAGCCTAGTGACCTCACAGGGAGAACTTTGGGATTAATAGATAGGGAAGTGCCATTGCCAGTGAGTAAATCAGGGTTGCTCACTTTTTATTTCTTCCCTTCCAGAGATCTTGGAAGAAATAGATTCCAGTATGGTGATGAGGCTTAAAGACACGATTTATAAAAATAATATCATTAAGCCCCACCCCTGTCAATCGCTACTATAATTCTTAGTGTTCCAGGGTGGGCGGGACTTGATTACGTCATTAAGTCCCACCCATCCCTAGTAACTCTAGGGACTTGTGGGAGATTTGCTGAATCTTCAAGGATACTGGGAAAAGTGCCAAAATTTCAGGAGTCTTTTGGATATTCCGGGAAAGTCGGCAACCTTGGAGTATTTTAGAGGTGTTGTGCAAGCTGGCAACAGCCATAGTGAATCCAGCTCTTATTCAGAGGAATCCCCTGTGCAATACAGAGGTCCAGAGGGAGTGCAGAGTTAATTGAGATGTCTAGAGTAAGTCCGTCTCCAATGCTTGGTTTTAAATCCAGAGTACACTGGCAGCCTAAAACCACTGGAGGCATTAGAATTATGCCTCCCATATCCACAACAAAAATTGCTTTTGCAACATTTATGTTTGTTTATATTCACATCCCACCAAGTCCATCTAGTACCACATTATGAACCCAATCCAGAGGTGAATAAGAGAGCAGCACACGCGCCATACTTGCCATACTTGTGGGCCACATTTGTGGGGGTGGTACGTTGAATCCAAAAGCGCACATAATGTACATCTGGATTGGTTTCAGTTACAGGCGTATGGACACAAAGCACCCCAGCTCAGTGCTGCTACATTACCAAATACATTGAACATTGTTTTAAAAGGTTGTAAACAGTGCAAGCACTTCCATCACAATTTGCATAAAAAAAAACATTTTATAGATTATTTGGGTGAAAAAATTGAAAATAATTTTTTTTTATTACTGTACAGCAGACATATTTAACAATACACCAGCAGCGATTTCATAACTTTGGACTGGATCCACACTGCATTCTTTCCGTACGTGCGGGGTGTGAACTCCTCCTGTCACTCCCCTTAAGTCATACAGCGGATCAGCGGTCCATCCGACTGCTAATCCGCGCATAAGTGGGATACCCATCCTACACTGTGAGATTTAAATGCTTCACGCCATCCACCTTTGCGGGCATAGGGGAAGCACAGCCCCTTTGCTCTTAAAATCCATCATATGGAACTTATTCCGTACGATGGAAGTTACATTAGTAAATCTAACATAACATCTGGAGGGTATATGCGTCCTCCAGTGCATAGAGCCTATTCATGCACTTTGCGGGTCTCGTACGGAACTGTGGATCAGGTCCTTTAGTATAGGTTTTAAAGTGTGAAAATGAAGCGCAGCAGGTCCAAAATAGATCTCCGAGTGTCAGCCCCCTGGACAGATGCAAATGTTTTGACATAATCAGGGCTTATTTCTTCTGCGTCAAGATATGACTTGGGTACACTTGCCTTGGCACGCCGTTATTGTACATTGACTACACAAATCTACCCTTTCCCTCCCGTAGCATGCTCTTTAGAATGCAAACCAACGCAGCTGCGTTCTGGATGTAATGGGACGTGATTGCATGGATTTTGGTTCTGCGCATGCACAGCCGCAAATCATGCACATATGCGATAGCGTACACTCACCTCTGGATTCGGATAATGTCATCATTAAAATCTTTATTTTACTAGGTATTAATTATTTCTTTAAGTAATATTTTAATGTATTTACCATTGTACTTCGTGATGACATGTATCTGATACATGTCTTACTGAAATAATTACTGTTTATGCCAATAATCAAAACAAGTTTACGGGAAGTTAAGTAACATCAAGAAGCTGCTCTGATTGAACTCTCTATTTCACTTTAAGGTGATGCAAATCACTGTATATTTAATGAATGTATTAGTGTGAACCTGGGAGCAGGGAGCTGGTACCGCTATCCTGAACATTGTTGTGCAGAGAGCAGACAGAAGGCACAATGACATGTTAAATTACCTGCATGATGTATGGCTTAATGAACCCCCTTGTGTTGATCACGCTTGGCATTAATCAAGAGCCATGAACAGATTCCCTTATTTTCTCAATGCTTCTCTGATAAACTGCAATTTCATTTAACCTTGGACAGCCACTTTAATAGCTTCCACGGGACAACTGTCAATACTTCCCTGAGTGAATATACAGTGATTAAACTGCAACACAAGATGCATGCCATGAATTTTCTTCATTTGAAATTAGAAATTTTATTTGTGCCGATTTGCATAAAATATGCTAAAAACATTAGGACATAAAGATTTATATTTATATGGAAAAATCAGCTCGAAATATGTTTCTAGGTTTTTTAAAGAAAGTGCAGAAAATTATGGGACAAATATGTAACAGAGCAACTTAAAGAAATTGTATTATTTGGAACTTAGTTTTAGGGCTTAGTTTAAGGGTTAAATACATACGTTAGCATCCGTCAGCTGATTGGTACTCAACATCCCGCAAGAGACCAGGCCACTCCCCCTGATCTCCTATGTGCAGATGGTGGATCTGTGCCAGGGATTCTACCTTAAGTATTCCACACGAAAATTCTTTCACGCGGAATGCTGAACTGTATGTAAGGGCCTAGCCAAGTACAACTTAAATGCCAATCTGCCAGAGAATAGCAGGTGGCTACGTTCTATACGTAATATATAGAATTAGCCTGACTTTATCAAATCTGGATAGGCCCTTAATGGAGAAGTTTATATAGATAATTTGGATTATAAGTATATGCACCCAACCTGGGTCATTCGCTCTGAAATACCTGTGAAAAATAAAACATTGAGAGGTTATAGTTTGATTTGTTTTTTTGACACTGTATGCATTTACTGTGTATGAGATTAAGAATGCATTTGAGAAAATCCTTGCAGCTGTCAGCCTCCTGAAAGCTGTTACATTCGTCTTTATAACCACCTGGGCTTTAATGGCATTTTCCCACAATGCACCTGACTCCACTGTGGGAATGCAAAAATGTTCTTAAATATGCCTACAACCTATCCAGTGTCCGACTCCTGATAGTAACATCCCTGGATAGGTGGTACTGAAAATGAGCACGCTTTTGAAACACCTCAGTAAAGACAGATGTATACAGTTTTAGATGTGTGGGCTGTGTTCTTATTAAGAATAGGACCGTAATTGATTAAATCCTCCTCTGTCAGTCACTAGCCCTGAGCTGGCGCAGGATCTTAGGAGGATGTGCAGGGGAGCAATGCTCCATGGATCACTTTTTAACTGTAATATTGTGGAACACCCGGTTTCTCCAGCTCTGAACGCAGAAAGCTAACACTGACAGATCGCAGAGCTAACAATCGCTGCTGGATTAGCCTTTATGTCTTCATGACATGACAGATCCATCAAGAGAGAATAGCATTTTGGTGCACCAAACTGTTCTTGTTTTATTAGTTTATATTTTTAAATGCAGACTGCCAAAAGTAGTATGAATGAAAGATCAAATATGAGCTAGATAAAGATATAGGGTCGGATCCAGATATAATACTGTCACCCGCAAGAGTGCGCCAGATGCTTTGCAACGGTACTCCCATTGTATGGAACTGAGAGAGTTCCATGCAGGGAAGTGATATCATTCATCCATATGCCCAATTCCTGCACTGGGGTGGTGGAAGCGGTTGCAATCTCCGGTTAGAAAGTGTGGCTTCCGAAAAAGGGATATTTAAAAGTTACTTTTCGAATGTCTCTTTTTCCGAAGCTTACACTTTCAGAAATTTTTTTTTAATGAATGGGTGAGTATGCTGTTCGGCATACTCACCCATTCACTTTCGCACTTACTGATATCCCTCCGATGCACCTCCGCTGCTGCTCGCCGGACTGAGGGGACAGGTGAGTAAAGTCATTCTGCTGGGTTAGGGTCAGGCTGTAGGAGAGGGAGGGTTAGGGTTAGGGTCAGGCGAGGGAGGGTTAGGGTCAGACTGCAGGGGAGGGAGGGTTAGAGTCAGGCTGCAAGTTAGGGAGGGTTAGGGTCAGGCTGCCAGGAAGGAAGGTTAGGGTAGTGAGAGGGGAAGGTTAGGGTAAAAATTTGCAACTGGCTGGGGAGGAATGGCCGATTCGAAAATCGGCCATTCAGACTAGAGCCCCACACCCTGGTAGAAGGGGATAGGCATGCAGATGAAAATAAGTGGGCAGCAGAATGCAGATCTGTATGGAGATTTTAAGAGAGGGGAGTGAAAGGGGAGTTCACTCCACTCTTATGTGAGTACTTACTGATTTCAAGGTGCAAAGAAAAGGGCGTACGTCACAATCAGGTCCATATTTAGGAAATAGTAAAAAAAAGGGGGTTATGAAAGAAACGAGCTGTGTTACATACAGGGGTGTGTTCAGCACAACAGTAATCCTGCACCATCAGTAGAAGATTTCCCAATAGTTGTAGCCAATTGCTGGCCTAGTGAGAAGGAGGCATAGTCATTGGTCAGAGATTCCCTGACAAGGCTCAGTTCCATCATGGAGAACCAGATTCACACCTAAGAAGCTTCTGCTTTTTAAATGCGTATATTTAACAATTTATGTGCTATGCATACATAGTCATATAGACTACGCATTATAGATTGCAGTTAGGAACGTAGCTTAACTTTTTTAAGAAGAGTGGGTGGGGGGAGGTATTTAAATGAGCCGGGGAGGACGCGGGGAATGGATTTCTATCCGTATTTTACTACTTGTAAGGGAAATACGCATGTGGACTTCATGTAGCCCTATGGCACTACTTAACGGAAAAACAGGGCAGGGACAAAACATAGGTGGGGGTTCATACGTGTCCGCACCTACTTATGTCATTTACCTCTGTGAATCTGGCCCGAAGTCTCAATCTCCCAAGCTACATGCATACATTAATAGTGTCCTGACCTTAAATCTCGCCCTGTGCACCATGATTTCAGGATTCTCTTCCACACAAAGTTTGATAAGTGACAATCTTTACTGCAGTGAAAAGTTGATTTCTCTAATTAACTCCAGGTTATTAAAACTCCCTCCAGAGGTAATGGATGATGTCTACGTGATCTCATTCAGATCAAAGTGTAACATTGGCACCCAGGGTTTGCGCTCTTGATGGAGGGACATTGTCAGTGTACAGTAAGGGTGTGCAAAGGAAAGTGCACCCGATCCTAGACAGAATGCAGACATAAAAAGGTGACTTTACATTGGAAAATTTGCACCTTCTGCAGTTCATGTCTGTCGGGGGAAGTCATTCAGAAGCTAATTTAGTGCCCCACAGCTTGATTGTTGTGCAGGAAAATATATTCAACAGAACAGGAATCGCTGCTTGTGTGGTTGTTGTTTATTCATTTATCCGTATTTTCCTGTAAATTCATTTTTGTATTGCTTTAGATCACAAACACTACAACTGAAGCCTCCATTCTCCATTCTATTTATATATGTGTGTATTCTTCTACCCTGCACTTGCTGAGCATATTTGGAGACGTAGCAGCAGAGAGATTGCTGCTCTGTGCCCGTATTCCAGGTGCCATTATTTACTTCCCCTCCAGATGTTCAGTTTACTTGTGCCTGTGGGTTGAACGTATCAAACCATCCCTTACAGTATACAAGTACGGCACACAGGATGCGCTAGCATCCGCTCTCAGATCTGGATAGGGCCACTGTTAGGTAACAAAGGAGCAAAGACAATGTTCTGGGTTCCAAATCTAATCACAATTACAATGCTTATAATATTGTGTGGCCGATGGATATTAACATTTTATTGATTTTGCTGTTACATTACTGGTCATTAATAAGCCATCGTGGCCATCCTAACAGTGTGCCTTTAGGTCCACTACAAGGACCATAAGCCTGTTGCCACAATGAAGGAAGTTAAGGCCACAGAACTCTTGGGGCCAGATTTACTAAGGTGCGTGTTTGGAAAAGTGGAGATGTTGCCCATAGCAACCAATCAGATTCTAGATAACATTCTCTAGTACGTAATAGTTAAATGAGACCTAGAATCTGATTGGTTGCTATGAGCAACATCTCCACTTTTCCAAATCTGGCCCCTGGTCTCACGAGAGGCTAAGAGCTTTCTCCCATCCTCTGCAGAGGTGACTGTTACGATACTCAGCTAGGTTTTGTTTTTCAGACACATGCCCCCTTGTCTTATACTGATCGTCCATGTGTAACCAGTTTTATAAATACAGTCAGTCAAATACAGTTCATGCTCCAGTCAAATGACCCTAAAATTAAGCGAAATGTGAAAAGCGGAACCATGGTCTGCAAAATCTAGTGATATTAAATATGCTAATACTAAACAAAATGTCTACTAGTAAAGGATGAACATTTGGAAGTGTCAAAGGACTAGAGCAGAAAGGCTATGCCCCAAAATATAATTTCATTTTTTAATCAAATTGTCAATTGTCATTGTATTTTTTTAGCATAATAAACACTATAAACAAGCTGACTAAATGAATATTGCAAATACTTATTTCTATCACTTCATCAGCCACTAAAACATCTTTGTCTGAACTAGTAATGAAATCTTTGCTGAAAATAAAACTATTATTTAAAACAACATAACATACTATATGCAGTCAGTCTGGTTCAAGAAATTCTCAGATGCTCAGACAATACATATAAACATTTCAAAGATGCTTTTAAAACCATCAATTACCTAACGCAGTAGAATGATGTAATGTGCATATTAAAATATGCCACACAATGGAGTATCATAGAATAAGGCACATTAAGTAAAAAAAATGGGCCTTTTGGGTCACTGCCACCATTTACAGTAATATCCAAACACATAGAATGTAGGGCTCCATTTACAAAACGGCAATGCCTTAGTTTTCATTACAATTTAATGATTGCCATGGTTTCCATGGCGATCATTAGCATTAGCACCCCTGATTGCCGACCCGATCTGATGAATGCGAGCCGGCTGATCGCTATATTTACTAAGTGTCGGTATGTAAAATACTATATAAAACGCCATTTGTAGACGGGGTTTGTAAAAGTATTGCAGTGATCTCGCCATTATACCCCCCTTCCCCCCCCCTATTAGCTGTTATTAGGGGGATGAAGGGGGGGTATGTAGGAGGAACGATGGAATACACAGTCAGCATGTGTGTGTAAATGAAAATAATTAGATAAAAATATTAATTGTTTTTTTTTACAATTAAAAAATAAATAAATTATTGAATAGTTATTTCGGTCTCCAAAAAAGAAAAAAAAAGAAGAAAAAAAAGAAAGAGTTAAACTCACCTGCTCGACATTCCAAGTCCCAGGAGATAGCTACTGCGCCAGAACTTCATTTATGAGAGAGGCCTAATGTCTCAGACCAAAGTCTTGCAGACCATTGCAGGACCTTGCCGGAGGGGTATGTAATAGTAAATGTGGCCATCGATGTGTGCGAGGGGCCTGAATTCCTTAATTAGCACTAGATGCGCTCTTAATAGTAAATGGAGCCCATAGTTTTTTAAATCCAACTTTGCTGTTATTTTATAAAGCAATATCTCCTTTTCAAAATCTTTCTTGAGGGCATTACTAATGAATAAAACTAAAACCACTAAAACAAATAACTATAATTATAAAAATCCAGTCAGCCTACTACAGTGACGTACTTATAGAACATAGTATAAGATGTGACAGTGGCACAGTGCAGCATCCCAAAGCTCAAGCTCAAGTTTGCAATATTATATGCCATGTAAAGCCCCATACATACTACAGTTTTTTTAAACGATAATCGTTCAAAACACTCCTTTCACCGGTGTTTTGAACGATTATCGTTTAAAAAAAACTGTAGTGTGTATAGGGCTTTACATATATATCGTGCATGTGTACGCTGTAATAAGGATCATGCCTGATCGTTGTAAAGTACACAAAATCGTTTGATCGCATATTTTGAAAAGTTTCATAAACGGTCAAGCCATTCATTACTGAAGGCTCAACAGAAAATCGTTTGTAGTGTGCATGCATGCTGATTGGCAATAAAAATATTCTGTAATGTCGTCCATCTGTAAAAACTGTAGTGTGTATGGAGCTGTAGATTGGGGTCTTTTTTTAACCTCATCAATATGTTACTATGTTACTTTGTTACTATGGGCCTGATCCAGAGCTACGATGTTACACTGAGCGCTG
>WWET01000527.1:31368-47102 GCA_011038615.1 Limnodynastes dumerilii | reverse complement strand
CAGAAATGTATACAAATGTATATAATGTATAAATGCTTGATTTCCGGGATTTTAAGAGCAGGGTTCATGCATAACACAATACATATTGCATTCTTGTGACTGCTGTACAATACAGTTATGTGGCAGTTGTACACACAAGTCCACTCCTCCACCATAGTTTCTCATTTAAACAATGTAACTCTTAGAATTTAGACATACTGGCCATGCTGTAGATCTGTGACCAAACCGCACACATTGCACGTGGCGTAAATGTGCTAAGAAAAGTGGCGCAGGCTGCGTGCGATCCAGAAGCATGCATAACTGTCTTTTGAATTGCAAGCATGTATGGCACAAAGCAGTTAAGCTGTAAGCAGATACATGCCCAGATACGCAGGGCAAGGGTAGTGAAGTAATCTGTATTTTCAGCTGTTGAAAACTTTTACTATTACAGCAAACAGTTCAGCTCATATATGAACACGGTAAATCCAATAAATGTATTTTTTTGCACAATGCAAGAAAACGCAAAGAAACGTCACGTCAGCTGGCGTACACTCACATCTGGTTTGGGGCCACTAATTATTTCACAAGCCTCTTTATTTCCTACTGTCTGCTTTCTGAATACAGTTCACCTGTAGCCTTCCCAGTTGT
The DNA here is from genome assembly GCA_011038615.1 of Limnodynastes dumerilii. Taxonomy (NCBI): domain Eukaryota; kingdom Metazoa; phylum Chordata; class Amphibia; order Anura; family Limnodynastidae; genus Limnodynastes; species Limnodynastes dumerilii. The sequence continues at coordinate 46,475 of WWET01000527.1, read as the reverse complement.
TGTTTTGTTGCTCATTACAGAATCTTCTGTTCCAAAGTCCTCCCACTTAGAGTCCTCATTAAGACATCTTTCAGAAGCGCAGCATGACCAGCATCCTGAAATTGCTTGCTGCGCTCCAATAGATCCTCTCCTAAAGTCCATACACACCATAGTTTTTTCTTAAAGATAATCATTGTTCACATCACCTGATGGAGTGTTTTGAATGATATCGTGCATGTGTGTACGCTGTAATGTACATGCCAGATCACTTAAAGTACACAAAATCGTTTGAGCGCATCTTTTGAAAAGTTTAATTTAAATAATCAATCAGCAAAGCAATGAAGGCCCGGATTCAGAGTTTTAGCAGATGCGCAATGCAGATCCGCTAAAACATACTATTCAGAGGTGCGTTTTTCTTTAGAAACACGCACTTCTAAACTGGCCGTAGCCAAAACGACCTTGAAATAAATAAATTTTTGAATGATATCGTGCATGTGTGTACGCTGTAATGTACATGCCAGATCACTTAAAGTACACAAAATCGTTTGAGCGCATCTTTTGAAAAGTTTAATTTAAATAATCAAGCTATTCAGCAATGAAGGCCCGGATTCAGAGTTTTAGCAGATGCGCAATGCAGATCCGCTAAAACATACTATTCAGAGGTGCGTTTTTCTTTAGAAACACGCACTTCTAAACTGGCCGTAGCCAAAACGACCTTGAAAAAAAATAAATAAATAAGCAGCCGGAGCTGTAATTGCTCCGAACCCAGACAATTGCAACTAGTTTTTTTTTACAATAATAAAAAAAATAAACCCCTACTCCGCCCCCCCCTACCACCGCTATGAATAAAATAAATCAATAATTTCGGCCCCACAGGGCATGCTGATGCTTGTAGAACTACAAGCACCAGGGAAGGTGTAAGGTGTACGGCTTGTTAAACAGCCACCGGACAGCCCTGCACGGAGTATTTACATGAGAAAAACGCCCCGTTTCTCATTTAAATATCGTGGAACTTTCAGTTTCACAGGCGCAGGACAGTCGGCTGTGCAGACAGACAGATGGGTACACTTGCGCAGTGCTCAACTGAAAGTCATGCGTAGTCTGCATGCAGCATGATTGGCGATTAAAGCAATCTAAAATGTCACCCATTGTTTAAAAATATGTAGTGTGTATGGGGCTTAAGTGCAGTATTTTTTTTGTACTGTGCATTTGCATGAAACAGCTCTGCACTAGTGGGACGGGGGGTTTCACTATATTAAAATTAGAAAGGGTCTGTTTTATGTGCAGCAGCCACATATCCCTGCACGACCATCTCAGGAATGGTGTAGGTGTAAGACAGAGGAAATTTTCATTTAAAAGGTGTCCTTGGGGCAGATCCAGACCTACGGCCGCCGCACTAGTTACAGCGGCCGTATGCGTAAGAACAGCGCAGTTACGGGCGAAGGGGTGGGCAGTTCCATAACTACGCTGTAGTTATGGAAGCTGGGCGGGTAATTAGGAAGGGAGGGCTGGGTTAGGGAGGTTACGCTCCTGTGTGAGCGTAGTTACATACAGTTATGCTGAAGTTAGGGTAGCCTTCAGCCGGCGTAACTGTGTGTAACTACGCTCACACAGGGGGAGTGACAGGGGGAGTGCACCAGAGATACGCTGGGCGTATTTATGGCCAGTGGGCCAGCGTAGCTCTGGATCAGGCCCCTTATTCTTAGTTCTAACACAACCCAACACAACTTACAAATATTAAACTATTACATTTAAGAATAAAACATGTTTTATAACACACTCTGCATACACTTCACTATAATGACAATTTTATAGAGTTATATACAGTTATCAGTTATCTAGTCTCCTTCCAAGTCTAATTACCTGACATAATTTATGCAGAGGAAACTTTTTTTTGCAGTTTTGTACACTGCAGGAGAGGCAACTTGGTACATGCTATGACATAAATATACAATAACAGGAAGGCAAGATAAATTTGCTTCAGGATTACATTAATAAAATAAAAGACACAACAATTCTGTATGATGAGTTAAACACACTGGAGCTGCACATACACCTATTTTTTAGGGAGTAAGCACAGAAAGTTGGACACAAGGTTCCTCATCCGCCTTTGGAGTGGATCCAGAATTTTAGTGCATCCAGAATGCGGATACGCTATTTGTCCGACACAGAGGCGCGGTTTCCGCAGAAACACCCAACTCGGGAGAGAACATAGGACAGTTGTGTCACCCCCACAGTTGGTGCCATATGGACAGAGGCTGCAGTGTCCTATGTGTGCAAATGATTTTTTAATGCTTGCCTATGCATTATTTAAAAACCCATTTAAATGTTTTTTAATCAGGTACTTTAGGGTCAGCTCATAGTAGCAGTATTATGCTATTATTCTGGCATTCCAAGAAAGAGGAAAACATTTTAATCTTTATTTCATTTACAGATTTTATTTAAAACAGATTCTAACATGTACATCAGCTGTTTATAACAGTAATTGTAATGACCTACACTTATTACTTACACCATCCCCTGAGATGGTGAAAACACTTCAAAGAAGCACAGACACCTTACACTGTTACTGCGCCTATTTAAATGAAAAATACACCACTTTTCTCATTTTAATGTCATGGAACTCCCTGTTCCACTAACCCAGAGCAGACGGATGCAGACAGAGGCGAATGGGCAGCGGTGCAGCCATCTTTCTGTGCTCGCTACCGTTCTGAGCATGCGCAGTGCTCATTAAGGCTACACTTCCATATGAAAAAAAGACGACAGCGCATTTCTGGATCAGTCCTCTTTGCCCGCTTCTGTGTGCTCTGTGCCTGGGGAACAGGGGTTCCGTTTAATTTAGCTGTGTGGTTTAGTTCTGCTGCGATCTCATTATGTTATACATATTAAAGAGTTAAAATGTGCGGAAAAAAATCCATAAAACCTCTCATAAAATGTCCCGTATTAATCGTACTGAAATGCATGTTAAACTGTTGAGTAGAATATATCTCACCCCGGAAAAACTGTATCGGATCTGGCCCTCTCAATCCAAATTCTGTTGGAGAGGCTGTAATCTAGTAGGTACTATTTTCCACATATTTTGGGAATGTCCTTTGTTACAACCATTATAGGTCGCCGTTTTTACTCTAGCTAATAAAACACTTAGCCTAGACTTCGTCTCCAGAACTAGCTCTGTTCCATCTCTACCCTACATCCGTCCCTATACACTGTAGATATGTTCTTGGGCATATATTGACCCGGGTGGCAATAGCCCAGCATTGGAAAAATGCTAACCCACCTCCCTTAGCTAAAGTTCTTTCTAAAATCCATTACAACTTCTTAATGGAAATGGGAGGAGTCCCATATTCTACCTCTACGGCCTCCCCTATCATTAAGTGGTTTGCCTGGCATGAATACGAAACTATGGGTGATGGAACATGGATGAGCCCTGATTTGCATGACACAGATCCTATGCCGTTTAGCCTCAATGAATAGCTTCTAATTATATCCACTTTATATGTACTTCACCTATTTAAAACACTGTTACCATTGTTGTTAGCAACGCTGACTGACTTTAAAACTGTGTATTCTAACTAATACATTGTGTCCTCCCCAATATGCCCTTCCTCCCTTTTTTTTGTACCCCATCCCCATACAAACATTTTCAATAAAAATTATTGCTGAAAAAAAAAGAATAAAAAAAAGTTAAAATGTGCAAAAACTCTGGATCACGTCCACGCAGCATTTGTGCATACGCTTCAATTAATGCAAAGAGGTGCTAGAGCCGATCCAAAGTCTGGACCTGATCCAGAGCTTTTGTGCAGTGAAAGCACAGGCACACACAGAAAATGATTGGGCTTTTATTCAAAGCTTCACAGCTGCAGCTCTGCATAGGTAGTACTGTAACCAAAACCAACAGCCAATAGTACACAGCCTATACAAGCCGGCATGTTCCAAAGTATCTTTTATAAATAAAGCTATAAATAAAATAAATTGGTTTAAATTATGTGTTTCATTCTAAAGTTTTGAAACATAAATACATTAAGTATATCCCTTTTAATGCAAAAAACAACAACAAATCAACAAAAAAGTCACAACTAAAAGAAGTGGAAATGCAGATCCGGATCAGGACCTCTGAGAGTTTGAAAGAGTAAAACAGGTGCAAGTTTACACCTTAGCAAAACCATGTTACAATGTGAGGGATGCAAATAAATTTACAATTCTTTGACTACTTGGAAAATACTTTGCATTTGCACATAGAACTTAAGAACTGCATAGCTTTATGTTCAATATCTATATTAGAGTTGAGCTAGCAAACATCAGCTCTCAGTTCTAAGGAGCTGATCCAGAGGTGCTCTTTTTGTAGATGTAAGTGCAGTGACTGTACAGAGCAGGGATGAGCACAAACAGAGGACACAAAAGGTTGATCCGTCTGTACTCAGCACCATGTACTCTGTGCTATTCCGCCTTATAAACACCCCAGGGTTTATCTCATGTTTTAAAGCCAACCATTCCCCTTTCACACATTCAATAAACACATGACAAAAACCTAAAAAGGGTCTAAATGAAGTTTGGGATTTTGTTAATGGGGGGATAAAGTTAAACTGACTAATTTTATTTAACGTGAAAATTTGTATACTGTATACTAGCGACTGCCATAAGATACACACTATAATCTAGTGACCATTTTACAACACACAACACATCCTAGTGACTGCCACACAATACTTACTGTAGACTCTATACCTTAGTGACCAATTTAACTAACACCATACAATACTGATTGCATTAATGTGAGTTTTGTCAGCATTCTAATAATACAAAGATAATTTGACTGTTGGATAATTTCAGCTTCATCATCAGAAATTAACTCTCTCCTAAATATTATTTAAATCCTAAATAATAATAATTTACCCCATAAAAATAGTTAACATCCCCATCATACCCATTAATATTTAATGTTGACATAATCAGTTACATTATACAGCCCTTGGATACCTGTTAATGGTTAAAGTAAGTTTTCAGGATATTGCTAAACCATTTTGGAGTATTTGACAAATGATTTGAAACTGTTTAATCCTCATGGTTTTCTTTAATAATTTATTTTTATACATTTTAAATGTTATGCATTATTTTTATTTGTTTTTTATATAATTTAATTTATACATCACTGTAGCTATGTAACCTTATTTTTTTATTTACTTAGTTCTTACTCCACCAATTCTCTAATTATATATACTATATTCACTCTAGCTTCTTCTCACTCCACTAATCCTCTCATTATATACACTATATTCATCCCAGCTCCTCCTCATTCACCCAATCCTCACATTATATATACTATATTCACCCTAGCCCTTCCTCACTTCCCCAATGCTCTCCTTATATACACTATTCACCCTAGCTCCTCCTCATTAACCCATCTCATTATATATACTATATTCACACCAGCCCCTCCTTACTACCCCATCCCCTCATTATATACACTATATTCACTCCAGCTTCTTCTCACTCCCCCAATCTTCTCATTATATACACTATTCACCCTAGCTCCAACTCACTCCCCCCATCCCCTCATTATATATACACTAAATTTACCCCAGCTTCTTCTCACTCCCCAATTATATACACTATATTCACCCCAGCTCCTCCTCAATTCCCTTATCACTTATTATATACACTATACTCACTCCAGCTTCTTCTCACTCCCCAATTCCATCATTATATACACTATATTCACCCGTGCTCCTCCTCACTCCCCAATCCTCATTATATACACTATACGCACTCCTTTTCCAACCCTCCTTATCAGTAAATCTGTTCCTATATTCTCTCCAGCTTCTTCTCACTCTACCAATCCCCTCGTTATATACACTATATTCACCCGTGCTCCTCCTCACTCCCCAATCCTCATTATATAGACTATACTCACTCCAGCTTTTGCTCACCCCCCCAATTCCATCATTTTATACACTATATTCACGCCAGCTCCTCCTCACTCCCCTTATTCCTCATTATATACACTATATTCACCCCAGCTCCTCCTTACTCCCCCAATCCTCTCATTATATACACTATACTCATTCCAGCTTCCCCTCACTCCCCCAATTCCATCATTATATACACTATATTCACCCATGCTCCTCCTCACTCCCCCAATTCCATCATTATATACACTGTATTCACCCAAGCTCCTACTCACTCCTCTTATCCCTCATTATATACACTATACTCACTCCAGCTCCTCCTCACTCCCCCAATCCCCTCTATATATACACACTATATTCACTCCAGCCCCTCCTCACTCCCCTAATCACTCATTATATACACAATATTCACTTCAGTCCCTCCTCACTCCCCTAATACCTCATTATATACACTATATTCACTCCAGCTTCTTCTCACTCCCCTAATCCTTTCATTATATATACTTTATTCACCCCAGCTCCTCCTCATTCCCCTAATCCCTCATTATTTACACTATATTCACCCCAGCTTCTTCTTGCTCCCTCATTAAATACACTATATTCACCCCAGTTCCCCCTCACTCCCCTAATCCCTCATTATATACAATATATTCACTTCAGCCCCTCCTCACTCCTCTAATCCCTCATTATATACAATATATTCACTTCAGCCCCTCCTCACTCCCCAATCCCTCATTATATACACTATATTCACTCCAGCCCCTCATCACTCCCCTAATCCCTCATTATATACACTATATTCATTTCAGCCCCTCATCACTCCCCTTATCCCTTATTATATATACTGTATTCATTTCAGCCACTCATCACTCCCCTAATCCCTCATTATATACACTATATTCACCCCAGCTTCTTCTCACTCCCCAATTATATACACTATATTCACCCCAGCTCCTCCTCACTCCCCTTATTCCTCATTATATACACTATATTCACCCCAGCTCCTCCTTACTCCCCCAATCCTCTCATTATATACACTATACTCATTCCAGCTTCCCCTCACTCTCCCAATTCCATCATTATATACACTATATTCACCCAAGCTCCTCCTCACTCCCCCAATCCTCTCATTATATACATTATATCACCCCAGCTCCTCCTCACTCCCCTTATCCCTCATTATATTTATTATATTCACTCCAGCTTCTTCTCACTCCCCAATCCTCTCATTATATTTACTCCAGCTTCTCCTAAGTAGCATTCTATAACTGTTCACATACAAAGTCTTCTGCCTGCATTTACACGTCTATTTCCTTTTTGTCACAGCTCTTTTCCATCTTCAAACCTCTGTCACCTCCTACTTCTGCCTCTTCCTCCGGTTTCTATGTACAACCTCTGCGATGCAGGAACTTCTATTCACTGGAATCCTTTTAGCAAAGCTATTGCTTTGTCCCCCTGTCTATCAATCCACAACAGCCAATCACTAGATTACACCAATCACTCATTTCCATAATGAGCATATAGCCATCACCACCAGCTCCTCTTGAGTTATCCTGTAGGTGTCTATTTTAGAAGTGTAGGTGGACATTAGGCACAGATGTGTGTGGGGAATTGGGTGGCACTGGGCTATACAGGTTATTTGAAGCGCTCTGCTGCCTGTCATATACATCCTATACATTTTGCAGCAGTACAAAATGCCTATATATCCCAGGAGCCCTTTAGCATCTGATAACCAAACCCTCTGCAGCACTTAATGTTTTGGGTCACCCCTGAACACCCCGTTGCCCTAGCATAGAGCAGACTCTTTCTGTCCGCTTTTCTGTGCTCGTGTCTGTGAAAACCCGCTGCACTTACACCTAAATAATAAGTGTAAACTCAGCTCTGGATCAGCTTCAAGGTTCCCTGATAATGCAGCTTTACTGGGTTATAAAGATATTTGTTAGATTATCAATAGTTTCTTACGAGGTAGTAAAATAGACGGCACATTATTGGAACTTTAGGGAAAGCTGTGGAAAATGACAAAAATGTATAGATTAGATCAGTTCCCATGAGATAATATATCTCATCGCAAGCTACCTGCATTTATCCTGTTCTATTCATCCCCAACATTACGTTTCACATAGCTGCATTTAATTACTAAAGCAAATACTAGGAAATTTGGCCGTCTTACTGAATCCACTAATGTGGAAAGATTGTGCTTCTGTTTGTAAATACTAGTCATGTATAGAACAAAGAGAAATTCATCCATACTATAATCTGTTATTTGTACGTCTGTCAGTGCTTACTTCACACTTAATTCTAAACGCCATTCTGAAGTAAAATATAAATATATTATTTGGCAAACACTAAATATCATATTCCATCTTCAAAACAAAACTTACATGTGGTTGATCTAGAGTTAGGACCAACAACGAAAGGTAGAAATCTACAGTTAGACAATTTTTCTTGTGTGTACAGAGAATACTTTAATATTGCTTGTAGTATACAAATAAACTATGATATAAAAAGAAGAGGTTACACTCCACTATGTTTACACATTTTTTTGTGTCATGCTACATGTTAAGCTGGGCACACCTTATCCAATTCCCGATAACACCAACCACCTACCATTCAATTGGTCGGACTTCACAACAAGTTACAGCCAATCTTGGCCACTGGGTTTCTTAAGTGATTTTTTTTTTAAAAAGCACGTCTGCTTTCTCCAAATCTTTTGTAAGTGTGTGTATGATGATTTGATCATTTGAGCAGATCATTTAAGCAGATGCAGGTCAAAGTTCTCTCGTAAAATTGGACAATTGAAAAGTGTGTTTTTAATGGATTGAGTGTTTGTTTTGCAAACTAGGGTCTGGATTCACAGTTACATAGTTTTCGTCTTACATACGTTGTTTTAAGAATTGAGCTAATACGCATGGAAAGTAGCTTATTTACACTATCTATGTACCATTTCTGTACGCGCTTACGCAATATACATACAGAAATGGTATATAGATAGCATAAATAAGATACCATGCATGCATAGTAGCTCAATTTTTAAAACAACGTACGTAAGACGAAAATTACTTAACTGTGAATCCGGACCTTGGTTTGCTGTTGGTTTGTTGGTACTTGGACCTGAAGAGGATTGGTCAAGTGTGCACACATCTTTACTCCATGAAAACACTCAGGAGGTTTGAATACAATTAAAGTTCCACTAATAAACCCAACTGAGAATGATCAAATTGCACCCCTTTCCCATCTCTCATTTCCACAAACTATGCCAAACCTCTTCAAAAGTAATATGATGTTTTCATTCAAACAAGAAATTACCTGGTTTTAACATTTTTTTTTCTAACTAAGCATCAGTTAATAAATGAAGACCAAGTGACTGCAGTAGTGAATTAAGATCAGAGCATTTTCCCAATGAGTGTCTACTTTGCCTTCTTTTTGAGGAGTAGCATTCAGGCATGGTCCAGAATAATTAAGAAAGACTCCAGTAAAAAAAGGTTTGCAGACTTCACAATGCATAGAATTTATTTTTAAAAGTTAAACAAACCCTTAGAGACACCATAGAGGAATTCTTAAATCAGTGTCCTCCTGCCCTTGTCCAACCAGGGAACTAGGAGCCCAGCAATGTTAAAAAGGTATATATATGGCACCAGGCAGCTCTACTCACCCAGGCTACCGGCGAAATGGTAGGAGTCTCCGCTACGATGGCTGTCTTAAGTTATTTTTTAGCTGTCTCTATTTCGAATAGCAGTCATTTTAGATTTTTTTTCCAGAATGGGAGAGTATGGCAATCGGCATACTCACCCATTCATTTTCGGGAAGCGTCGCTGGACACACCGCAGGAGAGGTGAGTAACCTCCCTGGGGACTTTTAGTGTTAGGGGGAGGGTTAGGGTTAAGCTCTGGGGAAGGGAAGGTTAGGGCCATGGAAGGGGAGGGTTAGGATCAGGCTGTGGGGAAGGGAGACTTAGGGTTAGGCTATGGGGAAAGGAGGGTTAGGGTCAGGCTGCGGGGAAGGAAAGGTTAGAGTTAGGGTAAGAGAAGGGGAGAGTTAGTGTAAGGATTAGGGAGAGGGTTGGGGATACTTACCATTCGGAGAACCATCTACGAGGCAGAAGCAATCAATTTCCCAGTTAGTTTGGAACTGGCTGGGAGAGAACGGACCTATCGAAATAGGGCTGTTTATGACGGGGACCCACGCCCTGGCGAAACTCGCGTGTGTCCTGTGCCGTAACAACAGTCTGGCCAAAGGAGGCTCCTTCCTGGATAGGGAAGATGGGCCTGATCTAGCGCTACGAAAATTCGCACGGCGGGCGAATGCGTACGTTCGACCGTGCGAAAAAAACATGCACGCCCCTAACACTCCCATAGTAAAGTACCTGCTTACGGCGGCTATACCCTACACTGGGTACTACCGTCGGGCGTACGAATTTTCGCACATAATACGAAAATCGTACGGCCTTAGCACGCCCATACTGTACAATTTAAATGGCTATCCCCGCCTCCCTGTTGTAAAACGAGCGCCCAGCCGACCGTCGTACTGAACGCACGCCCCTCGAGCGAAAAATTCGCACACCATACGAACGCTATACGCTCATGTCGTCCAGCCGACAGGAAGCTGTCATACTGGGCATGCGCGGTGCGAATTTTCGTACGAAAATACGCAAAAAACAGTCGTAGGCTCGCACGAAATCGGGCAATTTCGTAGCTCTGGATCAGGCCCGATGTGTGGAACTCTCTCATTCAATCAGCTGCTGGCTCGGGGTGTCCCTCTCCTCCGCTTCCTGTGTGTATGCGTGCAGTGCTCCCGTCTCCCTTGCTCTGTGATCCCCAGCTCATTTCCCATCACATTGACAGGCATTTGACTAGTTAAAAGATAAGACCCTAATTAATAATGAAATAGAGATCCATGGCAGAGTCTATCAGAACCAGCTGAAATGGTGTAGAGACCCCAATATGCTGCAGAAAAATAGCAAAAGAATATTTTGTAGAACAGTTTAAAACATTTGGTCAACTGTGGTTTTGCATTTAATGTGTGACACAATACAAATAATACTGTAAAACATTAGTTATTGAAAAAAAAAAAAAGAGTCTATGCAGCAACAAGAAACATAACTTCTCTTACTGTTCTTGGTACTTTGCACTTGGAATGCTCTTCTTTGTAAGCCACTGTATAAGTGTGAATGCTTATATTTTTTTTAAATGATTTAAATTCAAAAAACTACAAACAGAATTTCTGCATCACTGTGTATGACTCACTCACCTGCAAAAACATTTTAAGAACTCTGTGAACTTGACACAATAGTAGGAACTGGAATAATAGGATTAAATGAGGCACCCTCAAAAAATTCTAACTTTGACTGACAGATCTTATTATTGCCACAGGGCCATTATAAGAGACAGCAAATGAAGACCGGTTACCATGTTTCCTCAACAATAAAGGAAATCCGTTGTCAATGGTAACATACTTCTGAGATGGATAGTATGCTAATTAATAAGGCCACCCCTCTAAAACAGGAAAAATACCTACAGAATATTTCATTAAGTGCTTACCTTACAACCTTAGAGACACTCAATCCACTGAAACTTTGTCATATTGTTCTGCTGAGCTTCACTTATGTTATAGAAAACACTAATTGAGTGGGGTAACTGAGGCTGTTACACCAATATATGGGAGGGGGGAGCAGAAATACTAGCACATTGCATTCTTTGTAAGTTTATTTGTCCTAACTATCCATTCTCTATTGAGGTCCATAGATAGTTATATATAACAGGGTTGTTGACTTTTTAGAGCTTCCCTCCAGGAGAACCCGGAGGCAAGCCATAGACTTTATGCAAATTGTGTCATTAAGCCCCACCCCCTGTCAATCACTCCTGTAATCTCTAACGTTTCAGGGGATGGGTGGGGCTTACTGACATCATCAAGCCCTGCTCATCCCTAGTAACACTAGGGATTACAGTAGTAATTTAAGGCTGGTGGGGCTTGCGGGAGCTTTGCCGGCTTTCCCGTGATACCGGGAGAACTGCACAAATTTCGGGAGTCTCCCGGATATTCCGGGAGAGTCGGCAACCCTGATATATAATATCACCTAATTTTCCCCTGGAGTGGTGATAAATCATACCAACTTATTCCAGACTTTTTAAGGGGAGACAAATGGCTACTTTGGTCACTTTGGTCCTTGGCTGCACCTCTTCATTTATATATACACTTGCACACATTTCATATATTTGAATTGAAGCGCAGCCTTGTGTGTTTTTTTGTTTCTGTTAGTTTACTAGTTTACCCCAATATGGCCGCTGAACACTTTTCAAGTGGTCTTACTACACATATAGCAGATGGATAGGGACTCACCTACAGGAGGTGCCTTGACGCTGGGCAGGTGAGCTTAACCCCATATAGCTATATTGTGAACTAAACCTCCTTTTTATGTATGTGCTGACACATAGTGTTATATAATGTTTCTATGGAGCTCTCTTTTGTTCCTTGTTTTTACAGAGAAGCTGCATTTCATTTGGGAACATCATATTCAAGAAGTTTAGCTTTTTGGATGAGCCGGATTTTATCTTTCCCGAGACTGGGAATCTGCTCACGTTTTCACTCTTAAAAGTTTCCTAAATTGCTCTCCCTCTTAATACTTAATACGAGTCCTATTCAAACCTCTATTGAGGATGCAAAACTCTTATCAGTTGATCGAGATTCCGTTGCACAGCTCTTTTTAGTTTATATGCTATTATTCAATATCTATATTGTTAAAGTGATTTTTACATTTTCTTTAGCTGCTTGTTTGTAATGTAATAAAATGATCTTAATTAGAAATATGACCAGTGTTTGAATCCAGCTCTGCACATCTTTGTATAGTTGTATTTTATGGGTTAAGTTTACTACAGCTCTGTCTTTCATTATGTTTTCTGGTATTGGGAGCAGGTCCCTTATTGAGACAGCTGCGTTCTGCACTTAGGGAACCGCCGGTGTTTTATTTTCATTATACGCCGTGCTTGCATAGTCAGGAATCACATGTTCTTCGTGATGATTTCATTATGCTGCTGTCCCAGCCCCTGAATCTCCACATCTTGACTGATTAGATATTTGATTTTAATGTGGGCATATAAAAAAAATAATAAGCAAAGAAAAAAAAAACTTATTGCAATGTTCAGCAAGAAATCCTAACTAAAAAAAAAAGACAAGTTAAAGACAAGTGAAGGGAATGAAATGTAAAATGTATACATTCAATACATTCAATGTACAAAGCATTCCAAATAACTTTTATCCCTGCATTTGTCAGTGTCACAATGTGCTGTTGCATAGAAAGGCTGATGCTCTTTGATGCAGGAGCAAAGCCATTGTTATGTGAATAAAGCAGCATTAGTAATTTTCATGCTGATTTTGCCTATTTCATTTCATTTAACTATCCATAAGACATTGTTCGGCTTTTAAACAAGCCATACAGTAAAACATAATCTGATAGCTGTTAACGTCAGACTTACATAAGTTAACCACAGGTCTTTGGGTAACAAAGTAAAAGAAGTCGTCTATTCTTAGAATTCAAACAATCTAATACTTACTAAATGGTTTCTGCAGAGAAGTGCTTCTTATACTACATATGTGAAGGAAAGGAAGTCAGCAATTTAATGAATTTCAAGAGTTCAACCACAAAGGTCTATACTAACAAAGCTTTAATGTGATGAGAGTTGTACATGTCATAATTCAGACACAAAACCTTTGAAAGGTGTCAGCGTTTACCTTTGACCTTGAGAGCGCTTTGTACTTCTCTAGTGCATCTGTCATGCCAGGAGGTGAGTATCTAGCAGATTTGACTATAATTAGCCTGCAAAGCCTTGGTCAGGAACCTGATCCTTATCCCTTGTAATTTCTGCAAAGTTCACTTGCTTGTCATATTTTGTAAATTACCCATGGTGCACCCTGGAGGCAAGAATATGGAGCAAAGATTCTGATTATTTATTGTTTTTATTGAACTCAGAATATTAATATTTTACTAAAAGACACACAAATAAATGCAACTCAATAAAGAATAAGTATCAGTTCCTCATTGTTTATTCTGGTGATTAATAGCTCTTCGGTCACATACTGTACTATTTAGCTAACACATTCCATCTGAAGAATCGGGGAGCTACAGTGATTTTAGCCACTTAGGGCCAGATCCAGAGCTACATTTCCATTACGTTTCAAGGGCTGGTAGTCATATTCCCGGCGCTTAAAATCCCTGAGGTTAAAATACCTCCACGAGTTAAATCCTGGCACGTAAAAAATCCCGGCGCATAAAATTACAGACAATTTAAAATACCTACACGAATAAAATACCTTCACTGAAAATCCCGGAACGTAAAAAATCCCGGCGCGAAAAATTACCAGCAAGTAAAAAATACCGCAAAGCAACACCCGACTTCACAGAACAACAACGCGGCGCCGGCAGGGCATGCTGATACGTTTATGCATGGGATTGTGTGCGTATTTTTAGGAGCGGATTAACTGCGCATGCGTAGTAACTTTTTCCACACAAATTACATAGTATTTACGCACATAAGCAGGGCCCCCATCAAGGGGGGACAGCTGGTCCTAGTGTCCTGGGCCCAGACAGAGAGGGGGCCCGGGATAGCCCCAGACCTCCTCTCTGTCCTGCCCTGGACACTAGGAGAAAAATGGCCACATATACTTTATTTGTTGGCAGAGGTCTGAATGCAAAGCGCACCAGACCTCTGCAATGTAGCACCGAAGGTCTGCGGCACTCTGTGTGATTTTGTCACGACATGAGACATCGCAGTTTGCTGTAACCGAAAGAGCTGTCGGGTCGACCGGGGACTTCACAGCCTTTAGTCCCTTCTTTATGTGGTATCATCCTTTGTGAGGTAACCCTTCTACCATTGTGCTTGGACTTTTAAGGACCTTGAGGATTTTGTTTATACTCCATGGCTTTGCTGCTATTTTTTTATTCACTTTTTGTTCACTTATGATATGTTTTTTGCACATTGAGCACTTTATCCTGCAGAACCTCTTGCCTATGAGTGTAATGATTGCAGTTTTTCAATACAATTTCGCAATTTCAGTTTTTGTGTGGTGTGCTGCTTTGGTGTTATTAACACTTTTTTGTGATATATATATATATATATATATATATATAGCTTTGTATATACTTACCTCCAGTGGCAGTTGCACCAGGAGCACGAATTATTTATATGGTAGAGCGCCGTTATTTTCCTATTGCCATATATATATATATAT
>WWET01000527.1:7377-19211 GCA_011038615.1 Limnodynastes dumerilii | reverse complement strand
CTATGGACCATATTCACAGATCGGGTGTAAGATAGGTGCGGACAGACCCGTCCTGCCCCTATCCCACCCCCATTTTTAGGTACCTTATGGCACTTACGAGTGCCATAGGGCTACCTTAATAATCCGTGCCATGTCCACACAGACATTGCCTCTCCCCACCCTCCCCGCTAATCTAAATCTCTCCCACACCTCCCACTTCTACCTAACCCCTCCCTGAGGCGGCATTATGCTGCCTCTTTCTACCTTAAATACTCTGTGAGGTCTTTAAAGACCGCCTGGAGGCAATCTACGTATGGAACAACACATGCATAGTAGGTCCTTTCTATAGAGACGCACCTGTGAAGCAACTGCTTCTTAGGTGTAAATCCGGTCCTGAGCAGCGTCTTCTTAGAGTATTTATTTATAAATATAAATATACATATTCTAATTCCTACCAAAAATTTACATCTAATCCCACCCAGTTGTTTGTTATAGAACTTGAGGAACTGTTGTTGTCTCTGAAGGAATTGCATATGTAAAGATGAATTTGACTATTTAATGAATAGGTGTCCCAGGGTGGCTCCCTTTTATGAGCTGCCCAAGCATTGTGCCAGCATTGCGGTGACCATGTAAGATGTACCATTGCTGTTGCTGTTGAATTCCCTATTTACCTGTCAGACACGGACCATTAAGGAATTTCCAAAACTGTTATTATATATTTTACCTCATAAACTTATTTGTACTATGAGGATTTACATCCTATGGGCCTGATCCAGAGCAACGCTCGCAAGCGAGCGTACGACGAGCGTATGCGAATTTTCGGCCAAAAATTCGCAATGCGCATGCCCAGTATGACAGCTTCCGGTCGCCCGAGCGTCACACCCCTCCCACTTCTACCTAATCCCTCCCCGAGGCGGCATTATGTTGCCTCTTTCTACCTTAAATACTCTGTGAGGTCTTTAAAGACCGCCCGGAGGCAATCTATGTACAGAACTGATACACATGCATAGTAGGTCCTTTCTATAGAGACGCACCTATGAAGCGACTGCTTCTTAGGTGTAAATCCGGTCCTGAGCAGCGTCTTCTTAGAGTGCTTATTAATAAATATAAATATACATATTTTAATTCCTACCAAAAATTTACATCTAATCCCACCCAGCTGTTTGTTATAGAACTTGAGGAACTGTTGTTGTCTCTGAAGGAATTGCCTATGTAAAGATGAATTTGACTATTTAATGAATAGGTGTCATAGGGTGGCTCCCTTTTATGAGCTGCCCAAGCATTGTGCCAGCATTGCGGTGACCATGTAAGATGTACCATTGCTGTTGCTGTTTTGAATTCCCTATTTACCTGCCAGACACGGACCATTAAGGAATTTCCAAAACTGTTATTATATATTTTACCTCATAAACGTATTTGTACTATGAGGATTTACATCCTATGTGTCTTACAATATTTATTTATTTTGTTTATTATTTAAAAAAAATCTATGTTGATTTGCAGTGCAGCAGTCCCCAAAAATGATATAAAATATAGGGCCGTATTCACAGATCCGTGAGTTCTAGGTACGCAATTATACGCATGTACGATGCAAACCAACACCCATAACACTCCCCTCACATGGATGGCTTAACGTAGACTTCCGCCACCATAGAGCACCGTTATCTCTACGTTTGCATTTCCGTGCGTATAAGACGTAAGTGCGTAAATTACCTCAACTGATCATTTAAATGTCTCCCCCCACCCACTTTAACGTAACTTTGTCAGTACGGAATTCTACCACGAACCTAAGTACGTATGTCCCCAAGTGCGATTCACATGTACATAAATAAAGGTACTACGCATGCACAGTTACTCCAGAACTCAGTGCAAAAACGGATCTGTGAATACAGCCCATATACTGTAACTTTAAATATGCTCGGTAGCAATCCCACTATTTTACCACTAGATGGCAATACAAGCACACACAACCAATCTCATACCCTTGAGAAAGTTTATAAAACATTTTCTCCTGGATACTTTATACAGTACTGGCGATTCCATTATTTTTATTGCATAGTAACCAGAAACAAATTCAGTTCCCACAGGGTTTCCTTGTTTATACACTAAAAATGTCTGTAAAATAAGCAAAAATATTTTGAGCACAACCTCACTTTATAACATAAATCAATTATTGAGAAAATTAAGAATCAAAATCATCAGCTTGATTTTAATGTGCGATTTATTTTAATTATGACAATACTTTTTGGTCACTGGTACAAAGTTGCAGCTTATTTCAATAACATAACTAGGATGACATTCATAAAACATTCACATGGCTCTGTGTTCAATCAATATAAGTCTGATAGAGCCCAGATGTGTCATTTCAAATGCACTTATGAATGTTGGTTGTAGTACATGACATTGCTTATAAGTACATCATTTAATCTGTGTCCACTAGCTGAGTTTTTGGTTTGTTAACAGAGAGTTTACTCACAGGGGAAAATTTCATGACTATATTTAATAAAAACATGTAGATTATTAGGTTTTAGAATAACAATGACTTATATTTATTAACTATGTCCTTTTTGATCATTTTGTTTTTTATTTAAAACATGAATAAATAATTTGAGATAACTTATTTATTTATTGATTAATTTCTGATCTGCATTCATGAATAAACGGAATTATAAGTGCTTTGCTCAAATTTGAAACAACAGATTTAGACTAACCTGAGGTATATAGATATAAATATGAAACATTATCATTTTGAATAAACATTACAATAAAATTTCTGATTATGTTTACATATTTTACTAAAATAATTTAGCAACATAACTGAGATAGGTTACGGTGTCATTTTAAATACCATTAACTGTCATCAACTTCTTTTTTTCTTAACCATATTAAATAGAAGACATTTAAATAGCACCAAGTGAATTTGTAACCTAGCTACAAATGCAATGTTTCATAGAGATGGCAGACATTAAGGAGTTTGAGGTCACAAGGCACTTGTCAGTGTAGAGAATCCCATTGACTTGAATGCTTAGCCCTTTGTAGTAGCACTTTGTGGTACCTTTCCTTTAGACCTGAAGTTTATACATATACCTACCTGTGCCTAAAGTCTATTCCTCTTATTGCTCTTCAAAGCAACAATCTACCGCCGATCTTACGACCGCTGCGTAAGTTGCTCTTTTCTGTGAAGTATCCAGCTGAATTATATTCAGGGTTGTTTTTCTTTATTGCTTTTAATGAATTTACGTTATAGTCTGTGCGTTTACAAGGTCATAATATGCCCCTTGTTTCGCTAGAAGCTGTTGATGCGTTCCATATTCTATAATTCTCCCGTTCTTCATGACGACAATCAGATCTGCATTCTGAACGGTGGACAGTCTGTGTGCAATCATGATGCAAGTTCGTCCTTGTCTTGCTTGGTCTAGAGCTTGTTGTACAATCTGAATATGATAGAAATGTTACTGTGATTAGAATAATATTTACATTTAATGTCTGCTTTTTTTAAGATTGTTATAATGAATACAAAGGAAACATTGAGATTGGATAAAGCAAAAAAATATATATAAAAAAAATAAAATAAAATAAAAGTAAAATATAAAATATGCTTTTATCCAAGTAACCATGAGACTTCCTGCCTTAAGTGATGCCCCACTGGTAACCAGGGATTACATAGCAATTACAGCACACATTGACCAATAATCTGCCAATCTGCCCACCAACCTGCACTAATCCTAATAGGATTACACCTAGTGGTGGTTTATGTCATTCATACAGACTGACTATTCATTTATCAGGTCAGTGAAATTCTGGACCGTCAGTGCTGCGGCACCTACACAATAATCAATGATTCTGAACGATAGGGTGAAGTCTGTTGAGTTACCCAATCATGTAACTGTTGCACCATTTGTCATTTCGCCTGTCAAATTGGTACTGAGAATGTCCAGTATTTTTTTGAGATAAGAGGAAAGCAAAAAAATGAGCAACCCAGCAATAACACGTTACTTATTTAAAATGTACTTAGAGATTTAGGGCCGGATCCAGTATTAAGGCAAAGATCTGACTTTCGCTACGTACGTAACTTAGCTCAGAATAAGTTCTGCACATGTCCAGAACCTATTCTTCTGCTACAGAACACAGCTGCCAGATGCTGCGTACCATTCAGATGTCAGCTTCCGCAGCGGGGGCAGGGCCACTCACAATGTGTACGAGATACTCATGGTTGCTGGCATTAGGCATTTAAATTGTACATATAATCCTCTATTCCTCACACAGAGATGTATACAGAATAGTTAAGGTTGCCCCCTGGTCACGGATTCACACCCTGCTCTCCTGTGCGTGGTATTGTGAATCAGACATTCCATTGCAGAGGCTACATATGGAATTTCTCTGTAAATCAGTCCTAGCTAAGCTAAAAATGACAGTGTAAATATAATGCACGTGTAGAATTCACCTGCACATATTTACTATTAGTAAACACTATTTATTTTGGAATTAACAAAGTTAAAACATTAGTAGTTAGAAATGTTTATATTATTATGCTGCTTGCAGTCTATATGTATAGATGTGATCATCCTCAGAATGGACATTATGTAATAAGGTAAATGATGTTGTTCTGTTCCCACCTTTTCACTTTCATTGTCCAGTGCTGAGGTGGCTTCATCAAGCAGTAATAGTTTTGGAGCCCGGATTAGAGCCCGGGCAATAGCAATTCTCTGCTTCTGACCCCCGGACAGTTGAGTTCCTTTCCCTCCAACCGGAGTGTTATATTTCTGGAGAGTGAATCACATACATCAGACGTTTCATTGGTACGTTTATAGCCAGAACATATGTAGCTATTACCTAGGACTCCCTTATGTACCATTGTACATTCCCGTATCTTTGCTCTGGAAAGACCTTTTCCTACATTTCAGCTCAATAAGAAAGTACAATAAAATGCCCTGGATTTTAAAGACTTGGGAAATAAACTCCTCTGGCACAAGTATGTATGGGCCACATGGCTGTTCCGCACAAGCACAGCACAGCCATCCAATATCAACATTAGAAAGGGTCAACTCAGCTGAGAATCAGACCCACCAATCTCTGCGGACAGATTATGTGCCTCTTATACAGTACATGGTCTGTTCAGTGAATGTTACCAAAGTTGTTAGGGGTGAATGCGTCCTCCCATCTGGCACCCATGGATGTGCCCTATATGGAACTAAGTCAATGTTTTGCCAACAGCTCTGAAAATTGAATTAAACAAGTATTTACCTCTGGCAGGCTCTCTATGAAAGAATGAATATTGGCAGCTTTTGCCGCCTGCTGTATTTCTTCCATTGGCACCTGACGGGAGTTGTCTCCATAGGCGATGTTCTCTGCGATGCTGCAATCAAACAGCACCGGCTCCTGAGATACGATTCCAACCTGAGCTCGGAGCCATTGGACATTTAAGTATTTGGCATCGATGTTATCAAGGAACTAAAAAAGATAGGTGAAATAGTGATGATTCCAGAGAGCCGTGAGAAATATCATTTAATATGTTTATAAAAACATTTTATTTAAAAATAAAGTCATATATTTTTTTGCAGAAAAAGAAACTAGCACCTGTTCTATTAATAAATAGCCTATAAAGGTCTTTATATCCAGTTTACTGTAAAGAGTCCGGACATTAGAGTATTGCCCAACCCTGGGTATTATCCCAGACTGTTCAAAATATTTTATGTCCTAAATAAATGGGGAGAAAGTTAAATAACAGTGTACAATAAACTAAACACTATGTTGGTATTCAGTAATAACTATTTTTAACAAAATACATAATTTTGGACTAAGTTATTTTAAATAGTGACCCCCCACAACCTTATCACAGCTGTCAGTGAAAGTAAGAGGATACTCAGCAGTGACGGATTACCAAATAGTCAGAGTAGGCACCGGCCTATGGGCCCTGCACCTTTTAGGGGCCCTGCGACAACTGTTCAAAATATTATTAATTTGTTCTCAAAAGAAGATTACAATCAAACTTTCATAAATTGTTTCCAAAAGAAATAAAAAATAATCAACGCAAAGAAATGAAAAGGTTCCTAACTGTGGCCACCCACCCTCCTTTAGATGACATACACTATAAGGTAATCAGACTTATCAGGACATTCAGCCAATCTCACTTCCACTGACAACATTTACTTGATAGAAATAAAACTTGTAAAGGTAGAATTATATGGCCATGTAGTTTATCCAGTCATGATGTTAAGTGTTGGAATGCTGTTTAATGTTATGCATTGCATTGTTGTAGCAGTTTAGCTGGTGCATTCCAACAACAAAAACAGACATAGGAACATGAAGGTGTCCACAAAACTACAATGTAAATCTTACCACTGCACCCTGGTGGGGATCATAGAACCTCTGTAGAAGCTGGACAGAGGTGCTTTTCCCACATCCACTGCTGCCCACAAAAGCCACGGTTTGTCCACTGGATATCTTAACAGATAACTCTTGTAACACTGGCACATCTGGACGCGATGGATAATTGAAAGACACTTGGCGCATTTCCACGTTTCCTTGGAATTTTTCCTAATTAACAACACACGGAACACACGTTACATCACAAGGCAATTTTGTAAAGTGACATATATAGATACTTTATATATCTTTGATATATCTTTGATACATGCAAACTGGTGTTGTAATCTTGGCTTATATCACCTAGACACCAAGGCAGGTGTTTATTCTATCAGCCCCCATTCTCAGATGAAAAATATGTTTGTGACAGCTTTGGGTATATAGATTTGCACCTGTCTGACTATTGGTGTCAGTAAACATAGGCTGTATAGACAAATGCTTAGAGCACAATGGCCCCAAGATTCCCATAAAAAAGCATGATGGAACATCTGAGATACTTGGGTCTCAGTCATGTCGGTATTTCAAAATAGCTGTCTCTCAGCTCCTCCTATTAGTGTAACTAAAAATAAAAATATTTGGGGAGAGGGCTAAGAAAACAAGGGAGTGTAGGGGCTACAGAGAATAATGGGGAGAAAGGACTATGAAAATGTAGAGAGGAAGCCAGAGAGAATATAGGGAAAAATGGGGAGGGAGAAGGTACTTCTTAAAGTAGAGAATACAATAGGATTAAATCAGAAAGAACATGGAGTAGAGGGGGTGGGATTCGGTTACTTGGGAGGTTTGGTGCTGTGAAGATTTAAAAGTTATTTACATTATTATAAAGAAATTGTCTGGCACCACAGAGCAAATATTATTATTATTATTATTATTATTATTATTATGTGTATATCTTTCTTTCTTTATTTTTATTTGCTGAAGATCCTAAGCTACCTTGCTTTATTGCTGAAGTCCTCTCAAGGCTCCCTGTTAGAATAGCTGGGTATTTTTACAGCTCACAGCTGTCCCAGCAGAATTTTACTAATAAACCAGCAAACAATGGATCTACCTAGTCTGGATTTATAATAAAGGAATGACTGTGACAGGTCACATTTAAAAGGACACCACTGAATAACGTCTGCTATCTCCTGTGGAACAGCTGTAGAAATGCCAAGGTGATCACTTTTTGCATGTGTAGCTCTATGGTTCTGAAAGCAGAACAATAGAGCGGCACATTCTGTACTGTTCACTTACTGGCTTTTGTCCCTCCAAACTGTAGCTGTCAATAGCTGGTTCACTTTGGAACAACTGAAACAGATGAGAGGCTGCAGATTTTGCTTTGGCATAATCAGGAGCGAAGGATAATGTCTGCCCTACAGTTATAGCTCCGTAAGTCAGTAAAGAAAACACACTGTAAGATGAAAAGGAAATTATTTACACAACATAATAATGTTATAACTTTTTTCCCTCTAATTTATTCCCATATATTATGTAGAATAAACATATTACCATCAACTATAGTTTACGTCCTCATAAATGTATTCCTTTAATTAATTTAACTTAATCGATACAGTGAGCTCTATTTACAAAGCCCTTGGTAATACCTGCTTTCACGTCAAAAAAATGAACTCCTTCATATTTACAAAACATGGATCCAAGGAAAACTGCAGTTTCCATGACGATCCATGTAAACATCAGGTGTGTCCACCGGCTCGTTCTTATGAATACGAGCCAGTGATTCATTCTATTGTCTATATTCTACTGAGTTTCTTACTCTACTCCGAGCATAAAAATAAAGCCATCTCAGGATGGGGTTATTGTAGTAAATGCAGCGGTCCCCCCATATACCTTCCTTCCCCTCCTCCTAATAGCTGTTATCAGGGGGAGGAAATGGGGCTATGTATGGAGAGACCGCTAGAATACACATGTATGTATGTATGTATGTATGTATGTATGTATGTGTGTATGTGTGTATGTATGTAAAAAATAAATAAATAAATAAAAATGTAAATAAGTAGATAAGTAAATAAATAAATTAATAAATAAATAATTTAGTGATTTGTTCACTTAATACAAATACAAAAAAAAAGTAACTATTTTTTAAAACTAAGTAAAAAAATACATAAATAAATAAACAATAATAAAATAAATTTTTTTAGAAAGAATTATAACTAACTAGACCCGTCAACGCGCCTGTCTATGAAGATTTCAAAGTCCTGACATACGCAGTGTTTTTCATGTCCAGACTTGACATTTTCAAAGTTCTATAAGAGAGCGACTGTGCATGCGCAGGCCTTCATTCACTCTTGGTATGACTGCGAGGAAACTCCGATGTCTGCAATGACCTCAAAGATCATCGCAGGACATTGTCAGAGGGGCAAGTATTTGTAAATGAGGTGAATGATCCTGTCAGGTTTACTGTGAGGAGAAGCAAGCCTGGCAAATGTAAGTTTACTGCTAAACATAATCATTTTTGCTAGTAATACATTCAATCGAAATAATGTGCAATTAATCCCTATGGGGCATATATTATTTTATTTAAGGGAATAATCAAAAGAGATGTAAAAGTTAATATTTAGCTAAACGGCAATGCAATGCAAACCATGAGAGGTATGCCTGTCTCTTGGCATCTTGCTGGGCAGGGTGTCATGCATGAAGATGTGTACTTATGTCACACCAATGTCCAATATACTGGATATAGACAGATAGGCAAAGACACCGGTAAACATCTGCGTGGTGGTGGGGGCAGTTGCAGAGAGAGACCTCTTTTGCAGCCGCCATACATGTCCCATACCTCCTCCCACCGGCAGATGATAGCGCTAAGCTTTCAGCAGCTGGAAAGTTATTTCTAAACAGCACTCAGCACTGTGAGCCTCTGAGTGCTGTCTATAAAGAAACTGCCAGCTGCTAACAGCTTAGTACTGCTCCTCCAGGCTTGTGTATTGTCCCTGGTATGGCTGCTACACGGCCATAGGAGAGGAGGGCCCAAGACAGCTGCCCATGCTGCACCCACTGTAGTTACACTACTACATATAGGTGCAGAAACACAGTCATACTTACAGAAACGTGTCCTCTGGAGTCATTCTTCCTAGTTCAATCATTAGAGCTCCGAAGCGATAACATGCAGCATAGGTAAAATGTAGAAATGATTGACTAAATCCAAAACAGATGCCATATATCTGGGCCTTGCGCTGAGAATTCCTAAAAGATATCAATTTACAAAGACACAATTTAGAATATAAAGGGATGTCTACCACATGGTATAATCTAATAAATCAGGGGTGTAGAATGTTAGCAGAATGTTTACATTGCCAAAACTTAAACTGTCGACAGGGCTAGCTGATCAACAATCTTCCAAGGTAGGAACAGAGCAGAGGATAGAGCGGGCAGGATCAGGAGTGGGTTCAAGGCCAAAAAATACATTTTTATATTTAATATACCGGTACTTTACAGTAGATCAGGCCCGGCAACAGGGGGAGGACAGCTGTGACGGGCCCCAAGTCTCAGAGGCACCCCTGCAATCCACTGAGTGTACTGGGCCCCAAGATTTCTGTTGCCAGGACTGCAGCAGTTACAGATGACATTGGTTTGTATCATTAGCAAATGAGTTATTATCACCGTAGTGACCAGAACCATAATCCAGTTAAATGAAATTTATATGTGCAATGACTATGTGACATGTTCTACATTGCATAAATACACATTGACAAGTGAATCTATTAAGTGTAAATATATATCCTCTGACCTGTAGGGCTTCTGCAAACTCTCAGCGTACATTTGTTCAAAGGTTTGCTCTCTAGTTAAGGATACAACCGTACGAATATTATCCACTGCTTCAGTTGCAATCTATTAGTTGAAAAAAAAAATAAGCAATTATATATATTCCCCAATACATAATATGACATAACATGCGACATTGCAGAAGAAGTATAATTACTAGTATTTATGACAAAAGAATTGATGCATCAGCTCTCCTTTGGTGACAGGCACAGCTCAATGACTGCTATCAATCAATGTTTAATGGATATCCCAGTATTAGTAGCCCTTATTAACACTATTTTACTTATGGCAATTGCAGACAGTCTAAAAATAACCTAGCCTCAAGGTAATTGAGCCTCATTTATGGTGCAGACATAAATTAGCCTAAAAAAGTACATGTAAAACTTGAAAATCCCTGCACAGATACAGAGAAGTCCTACAAAAAGTCTAAAGCTGGCCATACACTAAAGCGATTATCGGCCCGATGACCAAATTATCGGGCAAATAATCTCTCTAGTGTATGGTACAGATCAATTTTTGAAACGCCAAATAAACGCACCAGAAACACTCTGGAACAATTATTTGATCTATCAGCATGTTTGATTTAAATCGGGAGAAAGCTCCCGATATTTTAAGGGAGTCAATCAGCAAGCTGAATGGCTCCCTGTTCTTCAAAGCTGCTGCTGCTTTATATCTATGTACAAAGCTGCTCTGACAGCTGTGAAGGAATACTTTACAGCTGTCAGAGCAGCATAGTACATAGATATGCAGCTGCGGCTACTGCAGGGAGTAGAACAGACAGGCATCAGCCGAATCCGTGCTGTGTGAAACGCGGATTATCGATCCCAGCAGAGGAGGTGTACGGTGCCGATAACGGGACATTTCCCTAGTGGGAAAACGTCCTGTTTATCAGGCCACTCCCTGCTGGGACCGATAATCGTCCTTGTGTATGCCCAGCTTTAGAATATGGGCACTGCTTAACCCACCAAATCATAACTAGCTCATAAGCTGGGGCAATCAATCTAACCCGCAGAGCCTTTGAAATGCCTTAAACACACATTTATTACAGTGAAATGACAAATTATGCCTATCCAGCTTTAAGCCTTTGTAATGGACTATTTCCTGCAGCATATGCCCACACTGATTCTACAACACACATAGGATGGCCCATTAACAATGTCCCCTTTGCCAGGTTGCTCCACCCAGTACATTTTCAGTGCATCCATCCTTCATGGTTATTTTTTTCTTTCATTGTACTTTATCTATATTACTTTGACTAGTAACATTTAAATAGAACACAACCGAAAATTATTTTAAGCACAAATTTTACTTCTAGTATGTACATTGTGGAGTATTTTCATATTCTATTATTATGACTCAATATAAAACATACCTTGCCAGCCTGTTGGAGTTGCTTTTTATCTCGATTTGCAAAGCCAACAAGTGCTCTGGTCTCTAAGAAACCAGTGCCCACTAGGACTGGTGTCAGAGCTAAGATCAACAAAGACATCTCCCATCCAAACACAAGAGCGATTATGATGCACAGTCCCATTGTGGCAATGTTTTCTGCGACCAAGCCAAGTCTGGCACCAGTTGCCTGAACATAAATGAAAGGTATAAATAAATATAACATAGGTATAAAAAAAATACTTAATCAACCAAACAACCATCTTGTATCTGTAATAAAGCCTGGCAAGTTTGTTACATGGAGGGCAGTCCCAGCTTTACCCAAACCACCCCTAAGTTCTTTCCCT
>WWET01000526.1:633962-649555 GCA_011038615.1 Limnodynastes dumerilii | reverse complement strand
AACCGAGAGGAAGCTTGGACAAGCCTCAGATAGGGTAGTAAATCTGATCTCAAGCTGTGTGTGTGAAAGGGACTGGACACATGTGATCTATGTCGAGCACTGGTGTTAAAATCACACTGTCTAATAAATCTTACTTATTTTACAACGTTTGCTTTCTTGGGTATTGTTTGTTTCATTTTATAATTATTATGTTTTGTTATGTCAGAACAAGCTGTAACTCAATGTGACATGACTGGTATTCCCCTGAAGCTTTGCTCTGTGCTCCATACTGATGAATGGCATTAAACATGCCACCGGAGAGGAAAAGAGAACATTTTAAGGGATTGCCGTGTTGACAGTATGGAAGACGAGGAAACGATTACTCAGTCAGCCTTCATGACAATTTGGCAAACTGAATACTATGAAATTAATTAGTAAGTAGACTCAGTCAAACACATTTATCCATTATACAGCTGCTCCCATTCCATAAAGAGTTCTAAGATATTCCTGCGTTCAGTTATGGAGCATGGTTTGCCAGTACAATGGTCTTTATTTTGAAAGTGGTGGTGATGAGACTCCTGGAGTCGCAAAGAATGAACCATTGAAAGTAACCGTCCCCTTAACCCTTTCCTAACCCTTCCTTTCTTGCAGCATACCCTTCCCTGTCCCCTTAAGTGACGGAGTTGCTGGCAAAAAAAGATCCTTTTATAACTATAGACAGCCGAAAGCTAATTTTTGTCTATTTGCCTATTCATTATTCGAAGTATGAGTTAAAACACTGAAGTTTTCAGATGCGCTCAGTTACATAATAAGTATTCTGATATTTTTCAGAAGGATGCAGTGTTTAATGAAACCATCAAGTTTAGTGTGTCCTATTTTTCTGAGTTCCAAAGCATAGGCATCGTAAAGGGGGTGGAAGGGCAAAAGGACAAATAGCTTCCCCCGACTGTCCATGGAGAAACAGTGGGCACTCTATAAGTCTGTATGACATACTGACTCATTAGTACTCTGCTGGCCAGAGACAGTTACGTACACTGGCCATCCGGCAGATTACTGATGAGTCTGTATGACTTTCAGTTACACAGACTCGCAGTGGGGCTGATCCAGAGCTACGCTGGCCTGCTGGCTATAAGTATGGCCAGCGTAGCTCTGGAGCACTCCCCCTGTGGCCGGCGTAATTACCCACTGTTACGCTGGCTGAAGGCTACCTTAACTTCAGCCGGCGTAACAGTGGGTAATTACGCCGGCCACAGGGTCATAACTGCCCTAATCCACCCTCCCTCCCTCATTTACTTACCTTCCCCCGCCTTCCTTCAGTAAGGGTTGTGTAGTTACGGTGAGGAACGCCCCCCTCGCCGTAACTATGCAACAGTTAGGGACTCTCGATCCTAAGGATCGGGTTTCCCTAACTACGCCAGGCAACATCTGCCCGCCGCATGCGCAGAACATCAGAAATGCCGTTCTTACGCCTACGACTGCCGTAACTAGTGCGGCAGGCCGTAGCTCTGGATCAGCCCCAGTGTGCAGACCTGTTATTGTGCCCTTTCCTCCTCCCTCCAATTCTGCATCACATTGGCCAAAGAAGAGAGAGAGTCAGTACGTATTATATATAATACTTACAAATTACTGGGGGGAGGGGCACTAAAAACAAAATCTCTTGCAGTTTTTCCACCTAAAAATGTTCTGACGCCTCTAGCACCAAGTCTAGTTTATTTAGAAAATGGCTTCCCTTATGTTTTAGTTACTTTATGTAAAAACTAGTAAAACACATTGAAACTTCTTTCCTCCTTCTGTACTGATCACTTTACAACAGTACAATGTCCCTGTATTAAATTTGTAATTCAGAGATTGCTAAAACGCTTCAGGGACACATCTAATAAAGAGGTGTCAGCTCAAAAATTAATATCACGTCCAATCAGACCACACAGAAATTGGTTTTAAAGTTCATGTTTTTCTACTTTTTCATTAGGGAAATTGGATTCTAGGAATTCTATCAAGATATTTGACCTTTATAATCCAATTTAAAATATGTGCAGCTTTTGTGTTCCTCTTCTATTCACTGTGCTAATTTTGGGGCAATTCATGCATTTCAATTTAATGCCACTGTGACAAACCGTTGGGTTGATATAGCAATGACAGATTGTATTGCGCATACTCTGCTTAGTAATTGTTTTATCTGAACAGATAAATTGATTTGTTTGTTTAAACAGATTTCTTAAACCTACCTATCATTCCGGAAACGTCCAATGTACTATACACGACGAGTGACTTATAACTTCCTTCATTTTTATGACACTGTATAAACTTCAATAGGACAATTAAAACAAAGAAGGATTGTGTGTCCTGATAAGAGGCTAATGTAATTATGTGGACTGTATCAGCTTCCCTTGAATAACAATCTGGCTGTGTAGTTTTATGAGAAATTGATCCAGCTGCTATGTGTTATAGCTTCCCCTTGTAGAGAGGTAATTTGAAGCTGTCAGATGGCTCAGTACTTGGATTAGCTTTAAAACATTGGGTTTAATACTGAGTTGGACACAATTGCTTCAAGGAATAACAGGTTAAGAGATTATGCCATTAATTCCCCATCATTACATCTGAGAAATACATCTTGCCCTTAGTCGTGCTAGGGGGCCGCTGTGATGGGGTGGAGTTGCTGGTATGAACAGCCGATTTTAAGCAATGATACAGCCGAAAGGTTAATTTCAGCTGTGCCATTATCTACTGCTTTTTTATAATGAAACTTTACATTGAAATGAGGACCATTTCAAGTGGTCTTATTTTAACAAGGTAACTGTTCTGATTAGGGTTAGACTGTGTGACAAAAAATGCTACAGAGAGAGGAGGGTTAAGGTTAGACTGTAGGACAATGATAGTTAGGGGAGGGTTATGGTTAGGCTGCAAACCAGGATAGTCAAGATTAGCGGAGGGTTATGGTGAGACTGTGGAACGATGGTGTTAAGGGTAATGGGAGGGCTAGGGTTAGGCCGTGGAGAGGGGAGGGTTAAGGTTAGGGTTGGGGGAAGGTTAGGGTTAGGTTGCAGAAAGGGAATGTGGTTAGGGTTATGGATAGCAAAACTTACCATTTGCTGTTGCAGTCTCTGGAAGCCTTGCCATCACGGGTGCAGTGTTTTCTAAAGGTAGACTGTCGAAAACTGATGGCAGTTAGCCCTTCAGTGCTTCAAAATGATCAAGAGGCAAACCCCATCCCACTGTGACACAGAAGTGTGGATGGGCAACAGGGCCTCTTGGTGTCCCCCTTGTACCCACAGTTACTGGGCCCGGTAACCCTCCAGTATATGGTATCACATGATTAAAGGAACAGCTGGCAATGTGTACAGTAAAACATGTTCAGAGAAAAATGCACAATTACACATGTTGCATTCATATATTACATCTTTGCATGTAAGCTCTTGATTGTCATGGATTGGATCCAGACTTAGTAATGTCAGACTATTTACACAGTTCCTTTTCTATTTTTCTATTTTTTTTTAATGAATGGCTGAGTGTGCCGATCGGCATACACGGCCATTATTTTCACCACAGACCCGCCGCTGCTGACAGCTCCGGAGAGGTGAGTAACCTCTCCGAGGACTTTTTGTTAGGGGGGGTTAGGGTTAGGTTCTTAGGAAGGGCAAGGTTAAGGTCATGCTGCGGGGAGGAGGGTTTTAGGGTTAGGCTATAGGGAAGGGAGGGTTAGGGTCAGACTAGGAAGAAGGGAGGGTTAGGGTCAGGCTGCGGGTAAGGGAGGGTTACCGTTAGAATTAGAGAACGGGTTAGGTTTTTTTTACATACCTATCGAAGCACCGTGTTCGGTGCTCTGGGGATCGATTGCTATGTCTCATCGAGGCATAAGCAATCAATATCCCAGCCAGATCGGAACTGTCTGGGAGAGAATGGAACTATCGAAATAGGGCCGTTCAAAGCAGGGACCCACACCCATCTGAGCATTCCGTATGGGCATGGAAAAGTTAGGGTAGGTTTATGGACATGGAAGTCACCTAAACTCCACACATGCAAAGGGACTGTCATTGAGTGCATAGTCTCTGGCACAGGGCCGCCATCAGGGGGGGGGGGACAGCCAGGACTATTGTCCCGGGTCGGAACTAATAAGCGCCCGCTGAGTAGCGGGCCAATGGGCAGGGAAGAGCTTCTCTGCGCACCGGCCTGCTGTTAAAGCCCTATGTGATGTCAACATAGGGGGCGGGGCCCCGCGGCTGTGTCCCGGGCCCAGCATTTTCTGATGGTGGCCCTGCTCTTTCATGCCGATTTTAAAAACTCCATGTGTACGAAAAACGCACTTAAGTCTAGTTCAGATTCATTGTCTGTAGGTCCTTACTCTGCTGTACCACTAAGAAATGCTATCCAGGACCAGATACAGGATCAGTGTTCGGGTGTTTAGGGTGTTCGGTGCTTGCCTGCAAATAATACTCTCCAAGTCTACAATCTCAGACACTAGAGTGACTCTGGTGACTGATATTTCCCCTATTACTGCACTGCCGCTCCAATCCAGGCAGGTGCTGCTCTCCAGTCTGGCGCTGGCCTTCCCTGCATACCCTCACAGAGTGCATTCTGCCAGCCCTGAACTGGATATGTGTTATATGATATATAATTCTTGATATCTTCCATAACCAAACATGTCTTCCGTATATTTAAAAGAAAAAAAATGTGATTTGTTCTCGTCTTTGTCGAGTAACATTGGTATAAAAAGCAATAATAAACCATTACAGCAATAAGTATAGCATTTCTAGAACATTATTAATTGGTTGTTAACAAAATGCAATCCACTCTAGTCATAGAAAGGCACTTAAATGCGATCTACATTGTGTCACGTATATAAAAGTCTATTCACTTTAATTGCTGACTGTGTTTGAGCTAGGAGGGTTTTCAGCATCATTGCTAGGTAGAACCTGTCATATCGTGATTATAGACTAGACTAAGGCACACTTTTAAACTAAGAGAAATTACACCAGGACTTCATAGCACCAGATTCACAATGCTAAAGACAAAATTAGTAGTTAACTTGGCAGGCTCAGGAAATTACACAATCTTCCTATCATATTGACAGGGCATTACAGTTAAAACACTTTCATTATTCCCTTTTACCACTGGTCCAGTCTACTGTTCCAGCAATGTAGAACATTTCATATT
The DNA here is from genome assembly GCA_011038615.1 of Limnodynastes dumerilii. NCBI lineage: Eukaryota > Metazoa > Chordata > Amphibia > Anura > Limnodynastidae > Limnodynastes > Limnodynastes dumerilii. The sequence continues at coordinate 644,425 of WWET01000526.1, read as the reverse complement.
ATATACAATTTTGCAAAGAAAATGACTATCCAGTTACAGTAGCTCTCAGTTTGTGTAGAGCTCAAAGTTAGCCTCCAATACTTTGCTGCACACTTTTTGAAGATTACCATGAAAAGAGATTTTTATGCCTCGATCACCACAATCACATTTGTAAAATGATGCGTTTGTCTTTCAAAGTTGATATAATCAGAATTGTACTGACAAAGACAAATCTGTAGCTGTTATTCGGTCAACGTGAATAATGCGTAAAGTGGCTTTGCCAGTTTGTCTCCGAAACTACTGCAACATGTTCCCCCTGTCTTCAATAAAGAAAAAACAACAACAAAAAACCCCACAAATTTAAAATGATGTAAACAAAAATGCCAAAAAAATCAAAAATATTCATCAGTGTATAATAAATGTTAAAGTATTTAATACAAGAAAAAAAAAATGGTATACTACATTTGTGGCATCACAACCTTTTTTTCAAGATCCCCTCATAGAGGAACGTTCAGTGGTGGATTTCCTGTTAGGTGTGTGTGAGACATGAACCTGGGACACTGCTTACTGGAGTGTGTCCATCTATATTGCTATAGTGAAATTGACCAGGTCCTATATTCCATCAAATTATATCATGGAGCCTGTAAAAGAATCAGTTTAGTTAGTACTGAGTCCAGCTTTGATGACCTGAAGGGAGAGAATGAGGAATGCTACAGGTAAAGGTCGTTCATCACACAACCAGCATCCTTCCGTACTGTCCGTAATGAATGTGTAAAGCATCAACTCCTCTAGCACCCCAAATATAGTTGGTTACAGGAATCTTAGCACTTATATAGTCTATCTGGTTGTATAGACCAGGTTGTATTATCTCATTCAAAAAGTGTATGGGCTGGACAACAGTTTTAATATATTGTTACTGTTGTTATTATTATTATTATTATTATTATTATCATTTATTTATAAGGACATTTTAAAGTACAGCAACAAAATAAAGTACAGACATACAGTGTAGGGATGGACAGCATAGCACATAATGAAATACAAAAATATCATAAAAATACAATCAAGTGAAGCAAGCACAGACAGCAAGGCAAAATGCGAAGTGTCAAGCTTGGGAGATCAAGGAGTAGGGGATAGAATGCAGTGAGAGTTTGAGAGGGAGCCACCAGGTGGGGACAGGATAAATGGGTAGCAAACGGGGATAAGAGGGTACAAAGTGAGGGGGGAATTGGTGGAGGAGGGAACACTGGGATGGAGAGCACTGCTCATGTGAGCTAACACACTAAGTGGAAGGGATGAACTTACAGAAGACTTAAGAAGGGGAAGGAAGTGGACTGCTGGTGTGAGCAGAAAAGAGGGGGAAGGAAGGAGAAGAAGGTATATATGTAGTATGTAGTGAGGATGTTAAGTGGAGGAGGGGTAGGCTAGCCTGTACAGGTGTGTTTTGAGTGAGCGCTTGAAGACCTGTAATGTGTGGGAGAGTCTGACTGAAGAAAGGAGGTCATTCCAGTGCAGAGGTAAAGGGAGGGAGAAGTCCTGGATTCGGGCATGAGATGTGGTGATCAGTAGGGAGGTCAGACAATGGTGGTTAGCAGAAGGAAGAGGGTGGGCAGAGGTGTGCATGGAGATGAGGGAAAAGAGGCAGGGTACCTTAACATTGACATAAATCCACCTGGATCATGGTATAATTTCTCTCCTTGAGATATGGTAAACCCAGGCCCTTACAGACTCTACTTACTTTGTTACACAGCGTACAACAACACAAGCCCCTGTTAAAATAAAAACGTAATTGTAAGACCATAAAATAAGGTATGCTTCTCTTTACTAATATTCGCAAATGCGTATGCGAATATTTGCATTTTGCGTATATTTATGTACGATTATGAAAAATTCACGTATTGCCTGGAAAGGATGACGAGGGATTGCCACGTTGCAAAGACCGCGAAAATATGAACGCGCCCATTCATGCGATCGCATGTGTGCGAGCGCATTGGAGCTCGCCCATTCATGCGAACGCACGAGCGCGAATTTTCGCGCTCTTTTCACGTTTGTATTTTTAAATATACTTTCCACGAATGTTAAAATTGTGTGATTAATTGTAAATGTAAACTTTAATTTTTGCATCGGTTTAAACTTATTTAATTAACTTTTCCATCTATGTATGTTACTTTATTTAAGATTTTATGCCAATCAAGTGATTTTAATATGTAATGTTTGTACTTGCTAGAATCCTTGTGATGAGGTGCATATTTTAGTGTTAATTTCAACATTGTCGCTAAATGTATTCACAAAATATGAGCAATCCTAAAAGTATTAAATATTCCTGTTACTGTAAAGGGATCAGATTTGTTTACTTTTTATTCATTGGACAATGGGATCTCACCAATGGGATCCCAGGGATAAGAGATCCTCCAATGAACAATGAGCTGTGATGATGTCATAGCTCCATTGTTCTTGAATGAATAAAAAGCTGACTCTTAGAAAGAGATAGTTAGAGGAGTTCTGGATTGAAACCTTGAGAGTGGACAGATCTGATCCCTGAATACGCTGGTAAGAATCTAATGTATTTTTGGCTATTGTAACATATGTTTGATTGTTAATCTGAAGTAAATCTGATGTGAATACTTTTGGAACACAACCTGCGTCTGTTTTTCCTTATGTTATTACGCACGCATCTATTGAACTACATTGCGTATGTTATTATTGGTTCGCATTGCGTGCGTTACTATTAATTCGCATTGCGTGCGAATTTATTTGCGAATTATTATTATATACATGTTACGCTATTAGGAAAAAGAGAATTATCTTTACACCCCAATTATCTTGTAATTTGTTCTTTTATTTACCCCCTTTTCCTCGCCACCAGTTAAGTTAATTTGACCTTTTGGAGCTACTGATAAGTGAGGCACCATAGTATAGTCATTTGCTTTGCGGTAAGTAGAGCTTTAATGCTACAGTGACACCCAAAATAATAAAAACTTATATCTTGTAACTAGCTAACTTTCAAGATAAGATAAATTCTAATACAATGGAAAATAAGAAAATGTCAAGTGCTTTTACACGTTCCTCCTCTTTCAACTTCTCAGTCTTTGTTCCATTTTACAGGAAAGGTGCCTGCCCTCCAAACCATTACCATTACAGACAGATGACACAGGGATGTTTTCATACCAAAACTGATTTCTGGAGAAGAGTTTTGCATTATAGCCTATTTCAATGCTGTAATTATCTTTCGGCAGAAAGTTCCGAGGAAACATGAAGATGACATTCTCTTTTTATTTCTCCCTCTATGTCCAGAAAGTAAAAAGCATATAATAATCTGTCTAAAGAACTGATATAGAAGTCCCGTCCACAAGATTACAATAACAAATGTAGGTCAGATTTTAAAGCAAAAAAAAAATACATTATCTCTCTAGAGTCATTACTTTCTTTTTGCTGTTATATTTTTGCTGTTATATATAATATATAATTTTCTATAACAAGTATAGTCCATGGATTTAATGATTTGTTCCTGCTAACGTCTATTTTTCAGTATTAACGAACTATTGTGTTATATTTTCTCTGACAGTATATAACACAAATGTCACATGAGAGGCTAATGCTCCAATGTTCTCGTGCTACTAGACAGATAACCAGCACATAATCAGATGATCCACTGTGTAAAATATCCTTGGTAATTAAACAGCAGAGATAGGTTTGTAGGGGAGATGAATTAAATAACTTAATGTAATGCATGCATAAAATTAATAAACATAACAGATTTATGTGGGACCAACTGTCCTATAGGCTCTTTGGGCTAGATTTACTAAACTGCGGCAAATAAAAAATGGAGATGTTGTCTATAGCAACCAATCAGATTCTAGCTCTCACTTTCTGGTTACATTAACATGCTTACTCCGTCCCCTGATACACTACATGACGGGAGGATGGGGTTGGGGGGGGGGGCGCTTAACATTCACTTGCTCCATTAATCCATGCTACTCCTCTGTTTTCTCCCTCCAAACTCAGATCGCAAATCGAGGCAAAACACAATTTTTCTTCATTTGAAATTTGGATTTTTTTATCCGACTCTTGGCTTTTGAATTTTATATAAGACAATGTCAGCTGCCGTTTTAGCGCCGTTTTTTATTATATTTCTATAGACACCCTATTGATGTTATTACAATGTAGCAACACAAATAGGTGCAAATTGCACGATTTTAGCACTTTTTATCTTTTGATTTAAGAAACCCGGATGCAATACAAAAAAAAACAAAAAACATTTCAGTTTTTTTTACAAAACCAATATATGATTAAGGTTTAGAACCAAAACCAAAATGGTGCTCATCCTAATCATCTACAAATGCAGGGAACACAAGATTTCTATGCCGATCACTAGAATAACAATCCTTCATCGCTGGCCCGTTCTTTTGTAGCAATGCCAGCCCTTCAAGAAATTTACAAAGTTTAGTCACTCCACTCTCACATTAATAAGAATGGCAATTTCTTCTAATTTCCATCAGATCTGTCACACTGACATGCAGGTTTCTATTGTATGCATAAACTCAATAAACATAACAGATTTATGTGGGACTAACTGTCCTATGGGCTCTTTGGGCTAGATTTACTAAACTGCAGAAAAGGAAAAATGGAGATGTTGCCTACTGCAACCAATCAGATTCAAGCTCTCACTTTCTGGTTACATAGTAGAGAATGTCAGCTGGAATCTGATTGGCTGCTATGGGCATCATCTCCATTTTTCCTTTTCCTCAGTTTAGTAAATCTAGACCTTTTTCTCTTCTCCGAACAGGACAGCTTTAATTGAATAAATATACTCATTCATGCATCAATGATGGAACTACCAATGGTGCACACAGCAACTGTACACAGAGGGGGCTGCTCAGTGTGCAAGAAACACCCCTCATTGGTTACCACACTCCCTCCATCACCACAGTCATGCCCCAATCTCTTGATTTCCACCCTTGAATTTTTTTTTTGCATTATGATACATAATGGAAAATATGTTTTGCACATCTACATATAAGAATGTGTTTTGTAATCAATTTCACAAAATCATAAAATCAATGATATATTTTCCTGCTTGTTTCATTATTGAATTGGAGCCTGTGCGGCAGAAAGATCGCTCCTGGTGATAACTCTTGCTTCATTCACTTTATTAGCCTTGTCTAGACTTATTGTGATCCATAGATTCTATTAGATAGGAGATAAAAATAATAAAGTCTGCTAAAATAAAGCAATGAAAATAAGAGTTCTCTCATTTAAAGAAACATATTCCAAAAATACAGAGAGAATTTTGGTCCGGATTCACACCACTGGACGTATTGCATATATGTCCGTAGTTTACAGATATTTGATACTGCGTATGCGTAGTATCTTTTTTATGTCTTAAAGACCGCATATACACTATGGGCCTGATCCAGAGGTACGATGTAGCACTGAGCGTACTAACGCTCAGGTCTGCTAAAATAAAGCAATGAAAATAAGAGTTCTCTCATTTAAAGAAACATATTCCAAAAATACAGAGAGAATTTTGGGCCGGATTCACACCACCGGACGTATTGCATATACGTCCGTAGTTTACCGATATTTGATACTGCGTATGCGTAGTATCTTTTTTATGTCTTAAAGACCGCATATACACTATATACGTAACTAAAAGATACGTAGATTACATAAAAAAGATACTACACATGCGCAGTATCAAATATTGGTAAACTACGGACGTATTGCATATTTGATACTGTATATGTGGTGGTGTGAATTCAGTCCTTTGTTTTTATGATTTCACGTGAAATTGAAATTTTCTGCATTTACTAGAGATTCATTTTTGGAATTGTGTGAAATTCTACTGATCCGAATTTAGGGGTTCCAAGGAGAATCAAGGCAGGACTCATGTTCTCCCAGGGGAGTACCGACGGTGGCAGACCAAAGAGGCACCGCAGAGCACAGCCAATGCCATCTCCAGATCCATAATATAGTAGTATTACATGTGGGATAATATTATGGGTCTGGAATGATGCATATTATAATATATGTAGGGTATATTAGGGTTCTGGGAATAGTATATTCTATATACTGTATATAGTGTGCCATTCGCAAACTCTAAAGCACTAGTTATAATATGTGTCATTCTCAGACCCATAATAGAGCCCAAATGTGCTTTATATAGTGTTCCATGTCCATAGATGTATAATGTAAGGGAGACAGGAAGGGGGATGTGTAATGGAGGGGGGGAGGGAAGATGTTTAATGTAAAAGGGACAGGGAGGGAGATGTCTAAGTGTAAGAGGGACAAGGGGGACCATGTGTATGGAGGGGGGTGCAGGGAGGGGAAGTGCATGGCGGTTACCTTCAATTTCTCCACAGACTTTCAGTGTAGTAAGAATTAATGTGAGGCACGAAGAAAAGAACCCAACAATCAATATTCCTTTAAGAAAAAACAACACTTAATTGTAAGTGAACAAATACAGTGTATATACAGAGTGATAACAAAGTAGATACAATGTGGAATAGCGCTCCAAAGTCTCTGTGTGGGTATGTAGCGAAATGTTCGGCTGCTGCCTTCTGCTGAAGTATCCCAGTTTACTTCAGAATAAAAGTTTTAGGTTTTCGGGGTAGAGAAGGTGATAGCGCACAAACTATGTGGTCTCTGGAGGTCCTAAGCGATGTTCTTGCTTCAGATGGATTATAGGGTTCTGGTGCCTAGTGTAATAGGTCAGCGTATGGGAGAGAGGAAGTGTACAATACAAGGAAGTGTATAGTAGACTGCCAGGAATTGGAGGTAATAGGTGGTAAGTATACACTCACATGCGGTATTTTTTATCACAATAATATTGTTTGTGTCGCGGTAGGGAGCCGCCGTTACGGCAATCGCTATTTCTACAGGGATAAAGCCGACAGCCCAATGTCAGCTGTATTATTTCAGACAGGATTTCATATTGGGAAACATTTATTTCAGCACAGGCCGAAAGGTCTCATATCAACAACCCGAAATTTACCCTCCCGGGGAACCTGCTGTGACATTCACTGCTCCCGCTACAAATTGCTGTGCTATGCTCTGCTGTGCTTCCCCACTTAGTGTTTAGGGCTAGGAATTAGGGTTAGGTTTAGTAATTAGGGTTAGTAATTAGGGTTAGTAATTAGGGTAAGTAACTAGAGTTAGGAATTAGGGTTAGGAATTCTGGTTAGGAATTAGGGTTAGGGTAGGTAACTAGGGTTAGGGGTTAGGGTTAGTAGCTAGAGTGAGGAATTCTGTTTAGGTATTAGGGTTAGTAACTAGGATTAGGGTTAATAATTAGGATTAGGGTAAGTAACTAGAGTTACGAATTAGGGTTACGGTTAGTAATTAGGGTTGGGAATTCTGGTTAGGAATTAGGGTTAGTAATTAGGGTTAGTAATTAAGGTTAGGTTTAAGAATTAGTGCTAGGAATTAGGGTTAGGGTAAATAACTAGGATTATTCTCTATTATTATTTAATCTGTTTGAAATTAGGGTTAGGGTTAAGGTTAGTAATCAGGATTAGGGTTAGGAAATAAGGTTAATTATTAGGGTTAGGGTTAGTAATTAGGATTAGAGTAAGTAACTAGGGTTAGGAATTAGGGTTACGGTTAATAATTAGGGTTAGAAATTATGGTTAAAAATTAGGGTTATTAATTAGGGTTAGGGTAAGTAACTAGGGATAGGAATAAAGTTTAGGAATAGGAATTAGGGCTTGGAATTAGGGTTAGGGTAAATAACTAGGATTATTAATTAAGGTTAATATTAGGTCTAGGAATTCTGTTTGGAATTAGGGTAAGGGTTAATAATTAGGGTTATGATTAGGAATTAAGGTTAGTAATTAAGGTTAGGGTTAGTAATTAGGATTAGGGTAACTATGGTTAGAAATTAGGGTAAGGGTTAGTAATTAGGATGAGGAATTCTGGTTAGGAATTAGGGTTAGAATTAGTAATTGGAATTAGGGTTAGAATTAGTAATTAGGGTTAGAATTAGTCATTAGGATTAGGAGTTAGGGTTAGTAATTAGTGTTAAGGTTAGTAATTAGGGTTAGGTTTAGTAATTAGTATTAGGAATTAGGGTTAGTAATTAGTGTTAGGGTTAGTAATTAGGGTTAGGATTAGTAATTAGGGTTAGGATTACGAATTAGGGCTAGGAATTCTGGTTAGTAATTAGAGTTAGGGTTAGTAATTAGGGTTATGATTAGGCATTATGGCTAGTAATTCTGGTTAGGAATTAGGGTTAGGATTAGTAATTAGGTTTAGGATTAGGAATTAGGGTAAGGGGTAGGGTTAGTAATTAGGGTTAGGATTAGGATTAGGCATTAGGGCTAGGAATTCTGGTTAGGAATAAGGGTTAGGATTAGTAATTAGGTTTAGGATTAGGAGTTAGGGTTAGTAATTAGGGTTAGGATTAGTAATTAGGGTTAGTAATTAGGTTTAGGATTAGGGTAGGAATAAGGGTTAGGAATAGGAATTAGGGTTAGGGTAAATTACTAGGATTATTAATGAATGTTAGGATTACGAATTAGGACTAGGAATTCTATTTGGAATTAGGGTTAGGGTTAGTAATTAGGGTTAAGATTAGGAATTAGGATTAGGAATTAAGGTTAGTAATTAAAGTTAGGGTTAGTAATTAGGATTAGGGTAACTATGGTTAGAAATTATGGTGATTAGGGTTAGAATTAGTAATTAGCGTTAGGGTTAGTAATTAGGATTAGGAATTAGGGTTAGTAGTTAGTGATAGGGATAGTAATTAGGGTTAGGATTACAAATTAGGTCTAGGAATTCTGGTTAGGGTTTAGGTTTAGGAATTAGGGTTAGTAATTAGGGTTAAGATTAGGCATTAGGGTTAGGAATTCTGGTTAGTTATTAGGATTAGGCATTAGGGCTAGGAATTCTGGTTAGTAATTAGGAGTAGGCATTAGGGCTTGGAATTCTGGTTAGTAATTAGGGTCAGGGTTAGTAATTAGGATTAGGCATTAGGGCTAGGAATGGTTGGGAATTAGAGTTATGGTTAGGATTAGGAATCAGGGCTAGGAATTCTGGTTAGGAATTAGGGTTAGTAATTAGGTTTAGCTTTAGGAATTAGGGTTAGGATGAGGCATTAGGGCTAGGAATTCTGGTTAGTAATTAGGGTTAGGACTAGTAATTAGGTTTAGGATTAGTAATTAGGGTTAGGGTTAGATTTAGGCATTAGGGCTAGGAATTCTGGTTAGGATTAGGAATTCTGGTTAGGAATTAGGGTTAGGGTTAGTAATTAGGGTTAGGATTAGGCATTAGCACTAGGAATTCTGGTTAGGAATTAGGGTTAGGATTAGGAATTGGGGTTAGGGTTAGTAATTAGGGTTAGTAATTAGGGTTAGGATTAGGAATTAGGGCTAGGAATACTGGTTAGTAATTAGGGTTAGGGTTAGTAATTAGGGTTAGGATTAGGCATTAAGACTAGGAATTCTGGTTAGAAATGAGGGTTAGGGTTAGGAATTAGGGTTGGGTTAGGGTTAGGGTTTGGGGCTAGGGTTGGGGTTAGGAATTAGGGTTAGGGTTGGGAATTAGGGTTAAGGTTAGGAATTAGGGTTAGGGTTGGGAATTACGGTTAGGGTTAGGAGTTAGGGTTAGGGTTGGGGTAAGTAATTAGGGTTAGGGATGGGATTTAGGGTTAGGGTTAGGAATTAGGGTTAGGGTTAGGAATTAGGGTTGGGTAAGAGTTAGGGTTAGAGTTAGGAATTAGGGCTGGTGTTGGGGTTAGGAATTAGGGTTAGGAATTAGGGTTAGGGTTGGGAAATAGGTTTAGGGTTAGGAATTAGGGTTAGGGTTGGGTTTAGTAATTAGGGTTAGGAATTAGGGTTAGGATTAGGAATTAGGGTTAGTAATTAGAGTTAGAGTTAGTAATTAGAGTTACGGTTGGGAATTAGGATTAGGGTTAGGAATTAGGGTTGGGGTTAGTAATTAGGGTTAGGGTTGGGAATTAGGGTTAGGAATTAGGGTTGGGGTTAGGGTTAGGAATTAGGGTTGGGGTTAGTAATTAGGGTTAGTGTTGGGAATTAGGGTTAGGGTTAGGAATTAGGGTTTGGGTTAGGGTTGGGAATTAGGGTTGGGGATTAGGGTTAGGAATTAGGGCTAGGGTTAGGGTTAGAGTCGGGAATTAGGGTTAGAGTAAATGGACCAGATCCAGATAGTATCATTATGCCATTTACACAAGGTGCGTAAATGGGCTGATTTGACTAGAGGGTTAGGGTTAGGGTTAGGGTTGGATTTAGTAATAAGGGTTAGGGTTGGATTTAGTAATAAGGGTTAGGGTTAGGGATAGGGTTAGGGTTAGGGTTGGATTTAGTAATAAGGGTTGGGGTTAGGGTTATGGTTGGATTTAGTAATAAGGGTTAGGGTTAGGGTTGGATTTAGTAATTAGGGTTAGGGTAGGGTTAGGAATTAGGGTTAGTGTTAGGGTTGGAATTAGGGTTAGGGTTGATATTTGGGGTTAAGGGTAGGAATTAGGG
>WWET01000526.1:610365-631258 GCA_011038615.1 Limnodynastes dumerilii | reverse complement strand
AACATTTCTGTGTTTTATTTTACAGATAGAACAGTAGAGTTTGTTACTGGTTTATGGCAGTGTGCATATTTTTTTTTTTCCTTTTGTTTCTGTGGCAAGCAGATTAACCCCTGCCTTTCAGGCACCTGTTTAACATATACCTATAAATTGATTGAGCAACTTCCATTCTGTTTTTGATTTTTTAAACTGGCCTGACTGTAACTGATCCTTTATATTATGGCAGTGTGCTGGGGCTATTTTTTCCTTTTGTTTCTGTGGCAAGCAGATTAACCCCTGCCTTTCAGGCACCTGTTTAACATATACCTATAAATTGATTGAGCAACTTCCATTCTGTTTTTGATTTTTTAAACTGGCCTGACTGTAACTGATGTCATCCTTTATATAAAAGGCTGCTCCTTAGCGACCGAATGGTCATTAGGAGCAGCCCAAAAGAAGAAGAAGGAGCCTGTCCCCGCAGTGTCAAGCAACGAAGAGACAGGGGACCGGACCAGAACAATGGGGATTCCACTGCAAGCAACCGGAAGACAGGCTCCAATCCACTGAAGAAGATTCTACTCTGCAAGCAAGGCTTCCCAAGAAAGATGACAGCAAACGGTGAGTGACAAAAACTTTTATTATTTTAATACACCACACACTGCATTCATACAATTAGTATAGGACACGATGGCCAACGGAGGTAAGTGCAAACATTAGGGGACATTATTAGTCAGTGAAAATGTTTTTTTACATTCACACTTTGATTAATGTTGAAATGTATGTTTTGTGCAGACTGTTTTTTTTTTTTGTTAACAACACAACACACACAGTGCTACATGGTTAGAAGCCTTACCATGCTCACGCTGATATTACTACAAGGCTAAGCAATGCTTAGCCTTGTAGTTCTATCAGCACTGCATGGCTAAGGCTCCATGCTGCGCTACATGGTTAGAAGCCTTACCATGCTCACGCTGATATTGTTTGCTTAGCCTTGTAGTTCTATCAGCACTGCATGGCTAAGGCTTTCAACCATGCTGCGGTCGGATTTGACACTCGGAAAATCACATGTCTACAAGATTGACGTGTGTTTTTCTGTCTCGCAGGGTAAAGTCACTAACACGCCTCTAGCCAAGGGCGAATTGCTAAATGGCGAGTTAATGGTGATTTTTGCTGCGAGTTAGTCAAAGTGACCTTTGTGAATACAATGAGTTGTATGTGTAACATTGATAAAATCACACTGGCGATTTTAGGCTCTGCGATTTTACAGATGCCTAAACTCAAATGAGTGTTACGTGCCAGAGTCCGGCATGTAACGCTATTACCTGGTCCACGCTCCCTCCGGCGCCTGCACCCGATGTCTATTCCTGCATTTCGTCACGGAGGCGTGACGGCATGCAAATTAGCCATGTGTTCCTCAGCTCTCCTCTGCCTGCCACTCTGCCGTTCTGGTTGCTAGGCAGCCAGAACGCTCGTTCCCCTCGCGCTGCGACGCACACTATTCACGTTGTTCTGATACTGTCAGTGGTGTGCACAATATCCTATCAGTCAGGGGGGCTGGTCCAGACACTGCCACCTCATTGGCCAGCCTCCCTGTAAATAGAGCAGCGGGAACACTTCAGCCCTGCCAGTTATAGCGTCTGCTGCCCTGTGCTTCTGTCTCCTCTTGCCTCTTATATCTTCTTGCCTTGTTTTTTTTTGCCTTGTTGTCTTGTTTTTTTATTGCTTTCTTGAGTGCCCCATTGTTATCCTGCCTGTGACCCATTTTTGTCTGTTCTCCCCTCTCTCTCCCTTGCCGTTCATACCCTCTGTATATTAACCCTTCCTGTTCCTGAGTGCCTGTATTTGTATCCCTTAGGGGATTTCCCTCTGAGTGAGTGATAGTGTGAGTTACCCGGTTCGTTTTGTTTGTCAGTCCTGTCTTGTCTCCCCGGCCACGTTCGTTCTGTGTTTATTGTTGTTTGGCACAGTCCAGTCTCTTCTGGAACTACTTTTCCTACTTACCTGCTTTCTCTCACCCATTCTCTTCTGTCCTGCTTCCACTCTCTTTACTCTCCCGGGCGTTGCCCAAGGGGCCGCGACCTGTGGGTAAATCAAGTCTATCCACACCGATAGAGGCTCTAGTGAAGAACCAGATCCTGCTAGACTCCGCTCCTTGGTCGGCTTCGCCCGCTTCTTCCAGACGACTACCCCGGTCCTCATCCTAGGTAATTCTGGTGGTGTCGTAACATTATAACCGCCCAGAACTGTTAGCCGCCATCATGGATCAGAGTACTGCTGATGCCATCAACGCCCTCATTGCTCAGGTCTCAAACCGATGTCAGATGATCCAAACACTCACCGAGAAGGTGAAATCCCAGGAAGGGGCCATTGCTAGGCTGTGTGCTATGCCAAACCCTCCGCCTAACCCTCCGTCTCAACCAGTGGCTCCTGCTACCGACATCAAAATGTTGGACCGATTCACCGGGGATAGAAGTAAGTTCTTCCAGTTTATGAATAGCTGCTTACTCTACTTTCAGCTTCGTCCTCTGGCATCTGGTAACGAGCAGCAACGTGTCGGCCTGGTCATCTCCCTACTCCAAGGGGACCCCCAATCCTGGGCTTTTAGTCTACCTCCCGAACATCCCATCCGTCAGAGAGTGACTGAGTGCTTCAAAGCGCTAGGACTTCTTTATGACGACCCAGACCAAGTCGCTACTGCTGAGTCCATGCTACGCACCATGAAACAGGGGAAAAGAACCGCAGAGGAATACTGTTCCGAGTTTTGCCGGTGGTCAACAATTTTCCAGTGGAATGATCCGGCGTTCCGGAGCCAGTTCAGGTCCTGTTTGGCTGAACAAATAAAAGGATGCTTTGGTTCAGTATCCCTCTGCTACCTCCCTTGAGGATATGATGCTCCTGGTCATAAAGATGGATCGCCGTTTGAAGGAAAGACGACTAGAAAAGGGGGCAACTCCCAGTTTTTCCATGGATCCTGCCTTTTTTAGATTTTCTATTGAGGATGAACCTATGCAGATCTGTTGTTTTTGGCTTACGAAACAAGAAAAGACCAGACGACGTACCTAAGGGTTATGGCTGTACTGTGGAGGTACTGCTCACATGGCGGACCAATGTCCCAAGAAGAAGCCTTCTTCGGGAAACACTTAAACCAGGTGGATATGGAAGAGGTCCACCTGGGTTTTAGTCTCATCTCTTCTAAGAATTTCCTGATCGTGCCTTCTAAGTTACAATTTAATGAACAAAGTTGTGACATCTCCGCCTTCATAGATAGCGGAGCAGCGGGGAATTTCCTTGACCATTCTCTAGCACACTCGCTGGGTATTACGGCACAAAGACTCTCTCCTCCTATTACCGCCTGCGGTCTGGATGGCAAACCCCTCTCGGGGGGATGTATCACCAAGCTCTCCCACCCAGTTCATCTATCCATTGGGATCTGTCATGAGGAGGACTTGGAGTTCTATTTAATTGATTGTCAATCTGCTCCATTGATCCTGGGGCATCCATGGCTCAGGAAGCATAACCCTGAAATCAATTGGACCACTGGCGAGATCAGCCGTTGGAATGAAGAGTGTTGTACCTCCTGTCTCAAGATACCTGTCCTTTCGGTCATTCTGGTTGAGTATCAGATACCTCCGCTAGTGCCATGGATGAGTACATAAAGGAGAATCTCCAGAAAGGGTTCATTCATCCCTCTAAATCACCTGTAGGTGCAGGTTTTTTTAGTAGCCAAGAAAGATGGTACATTAAGACCATGCATCGACTACCGGGACTTTAATAAAATTTCAGTGAAATACACTTATCCCATCCCGTTAATCTCTGATCTTTTTGATGACCTGAAAGAAGCCACAGTGTACACAAAGATCGATCTGAGAGGAGCTTACAATTTGGTGCATATCCGTGAGGGGGACAAGTGGAAGACGGCGTTTAACACCCAATCTGGCCATTATGAGTACCTCGTCATGCCATTCGAACTCTGCAACACTACTGCAGTATTTCAGGACCTCATCAATTCCTTGGCAGATTCATAGTCGTTTACCTCGACGACATCCTCATTTACTCGTCTACCCTTGAAGAACATCGTTCCCACATTCGCTTGGTCCTCTCTAAGGTCAGAGACAATAATCTCTTTGCCAAATTGGAAAAGTGTCAATTTGAGGTCACCAAAGTTGTCTTTCTTGGGTATGTCATTACCCCCAAAGGGTTCTCTATGGACCCCGACAAGGTTAAGGCTATTCTTGAGTGGGCTCAACCCTCGAATTTGAAAGCCACCCAGCGCTTCTTGGGATTCGGTAATTATTACCGGCGCTTCATCCAAGGGTATTCGGTTCTGGTATCTCCCATCTCCGATCTGACCAAAAAAGGTGCTGATCCCAGTAAGTGTCCCAAAAAAGTGGAAGATTCCTTTTCTTCACTAAAGAAGGCCTTTATTTCTGTTCCAGTGCTCTGTCACCCCAACCCGGACCGCCCATTCATCATTGAGGTGGATGCCTCTGAAGTCGGTACGGGAGCTGTATTGTCACAGGAAGATCCTGTTTCTAAGAAGTTGCATCCTTGTGCCTTTCACTCTAAAAAATTTTCGTCAGCAGAGAGAAATTACGACGTGGGCAACAGGGAACTTCTGGCAATCAATCTTGCATTTGAGGAATGGAGGCGCTGGTTGGAGGGAGCCCAACATCAGATTACAGTCCTCACTGACCACAAAAATTTAGCCTACATCCAATCAGCCAAACGACAGTCTCCTCGTCAAGCTCAATGGGCCCTCTACTTCACACATTTCATATCACAAAATGCGGCAGACGCCGCACTTACCTTGTCCCTGGTGTCCGGAGGGCGCCTCTTGTCCGGCGCGCGGCTGCGGTGTCTCGTCGGAGGCCGTCACTGAACCAGTCCTGCCTTGCCTGCCTATTTTTACGTTTATAGCTACTACGCATGCGTAGTAACTATATTACGCTACGTAGATTTCGTGCATTCGGTCTTTAAAGACTGCATGTATGCAATCTATGTAACGAAATGCTACGTAGATAGCGTAAAATAGTTACTTTGAATGCGTAGTAGCTATAAACAGAAAAATAGGCACGTAAGTAAAAAAATTTCGGGGTTCTGAATCCAGTCCATAATTCCCAACAGCTGATCAGTATGTGTGTCAATGCAGATACATAAACATTTAACCATGTGGCATCAATGCAATGCATGAAAGCAGCATACATGGTCAAGAAATTCTCTTATTGTTCAGCCGGAACACCAGGATGGGGAGGACAGGGGATCTAGGTGGGCCGGGTTTCTAACTTCCATTTTCCTGAGTCCTGAGCAAAAGGTTTAAATAGATTCATCAGCAATGGGAAGTATAGATGTCGGGATGAATATGCAGAGAGAGAGAGTCTACACTGTCTAAAATGTCTACTGTCACATGACTAAGAGGAACCGCCCACTTGTCAACACAGCCCCGCCCCTCTCTTGGAGGAGTCTGAGTGTGTTCCGTTTTGTTACCACACATTCTCATGCAGCTCTGAGCATGTGCAGTGTAGAAATCTCTCCTGCAAATCTGCAATGCATTTACTGTCTCACTTTGAATATTAGACTCTGCTGACTCTGAAATGTACTAATAACTGTAATCTAAAATTACATAGTCAAAGTGATGTCTGGGGAGCAGTTAAAGTAGCAATTCCCAGATACTGCTCTTCTGCAGTCACTTCTGGTATCTTAGCAGCTCCTGTGCTGGTCCTGTGGGTGGCTCTGCTCTCAGGGGACACAGAGCAGGAGACGGTTCTACAGAATATGTAACCAGCTGCCACTTTCTCCTCTGACATACCACAGCATGGCTTCCTGCACAGGAATAACTTTTAGTTGCTTCTTAATTGAGTGCATGGGTTAATCAAATTATCACCACACAACTAAATGAAAATGTTTGCAAAGCTTTGAAGAGGTGTAATGTACTCTGTGTTTTTTAGTCACGTCCAAAACCTGTCTAGTTGGGTGTATCATACCCTCCAACATTTTTAAATGGAAAATAGGTACACCTGGGGGGCGTGTCTGCAAAGGGGCATGGCTGGTTCCATGAAGGGGCGTGGCCTTAATCTGGTCTCATTTGCAAGTATCATAAGGTGTAAAATCTCATCATATGAGCTAAGAATTCACAGGAGAGGGTTTTGTCACTTTTGCAGAGCTGTAGGAGTCTGTCCCTGTAGCTCTGCTATAGTAATCATATGCTGCTGGACTGGAAGATGAATATAGGAGGGAGGGAACTGCTGGGTAAGAATCTGGTATAAGAGCCCTTTTAGCAGGTACAGACCATTAAATGAAGGTATGTACTTGCTAAATAGGTACATATGGAGGGTATGGTGTATTTTACAGTAGAGCGTATATTTAGAGTTTATAAAGAATGGTGTATAAAACAAAAACATTAAGCATAATGTAAATTAGGTGATGGCAGGAGAAGGACAAAACTGGATCTCAATCATGCCTTACAACGATGCTATGTAGAAAAGAGACGGAGCACCAGCACCACTAAAGTGTGAAATCCGTAGGTGCGGATAGTCATGGTTCGGTCCAGTCCCCTCCCCCATCCTGCTCTCGTTTTTAGGTGCCTAAAGGCACTTCTAAATGCCATAGGCAACCTTGACTAACCGTGCGTATTTTCCCTTTTAAGTAGGGGAGATACGCACTGACAAATTTCAGCCCTCCCTCCCAGAATAATCTACATTACTCTCCCCACCCACTTTACCGTGCCGTGCCACGCCTCCTCTTACCTTAAAACTTTGTGCCGTCTTTAAAGAGGGCTACGTAGATTGCGTAGTCATGATGGGCCAGATCCTGAGCTACGTACGCTAGCGTTTTTATGCTAGCCACTGACATAAAATCGCCCGTTTGTATTTACTGCGCCTGCGCGAGGCATATGTTACGCCACGTAACTCTGAACGTACGTACCATCAGCGTAACTACGAACGAAGGGGCGGGGGCATCCATACCACACCCATAGTTAGGTTTGGAGGCGGAGGGAGGCATTTAAATTGTACAGTATGGGCCGGGTTAGGCTGTTACGTGCGTGAATCCATTATGTACGTCAGTACTTACGCTTTGAAAAGTTAAGGTAGGGTTTGGGAAGCATAAAACGGCCAAAGTACATACGAGCGAGGGGAGTGCACAGAAAATACGCTACGCGATGTAACGTAACAAGCACTTGGTCTGGATCTACCCCATATTATTAAAAAGTATGTGCAACTCATTCCAAATTTTATTTTAATATAAAGTTTATTTAATATATTTGAAAAAATATCACATCTCTATACATGATGACCCTATAATGTGCTGTCACTGAACCTCGTATAACTCAGGGTAATAAATACAGAACTAGAGGGCTGAACAAGATAATATGAGCCTTTTTTTATTCAGCTGAGTGTTGGTTACAGCATCTTAGTGAATGTGACTGGAGCCTCACTCAGCACAAGTGATAATAAGGACAATTTAGTGTGAGCTTTGCATCGTCTTGTGGCATTATAAAACAGAAATCAATACAACCAACCTTAAAACAGGAAGTGCTCGGAGGAAGAAAAAGCTGTAGTGGTTACATGGTAGTATCAAATGATGCCCGGATAACCTGATTTCTTATTCTGCTTTCTTTCCTCTTTACTCTAATCTCTCCTAACAGAAATCCATCCATAAAGGTTTGGCTGGGAATCTGTCCGTTCAACTTGTTTATACGAACATCAAGCTCTTCTAATCAAGACATTTATTTGTGTCTCCTCGTCAGCCTTAGATACTTCATTCAGCGGTTTGCAGAAAGATTGTTTATAAGAGTCTGTGTAAATCAAAAATAGAGGTGAGACAGAGATGGCAATGGCTGACTTTGATTCAAGAATCACTCTTTTTCTCCACTCATTGGGCCTGATCCAGACCTACGCTGGTGCGCTGTGCTTACTAAAGCACAGCGTATCGGCGTTCGTCCAGTCCGGTGGTCCAGTCCTGAGGTCCTGTCTCGTGGTCCAGTCCGGTGGTCCAGTCCTGAGGTCCTGTCTCGTGGTCCAGTCCGGTGGTCCAGTCCTGAGGTCCTGTCTCGTGGTCCAGTCCGGTGGTCCAGTCCTGAGGTCCTGTCTCGTGGTCCAGTCCGGTGGTCCAGTCCTGAGGTCCTGTCTCGTGGTCCAGTCCGGTGGTCCAGTCCTGAGGTCCTGTCTCGTGGTCCAGTCCGGTGGTCCAGTCCTGAGGTCCTGTCTCGTGGTCCAGTCCGGTGGTCCAGTCCTGAGGTCCTGTCTCGTGGTCCAGTCCGGTGGTCCAGTCCTGAGGTCCTGTCTCGTGGTCCAGTCCGGTGGTCCAGTCCTGAGGTCCTGTCTCGTGGTCCAGTCCGGTGGTCCAGTCCTGAGGTCCTGTCTCGTGGTCCAGTCCGGTGGTCCAGTCCTGAGGTCCTGTCTCGTGGTCCAGTCCGGTGGTCCAGTCCTGAGGTCCTGTCTCGTGGTCCAGTCCGGTGGTCCAGTCCTGAGGTCCTGTCTCGTGGTCCAGTCCGGTGGTCCAGTCCTGAGGTCCTGTCTCGTGGTCCAGTCCGGTGGTCCAGTCCTGAGGTCCTGTCTCGTGGTCCAGTCCGGTGGTCCAGTCCTGAGGTCCTGTCTCGTGGTCCAGTCCGGTGGTCCAGTCCTGAGGTCCTGTCTCGTGGTCCAGTCCGGTGGTCCAGTCCTGAGGTCCTGTCTCGTGGTCCAGTCCGGTGGTCCAGTCCTGAGGTCCTGTCTCGTGGTCCAGTCCGGTGGTCCAGTCCTGAGGTCCTGTCTCGTGGTCCAGTCCGGTGGTCCAGTCCTGAGGTCCTGTCTCGTGGTCCAGTCCGGTGGTCCAGTCCTGAGGTCCTGTCTCGTGGTCCAGTCCGGTGGTCCAGTCCTGAGGTCCTGTCTCGTGGTCCAGTCCGGTGGTCCAGTCCTGAGGTCCTGTCTCGTGGTCCAGTCCGGTGGTCCAGTCCTGAGGTCCTGTCTCGTGGTCCAGTCCGGTGGTCCAGTCCTGAGGTCCTGTCTCGTGGTCCAGTCCGGTGGTCCAGTCCTGAGGTCCTGTCTCGTGGTCCAGTCCGGTGGTCCAGTCCTGAGGTCCTGTCTCGTGGTCCAGTCCGGTGGTCCAGTCCTGAGGTCCTGTCTCGTGGTCCAGTCCGGTGGTCCAGTCCTGAGGTCCTGTCTCGTGGTCCAGTCCGGTGGTCCAGTCCTGAGGTCCTGTCTCGTGGTCCAGTCCGGTGGTCCAGTCCTGAGGTCCTGTCTCGTGGTCCAGTCCGGTGGTCCAGTCCTGAGGTCCTGTCTCGTGGTCCAGTCCGGTGGTCCAGTCCTGAGGTCCTGTCTCGTGGTCCAGTCCGGTGGTCCAGTCCTGAGGTCCTGTCTCGTGGTCCAGTCCGGTGGTCCAGTCCTGAGGTCCTGTCTCGTGGTCCAGTCCGGTGGTCCAGTCCTGAGGTCCTGTCTCGTGGTCCAGTCCGGTGGTCCAGTCCTGAGGTCCTGTCTCGTGGTCCAGTCCGGTGGTCCAGTCCTGAGGTCCTGTCTCGTGGTCCAGTCCGGTGGTCCAGTCCTGAGGTCCTGTCTCGTGGTCCAGTCCGGTGGTCCAGTCCTGAGGTCCTGTCTCGTGGTCCAGTCCGGTGGTCCAGTCCTGAGGTCCTGTCTCGTGGTCCAGTCCGGTGGTCCAGTCCTGAGGTCCTGTCTCGTGGTCCAGTCCGGTGGTCCAGTCCTGAGGTCCTGTCTCGTGGTCCAGTCCGGTGGTCCAGTCCTGAGGTCCTGTCTCGTGGTCCAGTCCGGTGGTCCAGTCCTGAGGTCCTGTCTCGTGGTCCAGTCCGGTGGTCCAGTCCTGAGGTCCTGTCTCGTGGTCCAGTCCGGTGGTCCAGTCCTGAGGTCCTGTCTCGTGGTCCAGTCCGGTGGTCCAGTCCTGAGGTCCTGTCTCGTGGTCCAGTCCGGTGGTCCAGTCCTGAGGTCCTGTCTCGTGGTCCAGTCCGGTGGTCCAGTCCTGAGGTCCTGTCTCGTGGTCCAGTCCGGTGGTCCAGTCCTGAGGTCCTGTCTCGTGGTCCAGTCCGGTGGTCCAGTCCTGAGGTCCTGTCTCGTGGTCCAGTCCGGTGGTCCAGTCCTGAGGTCCTGTCTCGTGGTCCAGTCCGGTGGTCCAGTCCTGAGGTCCTGTCTCGTGGTCCAGTCCGGTGGTCCAGTCCTGAGGTCCTGTCTCGTGGTCCAGTCCGGTGGTCCAGTCCTGAGGTCCTGTCTCGTGGTCCAGTCCGGTGGTCCAGTCCTGAGGTCCTGTCTCGTGGTCCAGTCCGGTGGTCCAGTCCTGAGGTCCTGTCTCGTGGTCCAGTCCGGTGGTCCAGTCCTGAGGTCCTGTCTCGTGGTCCAGTCCGGTGGTCCAGTCCTGAGGTCCTGTCTCGTGGTCCAGTCCGGTGGTCCAGTCCTGAGGTCCTGTCTCGTGGTCCAGTCCGGTGGTCCAGTCCTGAGGTCCTGTCTCGTGGTCCAGTCCGGTGGTCCAGTCCTGAGGTCCTGTCTCGTGGTCCAGTCCGGTGGTCCAGTCCTGAGGTCCTGTCTCGTGGTCCAGTCCGGTGGTCCAGTCCTGAGGTCCTGTCTCGTGGTCCAGTCCGGTGGTCCAGTCCTGAGGTCCTGTCTCGTGGTCCAGTCCGGTGGTCCAGTCCTGAGGTCCTGTCTCGTGGTCCAGTCCGGTGGTCCAGTCCTGAGGTCCTGTCTCGTGGTCCAGTCCGGTGGTCCAGTCCTGAGGTCCTGTCTCGTGGTCCAGTCCGGTGGTCCAGTCCTGAGGTCCTGTCTCGTGGTCCAGTCCGGTGGTCCAGTCCTGAGGTCCTGTCTCGTGGTCCAGTCCGGTGGTCCAGTCCTGAGGTCCTGTCTCGTGGTCCAGTCCGGTGGTCCAGTCCTGAGGTCCTGTCTCGTGGTCCAGTCCGGTGGTCCAGTCCTGAGGTCCTGTCTCGTGGTCCAGTCCGGTGGTCCAGTCCTGAGGTCCTGTCTCGTGGTCCAGTCCGGTGGTCCAGTCCTGAGGTCCTGTCTCGTGGTCCAGTCCGGTGGTCCAGTCCTGAGGTCCTGTCTCGTGGTCCAGTCCGGTGGTCCAGTCCTGAGGTCCTGTCTCGTGGTCCAGTCCGGTGGTCCAGTCCTGAGGTCCTGTCTCGTGGTCCAGTCCGGTGGTCCAGTCCTGAGGTCCTGTCTCGTGGTCCAGTCCGGTGGTCCAGTCCTGAGGTCCTGTCTCGTGGTCCAGTCCGGTGGTCCAGTCCTGAGGTCCTGTCTCGTGGTCCAGTCCGGTGGTCCAGTCCTGAGGTCCTGTCTCGTGGTCCAGTCCGGTGGTCCAGTCCTGAGGTCCTGTCTCGTGGTCCAGTCCGGTGGTCCAGTCCTGAGGTCCTGTCTCGTGGTCCAGTCCGGTGGTCCAGTCCTGAGGTCCTGTCTCGTGGTCCAGTCCGGTGGTCCAGTCCTGAGGTCCTGTCTCGTGGTCCAGTCCGGTGGTCCAGTCCTGAGGTCCTGTCTCGTGGTCCAGTCCGGTGGTCCAGTCCTGAGGTCCTGTCTCGTGGTCCAGTCCGGTGGTCCAGTCCTGAGGTCCTGTCTCGTGGTCCAGTCCGGTGGTCCAGTCCTGAGGTCCTGTCTCGTGGTCCAGTCCGGTGGTCCAGTCCTGAGGTCCTGTCTCGTGGTCCAGTCCGGTGGTCCAGTCCTGAGGTCCTGTCTCGTGGTCCAGTCCGGTGGTCCAGTCCTGAGGTCCTGTCTCGTGGTCCAGTCCGGTGGTCCAGTCCTGAGGTCCTGTCTCGTGGTCCAGTCCGGTGGTCCAGTCCTGAGGTCCTGTCTCGTGGTCCAGTCCGGTGGTCCAGTCCTGAGGTCCTGTCTCGTGGTCCAGTCCGGTGGTCCAGTCCTGAGGTCCTGTCTCGTGGTCCAGTCCGGTGGTCCAGTCCTGAGGTCCTGTCTCGTGGTCCAGTCCGGTGGTCCAGTCCTGAGGTCCTGTCTCGTGGTCCAGTCCGGTGGTCCAGTCCTGAGGTCCTGTCTCGTGGTCCAGTCCGGTGGTCCAGTCCTGAGGTCCTGTCTCGTGGTCCAGTCCGGTGGTCCAGTCCTGAGGTCCTGTCTCGTGGTCCAGTCCGGTGGTCCAGTCCTGAGGTCCTGTCTCGTGGTCCAGTCCGGTGGTCCAGTCCTGAGGTCCTGTCTCGTGGTCCAGTCCGGTGGTCCAGTCCTGAGGTCCTGTCTCGTGGTCCAGTCCGGTGGTCCAGTCCTGAGGTCCTGTCTCGTGGTCCAGTCCGGTGGTCCAGTCCTGAGGTCCTGTCTCGTGGTCCAGTCCGGTGGTCCAGTCCTGAGGTCCTGTCTCGTGGTCCAGTCCGGTGGTCCAGTCCTGAGGTCCTGTCTCGTGGTCCAGTCCGGTGGTCCAGTCCTGAGGTCCTGTCTCGTGGTCCAGTCCGGTGGTCCAGTCCTGAGGTCCTGTCTCGTGGTCCAGTCCGGTGGTCCAGTCCTGAGGTCCTGTCTCGTGGTCCAGTCCGGTGGTCCAGTCCTGAGGTCCTGTCTCGTGGTCCAGTCCGGTGGTCCAGTCCTGAGGTCCTGTCTCGTGGTCCAGTCCGGTGGTCCAGTCCTGAGGTCCTGTCTCGTGGTCCAGTCCGGTGGTCCAGTCCTGAGGTCCTGTCTCGTGGTCCAGTCCGGTGGTCCAGTCCTGAGGTCCTGTCTCGTGGTCCAGTCCGGTGGTCCAGTCCTGAGGTCCTGTCTCGTGGTCCAGTCCGGTGGTCCAGTCCTGAGGTCCTGTCTCGTGGTCCAGTCCGGTGGTCCAGTCCTGAGGTCCTGTCTCGTGGTCCAGTCCGGTGGTCCAGTCCTGAGGTCCTGTCTCGTGGTCCAGTCCGGTGGTCCAGTCCTGAGGTCCTGTCTCGTGGTCCAGTCCGGTGGTCCAGTCCTGAGGTCCTGTCTCGTGGTCCAGTCCGGTGGTCCAGTCCTGAGGTCCTGTCTCGTGGTCCAGTCCGGTGGTCCAGTCCTGAGGTCCTGTCTCGTGGTCCAGTCCGGTGGTCCAGTCCTGAGGTCCTGTCTCGTGGTCCAGTCCGGTGGTCCAGTCCTGAGGTCCTGTCTCGTGGTCCAGTCCGGTGGTCCAGTCCTGAGGTCCTGTCTCGTGGTCCAGTCCGGTGGTCCAGTCCTGAGGTCCTGTCTCGTGGTCCAGTCCGGTGGTCCAGTCCTGAGGTCCTGTCTCGTGGTCCAGTCCGGTGGTCCAGTCCTGAGGTCCTGTCTCGTGGTCCAGTCCTGAGGTCCTGTCTCGTGGTCCAGTCCAGTGGTCCAGTCCTGAGGTCCTGTCTCGTGGTCCAGATCCAGCACCCCAGTCCAGAGGTCCAGCCCTGAGGTTCAACCCTGAGGTCCGGTCCTTCGGGCCAGTCCGGAGCCAAGTCCTGCATTCCAGACGATGTTCTCAGCTGCTACCAGTCTTGCCACTCCGGTCCTGCTGTGATCTACCCAACAGTCCGCCTCTACCTGTGACATCTATCAGCGAACCAACCTATGCTACCCTCAGTCATTAAACCTGTTCAATTTCATTTTAACCCAACCTTGTTGTCCTCATCTCTGAAACCCGGAATCGATCCCCAACATTCACGGAACGTGACATTTCAATTTTATCATTTCTTTTCATCATGGCTCCCAGAATACTAAGGCTGACGCCTTATCTAGCTCTTTCTTACCTGAACATCCGCCCATCAGTAGTCCTCTACTCATTATTCCTTCTGCAGTCATTGTTGCAGGCCTTACTCAGCACCTTCATACCCAGCTGCTCCAGGTTCAGGATAGATACCCACTAATTGTCTCTTCATTCCAGAAAGTTTCAGATAAGCGGTCCTTGTGGAGAGCCATATGTGCAAGACAGTTGGGCACCCAGGAATTTAAAAAACTAAGGAACTTCTGTCTCGGACTGTCTGGTGGCCGGGCATGACAAGAGATGTGGAGGACTTCATCAGCAACTGTACTGTCTGTGCCTGCCGTGCTGCTCCTCCTGTTGGTCCTCTCCATCCTCTTTGCACTCCCAAGCATCCATGGACACATCTCTACATGGACTTTATCACCGATTTACCCATTTCCCAGGGTTGCAATACCATCTGGGTTGTGGTGAACCGTTTTAGTAAGATGGCCTATTTCACTCCTCTACGCAGTCTACCTTCTGCCCAGGCTCTGGCGGAGATCTTCGTTGCTCAAATCATCAGGCTCCATGGTTTACCAATAGACATTGTGTCAGATCGCGGCTCACAATTCGTGGCAAAATTCTGGAGATCATTCTGTTCCTTACTCCAAATCAAGATGAGCCTCTCCTCCGGCTATCATCCGAAGACCAATGGTCAAACGAAAAGAGTTTATCAATGCCTGGAACAATACCTGCGATGTTATGTGTTCAAACTCCAAAATAATCGGGTCCAGAGCCTTCCCTGGGTTAAATTTGCATATAACAATGCCACACATTGCTCTACCAAGAAGTCTCCTTTATTTTGTGTCTGGAGTTATCATCCCCGCTCCTGCTCTCTATTTCAGGCACATTCTGACCTACATCATGATGCCCGTCAATCAGCTAAGAATCTACGTAACATCTGGTCCCAAGTTAACCTTTCTTTACAAAGAACAGCCTTTCAAATGAAGACAAGGGTGGATCATTACCGACAGAAATGCAGATTCAAGGTCGGTGATAAAGGGTGGCTATCCACGTAAAATTTCCACATCCAACAACCCTCCAGGAAACTAGGACCACGGTTTATTGGTCCTTTTGTCATTATCAAAAGAGTGAATTCAGTGGCATTTAGATTGAGGCTACCCCGAACTTTGAGAATTCCTTCCACCTTCCATGCTTCTCTCCTTAAACCTGGGAAAAGAATCCCCAACTTCCCCATGCCTTCCTGTTCCAAGCCTCCTCCATTAAATGTTGATGGAGGAATTTGAAATAGAGGAGATCTTAAATTCCCGACGGGTTCGCGGGGAAATACAATATCTCATTCATTGGAAAGGCTATGGCCCAGAAGAGAGAGAGAGTGGATCCCGGCTAGAAACATTCATGCCAATAAGATTCTCAAAGATTTCCATAAGAAATTTCCTTTGAAACCCAAGCCTAGGGGTGTCAAAACCCCTCATCAAGGGGGGGGGGGTACTGTTACATGCCAGAGTCCGGCATGTAACGCCATTACCTTGTCTACGCTCCCTCCGGCACCTGCACCCACTGTCTCTTCCTGCATGTCATCACGGGGGCAAGACGGCATGCAAATTAGCCATATGCGCGTCGCGCATGCTGTTCCTCAGCTGTCCTCTGCCTGCCGCTCTGCCATTCTGGTTGCTAGGCAGCCAGAACACTCGTTCCCCTCGCGCTGCGGCGTACACTATACACATTGGGGTAGATCCTGAACAACGTTTGCAATATGTTTGTTCGCGTAGCGAATTTTCGCGTACGTAAATTCGCTACGCTACCCTTAACACACCCCCTGCACGGACGTATTTTGTGAAAATACGCTACCCAAACCCTACCTTAACTTTTCCATACGTAACACAATACGTCCGCTAACGGGCGTACAGACTACGCGAACGTACGCAGCTTAGCACGCCCATACTGTACACTTTAAATACCCCCCGCCTACTTCACGTAATTCGCACGTATTCGTCGCTAACGTAATTTTGGCACGCCCACACGTAATTACTTACGTTCGCAATACGTGAATTATCCTTACGTTAGAAAATACGCTACGCGAATGTGCGTATTTTCTGCGGTGCGCATGCGCAGTTCGATCAAAACTGCGAATTTACGTGTATTCCACACGTAAATTCGCAGAAATGCGTAGTTCAGGATCTGCCCCATTGTTCTGATACTGTCAGTGGTGTGCATAATATCCTGTCAGTCAGGGGGGCTGGTCCAGACACTGCCACCTCATTGGCCAGCCTTCCTGTAAATAGAGCAGCAGGAACACTTCAGCCTTGCCGCTTATAGCGTCTGCTGCCCCGTGCTTCTGTCTCCTCTTGACTCTTATATCTTCTTGCCTTGTGCTTCTGTTGCTTTCTTGAGTGTCCCATTGTTATCCTGCCTTGTTCCTGCCTGTGACCCATTTTTGTCTGTTCTCCCCTACCCCTCCCTTGCCGTTCATACCCTCAGTGTATTAACCCTTCCTGTTCCTGAGTGCCTGTATTTCTATCCTTTAGGGGATTTCCCTCTGAGTGAGAGTGTGAGTTACCCGGTTCGTTTTGTTTGTCAGTCCTGTCTTGTCTCCCTGGTCACGTCCGTTCTGTGTTTATTGTTGTTTGTCACAGTCCAGTATCTTCTGGAACTACTTTTCCTACTTACCCGCTTTCTCTCACCCATTCCCCTCCGTCCTGCTTCCACTCTCTTTCCTCTCCCGGGTGTTACCCTAGGGGCCGTGACCTGTGGGTAAATCTGCAGCACAAGTCTATCCTCACCATTAGAGGCTCTAGCGAAGAACCAGATCCTGCTAGACTCTGCGCCTTGGTCGGCTTCGCCAGCTTCTTCCAGACGACTACCCCGGTCCTCATCCTAGGTAATTCAGGTGGTGTCGTAACAGTGAGTTTACCTTTAGTGAATACAGTGATTTGATATTTACAGCAAACTCACGCGAGTTTAGGCAATTTTTTCAAAATCGCGTTTTATAAATATACCCCAATGTCAGCTGCCGTTTTAGCGCTGTTTTTCATTATATTTCTACAGACACCCTATTGATGTAAATACGATGTAGCAACACAAACAGATGCAAATTACACCTTTTGATTTTAGAAACCTGGATGCAATACAGAAAACCAAACATTTCAGATTTTTTTTACAAAACCAACATATAATTAAGATTTAGAACCAAAACCAACATGGTGCTCATCCTTATCATCTACAAATGCAGGAAACACGAGATTCCTATGGTGAATAACAATCCTTCCGGTCTTTTGTAGATGTTCCAGTTCTTCCAGAAATATACAAAGTTTAGTCACTTCACTCTGACGTTAATACAAATGGCAATTTCCTCTCATTTCTGTTATTTAGTTAAATGATATCATATCTGTCAGACTGACGTGAAAGTTTCTATTTCCTTTGTGTGCACATTGGGCTAAATCCATAAATCTGATTTTTTTTTTTTTGGGATCACCTCCCCCAGCAACAGATGTGGAGGGATCCACAATTGAAGATTTGCAGTATCAATCCATCCATCCGTTCACACAGATGGACTTCCAATAGCGAGAGCCAACTATAAGTATTCCGACTCCAGCCAATCAATATTTTGTTTGGTACATGTGCAGAGGGCACACCTATACTGTACATTGTGATAAGAAGTCCCACCCACTTGCTATGGCAATCCAGCCCCACTGTAAAAAGAAGTCTCATGGCTCTTAAGCCAGAATGGGTCAAACTATGTTCCATTTGTGTAGTGTGGATGCTTGTGCATGCAGAAAAGGTACAGGGATTTCATATAAATGCACATAAAAATGGGAAAATCTGATTTTCTAGATCTAGTATATTGTTATCAGATTCTTTGACAATAAAATCACAGATCTCTCTCGCTCTCTACATATGAGACATATTTCTAATAGTCAGAGCTTTAAAGCTGTTCAGAAATTCAAGTATTTTTGGTACAAAGTTCCTCATAGATGTTTGCAGATACTGGACCTGATTCACAGTGGGGTGCTCCGGTTTCCTCCCACACTCCAAAAACATGCTGGTAGGTTATTGATTGCTGAATTAATAAGCCCTAGTCTATGTGTGTGTGTGTGTGTGTGTATTAGGAAACTTAGAATGTAGCTTGAATGGGGCAGGGATTGATGTGAATGTGAATTATTCTCTGTAAAGTGCTATGTAATCTGGTAGTGCTCTATAAAACCTGCTAATTAATAAATAAATAAGAAGGAACAGATTTGCAATTATACGCACCTAAGTTGCATGACAACTTTCTTGAAAAGCCCTCGTTTTTGTTGTTCTTAACTCACTTAAGAAGGCCATAGGCATCTTTCCATGCGTGTCAGCAAACCCTGTCTGTCCCATTTTAACACCCTTCCACACCCACTTTTTTTAACTTCCTTCTTAATTTGGCTTGGGACGCCCCTTCTTTCTTAAACATGCATGCGCAGTTTAACTGTTCTTAAAAATACGCATAAATCGTGTTGTTAAGCCCCACCCCCTGCATGCATCTTTGGCTTCCCTCTGGGATCTCCCAGGGGGAAGCTTTTAAAAGTCGGCAACCCTGATCATAAATTTTGTTCATAAGCCACTGTTGCAGAGGCGACGTACAGCATTTCCTTTTAAATCTAGATCAGCCCCTTGTTTTGTACACATGTCAGTTAAGAACCCTAAGTACATGCCTATCTGCAGAGACCTTTAAATAAAAAATTAAATACATTCAGCACCTGTGTGTAAAGCCACAACCTTTAAAGTTTTGTCTGTAGGAGAACTGAAGCAGTTACAGCTTGGGTTGATCATAGCTGAAGGTGATCAAGCAATGGTCAGGGTTTTATTGGGTAGTTTGAAAGAGAAAATATTTCAGGGTGTGAACTGAAGTACAGAGTTGGAATGTAAAAGTGTTGAGTCTACACTTTAAACTTGGACTGAAAGTAAAAAAAAAAGGCCTGAAAATGAAATTCTGACAAGAGAAGTCAGCATTCGGGTTTAATTAATTTTATTTAAATCTGACAGATTATGAAAGTTGGCCAAAAAATTTTGACATCCGTTACACTAGGATGTGACAAGAAGAAAAATGTACCTGACAACTGAACTTCAAGTGGAAGTAGCAGTATCACAAGGAATGCTATAAAATGTGAGAGCAGGAAATATATTCCATAGATTGAGTTTTTGGAGCAGTGTAGAAAAATTCTATTACTCCAAATGATAGAAAGTTCAGCTGAAGCTGAATTCCATCAGGACAAACTAGCAGATAATTTTAGTCATATCTAATATGAATGTTTAGAGAACAGAGTTGGCTCTCATTTGTCACATTGAGAAATTAAGCCGTTATAGAGCATAAGCGGAATGCTGAACTGCAACATACCGAAAATCAATTCAAGCAAATATTTAACTGACAACTAAATCTCAACTAGATCTCAGCTAGAGATACTGCTGGAGGTTTAAAATGTCAGAGGTCTGCGAACAGTCTTAAAAGGCCGCTACAAAGTGGAGAGATAGATCAAGATTGCAAAATGACTGACAATTTCTTTTTTTATAAAGATAGAAAGGAACTTGGATATAGGCTGTAAAAATCAGATCCTAAGTTAAGTACGCTAGCCGATGACATAAAATCACCCATTTGTATTGACTGTGCATGCGTGCGAGAGATGTTACGCCACGTAACTCCTAACGTACTTACCATTAGCGTAACTATGAATGAAGGGGCGGGGGCATCAATACGACACCCGTAATGACGCTTTGGAGGCGAAGGGAGGTATTTAAATTGGACAGTATGGGCTGGGTTTGGCCGTCACGCATGTAAATCCATTATGTACATCAGTACTTAAGCTAGGAAAAGTTAAGGTAGGGTTTGGGCACTGTAAAACGGCCAAGTACGTACGAGCTATGGGAGTGCATAGTAATTACGCTAGCGTAAAGACGCTACGCATTTTAATGGAACTACCGCAATATCTATTTACAGAGTATTTTTCACATTCACATCAGTCCCTGCAACATTGGAGCTACATTCTTAGTTCCCTAACACAGACTAGAGTTAATTTATTCAGCAGCCAATTGACCTAATAGCATGTTTTTGGAGTGTGAGTAACTGGAGCACCTACCGTAGGCTGCGGGTATGTAAAAGTGGAGATGTTGCGCACAGAAACCAGATTCTAGCTGACATTCTCTAGTATGTAATAGGAAAGTGAGAGCTAGAATCTGATTGGTTGCTATGGGAAACATCTCCACTTTTCCAAACCCAAAGCTTAGTAAATCTGGTCCCTAGTTTGGGAATTGAACTCATGACCTCAGCGCTGTGAGACACTGCTACTCACTGAGCCACCGTGTCTCAGGGCATAGGGTAATGTTAGGGCAACTATAGGCATTTCTCGGGAGCAGCAAGTATCAGAGCTGATGTCTAAATAGAGTGCAAATAATCGTAATGGGCTAGATTTACTAAACAGCGATTTGTAGAAATTTCTGTTTATCTGGTGATTTTACAGCTATTTTATAATCGCTGGAAAATCGCCAAAATAAACAGCAATTTTTACAAATCGCTGTTCGGTAAATCTAACCCATTACAATGATTTGCACTTACTCTAATTTGACATCAGCTCTAATACTTGCTGCTCCCAAGAAATGCTTATAGTTGCCCTAACATTACCCCATGCCCTGAGACAGGGCATGAGGAAGACCTGCAGCGAAGGTGCCTGCACTGGAACCGACTCACACTCAGGAACCCTTGCTCAACAATCAATCTGCAGGAACCCTTGCTCACAAGACAATAGACCAGAGCAGGATATAACACGGAGGTGTACATAAACCTGAGCATACAAGATAATAGGCAGAAACCCAGGCATACAAAAAGGCAGGCTTGAACCCACACACAACACACAGGGCAGAGAACTGCTGGGTAATAGACAACAGATGAAAAGGGTTCACAAGAGTGGATGAGATAACAAACAGAACTCCAATAAGTGTAATAAGCACACCGCGGACAAAGGACTGACTCACGCCACACACTACACACTGGGGGTGGACACAGTGGAGATGGAAAACACCGGAGAGACTCACAGGAGAACACACAGGGTGATATGAAATACACGAAAGAGACTAGCACCAGGACCCAGAACCTGGGCTAGCACGCTGCAATGTAGGCAGCACAGCAAACGGCACACTGAGAGAATGACAAACACAGCGGCAACAGCACACTGTAAGATGGAAAATACAGCAGAATAAACACGCTGGGCCTGATCCAGAGCTACGATGTTACACTGAGTGCTGTAGCGCTCAGCGTAACATCGTTGTTCTGGCCCGAAACTCCCCCTTGTAGGAGCGTATTAACTCTCCCTTACGCCGGCTGAAGGCTACCCTAACTTCAGTC
>WWET01000526.1:579285-610215 GCA_011038615.1 Limnodynastes dumerilii | reverse complement strand
GCGGGGCGGCCGTAGCTCTGGATCAGGCCCGCTGAGAGGATAACAACCACAGTGGTACTACACACTGGAAGATGGAATATACAGCGGAATAAATACACTGCGAGATAACAGACACAGTAGAATAATGCCCTGTAAAGATGAAAAATACAGAGGCAATACACAAACAGAGTAGATGGAACACTCTGGACAGGTACAGGGGTGAGAGACGGTAAACTCACAACACTCAGCAAGGAGGTACGCTTTATCGGACCGGAGAGCCCAGCTGCCAGCGCCAGCAGCAAGCTACTCGTGCCGCACACTGAGACCCACAGACAATGAGACAGAGGCAGGCAAGGGTAACGAAAGGAAGGGCAAAAACACAAAAACAAATCCAAGGCAGAAGCACAAGGAGCATACACAATCAGAACGCAGGCAGGACGCAGGATACACCAGACGCTAGAGCCGACGGGGAAGTTTCCCGGGCTCAGACTATTTAAAGAACCTTCCACCAATCAGCAGCAACCTCAGGCCAGGGAACTTAATAAACAGGCAGCTGAGGGAAACCAGACACATTCACCCAGAAGGGGAACTTCACAACCTGCTATCATTTCTGCTGCAACGTGTAACAATATACAGCTACATCCAGTATCTATACACACACACACAAAAATGGTATATACAGTATCTAGATACACACACAAATACAGGTATATATAGTTATAAACAGTATATATATATATACACACATACACGCAAATAAAGTTATATACAGGTATATAAAGTATCTGTACACAAACACATAAAGGTATATACAGCTATATACATTGGGGTCTATTTACAAACTTAAGGAAGTGAAAACTGGCACAATCACATAAAAAATGACGTTTTTATTATTTACAAAGCATTGAAAACATTAGTTTCCATGGCGATGCATGTAAATATCGCATCACTCCACCGGCCCGTTCTTTTCAGAGACGTCATGTGGTTCATCTTTTGATGCATGCACGCTATTGCGTGCACCCGCGTGCTAATGCGTGTGAATATGTGCGTTTTACCGCTCTTAGAGATCCTTTGTTCCTACCCACGCCCAGATTATACTGAGTTCTAATTTTTATATTTATTTATGGACTTCCATAGGGCCATTGTGTACATGCATTGCTGTACAGCCCACGCAGAGAGGGTACATCATACAGGTGTAGACTCACTGCTGTTTGTACATGTGCAGATAAATCCAGCATTGGAACAGACTATGCAGCTGTACATTGTCTGTTCTGCAGCCTCCCACTCTGTTTCCCATTCTTTCCTCCCCTGTCTGTGTCCTGGCAACTGCTTTAAAGGTTGCAAGGTTCTGTATGCCTAGATTTAGAATGACTATAAATGGCACAAAATACACCAATTT
The DNA here is from genome assembly GCA_011038615.1 of Limnodynastes dumerilii. NCBI lineage: Eukaryota > Metazoa > Chordata > Amphibia > Anura > Limnodynastidae > Limnodynastes > Limnodynastes dumerilii. The sequence continues at coordinate 608,837 of WWET01000526.1, read as the reverse complement.
ACCAGGCATATATGCTTAACTATGGATCATCTCCTCACTGCCTTCCTGTGTTCATGCCAAATGATGTAATCACAAGAAGTCTGTATAGCTGATTGCTATCTACAAACATCTCAAATCCTGTCTTTGACAAGTCAATTTGCAGTTCTACCACATAAAAAAACGCACTTTTTATCAGTCACAATTTGGTTCAGTTTATTTAAATTTCCTGCATCATCTTCTTTTCTCACAGTGCTGGTCGTTACCAAAGGGAAGAATAGAAATAAATTCATTTCATTTGTGCCTTGATGCACTAGTGTGTCTCCTCATTAGTTACAGAGATTGAGAGCGTTTAGGTTGTAAGTGATGACTGATTGATGAGTGTACTGCTTTAGCATGTAATTGAACTCTGTGTCTTTGGATCTTATCCTGCACTTCTAAAGGGAGCCTTCATGTTTCTTTTTCATGTAATAGCAAGAGGACTTAGAGAATGTTAGATGGGCGTGTCAAGGCCAGTGCTAGGGTGCTTGGGGTCCTCCTGTTTTATAATTTAATATATAACACCAGTCATACATTGCAGCATCAATGTGCACATCATTATAGACAGAACTTTTAAGCACAATAAAAATAACACATCCTTGCCACTTCATTATAATACAGACAGAATGCTAGTCACTGCTATACAATACACACTGCATCCTAGTGACTGCAATGCAATATATGCATCCTAGTCACCGCCATACTATACAGGTGGCACCTTAGTCACAAAACATTTGTATTCAGGCACTGCTATACAATACACACTGCATCCTAGTAATCCCCATACAATAATAGATAATGCATCCAAATCACCACCATACAATACACATTACATCCTAGTCACCACTATACTATACAGGCTAAATCCTAAAGATAGCCATAAAACACACACTGCATCCTAGTGACCACCATATAATAAACACTATATCTATTGACCACCATACCATACAGATTACATTCTAGAGACCACCATACAATACAAACTATATCCTAGTGATAGCCATACCATAGAGACTATATCCTAGTGACCATAATGCAATATAGACTGCATCCTAGTGGCTGCCATACAATACAGACTGAGTGCTAGAGACCAGCATACCATATAGACTGAACTCTAAACGCTACCATACAATATAGACTGTATTCTAGTGATCTCCGTACTATACAGACTGAATTCCAATTACCGATGTATCATATAGATTTCAACTTAGAGATTGACATACAATAATATCAGTATTCTCTTATTGCTCTTGAGTCTCCAGAACATCTCACGCTTAAAAAAAATGCATTACATCAGTTGCACTGAACAAGACCAAACATTGTTTTAGCTTTTGTCAACAAGCAGATTTCTAACTGAAAAATAAATCAAAACTTATTTACAGAGTCATCTAATAATAATAATTTAACATAAGTGCCCTGTACAAGCGTTCTGTGTATGTGTGCACATGATGGTTACACATCAGAATACACTATGAATTATACTGGATTACACACTGACGACCTGCCATGTGTTAAGCATGTATGCATGGTGGATGGGGCGAGGTATTTCAATCATGCAGTAAGCTCCGTTTTATGTGGGATGGGTGCCTAATAGTTAAGATAGGGTCGAGGGCATGGAAGTGCTGTACATGCCAGGGGAGTGAACTACCTACGCCTTTACGGAATTTAAAATGGCACTTGCGTTATTTCGCATCTGATGAGGAGGAGTTTAGAGCACGGTATGTACTTACATTGAGATCCGGCCCATGAGCAAATTTATAAATAAAATAAAAACCTCAAAGCAGAAAATGGGATTACCACTAAAATATCTGTTTTGAGAAACAGATTTAAATAATGAGCTCAAGTCTTGTTCAGTTCAAAGTCCAGTTATATCTTCTAAATGCATATAAATACAATGCTTTGAGAATCAAAGCAGGTTTCATCCTATTGTAACGCTCTTTGGCTTTGGAACTTTGATCTTTAAAATACAACCATGAAAATAAGTAAATATTTATAAGGAGGATATTTCGGTTAGCTCCTCTTGATATTGATATTTCTGACTATGCTCATCCTAGACACATATTTTACCATTTGAAAGTATTTTACATGATAAGATTCTCTTGAAACCACATACTAATTGCAAAACTACTTTTCAAGTCGGGGCTCAAAAAATGTTAAATAAGTAATCAGTGTCTGCTGGTTTTAGCTTCTAAAGTGAGCTAAGAATGAGATTCTTCAGCTGCGGAATTTCCCAATACGCGTTCTCAGTAGTTCTGTCACGTTGATAATGTTGAAAATGTTCTAAGAATAAATATAGAAATTGCTGAACTACAGCAACTTCCTATCTCCTCAATGGGTATTTGCCTTAATCTTGCTTAAATCTGGCCAAATTTTTTTTTTATTGATTATAGTAAGGGGAAAATAATTATACATATATTCTTAAAAGCAACATTGTACTGCATCTAGTTGAGTTTTCCCAGGTTATAGAGAATAAAATCAAAACGCTGATTTTTTTTCACAGGATGACTGATTACTGCTGAATAACTTGAAAGCTAGGAATATCTGTACTAAATATGGAGCAGAGCTTATTGCATTGTTAATTGGAATAGAGTTTCCTGGCTAAACTAAGCACCAAGCAGAGCTCTGTCACAAGGCAGGATAGATTGACCCTTGATTATTAGTCATTTGATTCAACAGTGCTCAAGTGTCAGAATATTTCTTAGGCTGAACTGTAGCCTAGGGTTTTCCGAGTGAGTAATTTTTTCACTTAATGCTGTGGTTGAAGTGACAATTTTCAGGGGGCTTTATAGAAATTTTAAACTGAATGCAAGTGAATGGAATCTGAGAGTTTTACAAATAAAGCAGTAGGAGAAATGGTGTTATGGAACACTGGCCAATACTGGCCAACTTCAAGTGCTGCCTCAAGGGTGAAATTACATTGGGCCACGTCTAGATCTAATGATGATAGGAGACTTATGTTGAAATCACTATCTGCATGCTGTCTGGGGCCTCTCACCATGCATACGAGAGACCAGGGGTGTATCTATGGGTCCAGCACCCCTGGCAAAGTAAGGGACTGGCGCATAGCTGTGTCCTCCGAGACTGCGGCTTAGATTTCAAGTGCCGCAGTGGCCGAGACTTAGGAGAAATGAAGTCCCGCGTACACAGGCTTGTGACCGCGGGACTTCATTTCCATGAAGTCTCGGCCACCGCGGGACTTCAGTTTTTAGCCACAGTATTGGAGGACACAGCACAGTCTCCTTCTAGTGCAGGCAGTGCTGGTCTGGAGTCAGTCATATGTCTCCAGGATCCAGCGCCCCTCTCCTTAGGTCTTCTTACCGAAAACCTAGGGAGGGGGGTGATGGATCCTGGAGGCATATGACTAACTCCAGACCAGTGCTGCCTGCACTAAGCAACGCTATCTATCCCTTAGCCATGGGTGGCATCACCGGGCTGCGCCCCCCTTTGGCTGGCGCCCCTTGCGAAGCGCCATCCTGGCCGAAGGGTAGATACGCTCCTGCGAGAGATGTATGGTGGATGGGCAAAGACATGCAAATCATTAAGCCCAGTTTTGTGCAGCAAACTTAAGGTAGGGTCCAGGGGACGGAAATTAATTTTGCATGCAGGGAGAGTGTCCAGGAAAGGACCAGGCATTGACGTCTGCAAAATGCTAATTTTCTAGTTGCAAAGATTGGAAAATGATTGCACTGCTCTCCGCATCAGTGTTGCCAACTCTGAAACATAAAACAAGCAACCGAGACATTAAAAACTAGCCCAAAACAAGCCCAATCCAATCCGAAAAAGCCCAAAAACAAGCCCAACTATATATATATATATATATATATATATACACACATACATACATATATATATATATATCTACATACATACATACATATATATATATATCTACATACATACTTTATCAAAGGAAATGTGCGGAAAAATTACTTCACTGAAAGGGTGATAGATAAGTGGAATATTCTCCCATCTGAGGTGGTTGATGCCAGTACAGTAGAACAATTTAAACATGCTTGGGATAAATATAAGGGTATCCTAAATTGTAACCCCAATTGAGGGTAAATAGGGTCTAGGGTCAGTATAGTTTTCAATAAACAAATGGGCAGACTAGATGGGCCATGTGGCTCTTATCTGCCGTCACTTTCTATGTTTCTATGTTTCTATGTTTCTATATATATATCCAGTAAAATTGTAAAAGTTGTTCATAGTGTAAATACTAACTATATTTGCTGTAAAATTACAATTTTATAATGAGAGATTGAGAGAATTTGTGGTTGCATTTTTTCTTGTGTGCTGACTTGGGTTGTTGTGACAACCTACTGATTTATTATATATATATTATATATAATAAATATATAATTATATTATATATATTTTTTTTTTTATTTTTTTTTTACATATCCCTACCTGATTCTATCTAGCTATCTAATTCTTTCTATCTATATCTGCAATACACAGTAAATTAATCCCTCTCCTCCTATCCTAATATTATGTTAAGCTCCCCTCTACTCTAGCCCATACTATTTTATTGTATTCTATTCACACCTCATTTACACATTATTTACAATCTAATTAACCCCCCCCTTCCCTCCTTCCCATTCACCCCTTTATCTTCCCCCCCGCTGCTCTGCCGTAAAAAAAAAAAAAAAAAAAACAAGCCCAAAAACCGCAACCCGCGGCCAGCAAAAAAAGCCGCGACTCAGGAAAAAAATAAGCCCAATTGCGCTTGTTATAAGCGGACTTGGCAACTATGCTCCGCACTCATCTGGGATGGGAAACGTACGTTGTGTACGAGGGAAGTTATTACCATTTTAAAGTAAGGGCGATTTTCAGCCCTTACGTCCTATCCAGTGAGGACAGCGTAGAAAACTTAAGGTGGCGTCTCCTCATGTGCTGGGAAGCTGGATGAAGCAGAGGTCCACCATCAGATACCCGCTGCTGTAATGCTCTGAACTCTTTTAGCAGCAACATTGATAGTCTGGATCTAGATCAAAGTGCGCATTCAGATATTTGATTGCACATAATAGCATGTGCAGTGGGAGAGAATGCCGAGATACACTACACCATTGGGTGTACATTCAGCTCTGGATCAGGTCCACTGTATCCATTTATGTGACTTTTATAAAAAGCTATCTGCATCAATCCAGATAGTACAACCAGACTACAGTATGTTGGGGCATACAATGACTGTACTGGAGGGGCATTTAACCATGGTTTAAGATAGGGCACAAGATAACAAATGACGGCACACTTGACTCTGGATCCTAATTTGTTTTCCGATTACTGGGATCAAAAAAATGCCCCCTTTTGGCAATGTGGTTTATACACGGGCACTGCAGTACCTGGAGGTGCCAGGCGGAGGATCCAGATCCGTCCTGGTAAGGTATACTGCCTGCAGCGGGGGGCTGGACAGAGCTGAAAGTGTAGGGCACCCCTGCTCTGTGGGTGGCGGGTGGGATGGAGATTGTACATTAAGGGCTAGCTTCAGCCCTTACCTACAATCCACATTGCCCCAATGTCCCCATTTTTTGAGTTGTCAGTCTCCGCCAAGAAATGGCTACTTTAGAAATATAGAAATATATTGAAAAACAGTCATTTTTTTTTCGATTATATTTTTATGGTTAAGTCGCACCCGACACCCGCCACAGACCCCACCGGTGAGGTGAGTAATCTCTCTGAGGACTTTTAGGGTTAGGCTCTGGAAAAGGGAGGGTTAGGGTCATGAAAGGAGAGGGTTAGGGTTAGGGTCAGGTTATGGGGTGGAGAGTCTTAGGGTCAGACTACAGGGTAGGGAGTCTTCGGGTTAGGCTGTGGGGAAGGGAGTGTGAGGGTCAGGCTGCGGGGATGGGAGGGTGAGGGTCAGGCTGCGGGGATGGGAGGGTTAGGGTCAGGATGCAGGGAAGGGAGGGTTAGGGTCAGGTGGTGAGTAAGGGAGGGTTAGGTTCAGGATGCAGGGAAGAGAGGATTAGGGTTAGGGTCATGGAAGGGGAGTATTAGGGTAAGGATTAGGGAAATGGTTGGGGTAAATATATACTTACCATTCGGAGCACCATTTTTGGTGGTCCAGGGATCAATTGCTTTGCCTCTTTGAACTGTTCGGAACAGTGCGAAACTGGCTGGGAAATAGGGCCATTCCAGCGGAAACCACACCCCATTTCACATGATGACAGTGCGTAAATGTTAAGGTAGGGTCTGGCTAGCGTAACTACCATATAAGCAAAGGGAGTGGTCTTCACTTGCTCATTTTGGTAGTTAAAATGCAGTCTCAGAGATCCACTGCTGCTGCAGTCCTTGGTTACTGATGGCGGATAGTTCCATCTGCCAGACCCAGTTCTAGGATTATGTCCCCTCCCACCTCTGCTCACAGGTTAGAAAGACATCCAAGGCCTATTTTTGCATTTGCAGGCAGAGCAGTCTGACTGTGTTATGAGTAAACAATATATCTCCTCTATTGCCTTTCACTAGCGAATATTAACTGCGACAGAATCTTTTAAAGACATTACAGGCCGTTGTATTATGGAAAAATCTTTAATCGCTACACTAAATTATTATTACTATGCAGTCTTTCACAGTATTCACCTTGCCGAAATTAACACAAAAGTCACAGTTCATTTCCTTGTCATTGGCATTTTATTTAAATAAAAAAAAGAAAATATAAATAATATCCTAGATAAATGCTGAACAATAAAGCCACACAACAGGGCAATTCTTTACAGCAGAAAGCCAGGATTACATATTTATGTTTTGTATCTCCACAGTCCAAAAATACAACTTCATTGTATTTCAGGGAAGTAGAAACGACAGCACTGGGAGCTTGCATTGTATGGATTTTGTTCTCTGTCCTATGAATTCTTTTATTTCAGAGAACACTGCGGATGACTGAAATTACTGCAGGGAAAGTATGGAGTGAATGGTAAAGACGCTGCTGTAACAGGACTCAGAAGAAGAACCAAAGACAGGGGAACATTCCCAGCCTGGACTGGTCTCATATTGGACTAATCTGGAAGTCGGCCTTTGGTTAAGAACAATGGACTAGGTCAGGGGCGTTTTAAGAAGTGAAGGGGCCCTTGTGCAGGATTTGCACATGCCCCCCCCCCCCATTACCTGAGACAGGACTGTCTCGATTCGTGGGCCAAAAAGAGGTTGTCCCGACTCGCAGGCCGAAAGGGGGAGTGGCTTACAGTGCCGTTAGGCCCTGCCCCTTTTAAGGCCCACGAATCTGGACAGTCCCACCGCAGGGGAAGGAGGACTCATTTGGCATTTATTTCTTCTCTCCTGGAGATGTTAGGGGAAAGAAATAGATGCTGAATGGCCCCTCTTCCCTGCCAACCCAGGGTGCAGGATGCATGCCACAGGGCCCCTATACTGAGGGGCCCCTGTGCACTGCACACCCTGCACCCATTATAGATACACCTATGGACTAGGTCCAGTAACTACACTGTGCGAGTGGAATTCCGCCACAGCAGAAGAGAAGTCTCAACAGTATCCTAAATTCCGTACATGCGAGGATAGTACACCAACCCCCCTATGCACACCACTTCCTTACCCTGAAGCCTGCCTTCACTTTCACACCTCCCACACACCATCCGCATAGGCATGGCATATCCTTCTACCCTGCCTTCAGAAAGGCTTCCATTGCGTAATCCAGGATCAATCATAGGGCTGCATCCAGACTTAAGTAAGTGCTTGATATTAGTTACTCCTGGGCTAAACCATGTTGATTGCAGGGGAGTCATATTTCATCCGTTGCAAACAGTATTAGAGTTGAGAGGTGATGTTCCCTATCCCAAGTTTAATAACAGTGTGATAGTAACGCTGGTCAGTATCTGTGTGCAGTAAGCAATTCAAAGATATATCCCTGCATGCAAAGAATACAATTAATTTGACTCCTATGTCTGCCCCTTATAATTTTCCCAGCCTCCATATGTCTGCCCCTTATTATATATATAGACATATGAAAGCTGGACAAATAATAAGGGACAGACATATGGATGGCTGAACTAATAAAAGATGCAGACACTAGACGCTCACTGGGTAGTACAAGACACACACCCTCTACCATGCAGCAAAATGTTGTCCCTCTTTCCAGTTCTCAAATATTGGGAGGTATGTAAATGTTCATATCACTATTTCTTAATATCCACCTCGACCACTGATTATATGTAATAGTTTTTTTCGCTAGTACAATGCGCACGCACTGCATTCCCAGTATGGAGCTAGACCATATGTAACCAGAGTTCCATACTTGCCATGTTTCTGACAGCATGGCACAACAGACTGGCATGCAGAAAGAGATTCCAAAGTCTGAATACAATGGGATCTGAAATCAGTTTGAAACTCCAAGTGCAGCAAATTTGAACTCTGGATCCAGTCCTATATTATTAGTAGCTTTGTATTGTCAATTAAGCGCTTGAAAGCAGCATAACCACCATTTCCATTAAACACAACAGTGAATTATCTTGCATCGTTGGCGAAGGGAAAGTATCTGCATTGTGATTGGTTGTTATGTGTGTGTATATAACCAGATCCGCAGCTGTGTTTGTGGGGTTTAATAAAGACAGAGTGGACTCTATATAAAATGACACTAAACATTTAGCCCTGTTTAGTTTTAAAACAAATAAAAATATTAATAATATATGTCAATCATACACACAAGGGTGAGATACCTTTGTGGACAATAGAGGTTTTTCATGTACAATACAAAGCAACTGATTATGTACTGTATACTCTGGTACCTAGATCTTAACCCCTGCACTATGGAACAGAATTTCTCAAGGTGTTAGTGACTAATTCTATTATCCTCACTAAACAGTAAGAGTGATTACAGAGCAGTAATTGCCTTTAAGTGGAATTCATTTGATCCTGATTTCTAAAGGTGACTTTAATAAAGTGTACAGTAGGGGAACCAAACACACTTTCTTCTCAGCTCTAGAAACAATATCACACAGCACGCCGCCGCTAAGTGAATCAAAAATAGTGAAAACTTATTTTCATATTTGTATTTTTTAAAGCAGCCATAAAATAATTTTAGCCCGGATTCTCAACCCCGTAATTTTTCACTTATGTGCCTAATTTTATGATTCTAGTGACTACGCATGTGTAGTAACTATTTTACGCTATTTACATAGTGTTTCGTTACGTAGATTGCGTACATGCAGTCTTTAAAGAATAGGATAGTAGCACTGACGCCAGCCTGAGCTGATGTTAGTTTAACGTTCAGATGTTGCTTTTAAGGCTATTTAGTTTTTAAATGGAGTGACCTAGAGCCTTACCAAGTACAGGCCTGATTCAGTCTTCAAATTTCCGTGTGCTGATGAAGTCGGGTGAATATCTGGCTATGCGCACGTGCATGCCAGATGTTCCGCAGTGGATCACAAGATGTATGGAATTTAGTTCCAAATGCCTGGAGATCTGTCTGACAGGGCCGCGCACACCCTCTAACCGCCTAACTGGGGTGGGGAGAGTATTTAAATTTAACAGTAGGGGCTGTTTTATCTACTTCAATGCGCTGATCCACACTAGGGACTTACTTCAGGGTTATGGCAGCATAACTTCTGTCATAACCAGCGTAATTGCTGCCATAACCAGCGTAACTGCTGCCATAACAGCGTAACTGCTGCTATAGCCAGAGTAACTGCTGCCATAACAAGCATAGCTGCTGCCATAACCAGTGTAACTGCTGCAATAACTAGCATAACTGCTGCCATAACCATTGTAACCGCTGCCATACCCAGAGTAACTGCTGCCATAACAGGCATAATTGCTGCCATAACAGGCATAATTGCTGCCATAACCACCGTAACTGCTGTCATAACCAGTGTAACTGCTGCCATAAGCAGCATAACTGCTTCCATAACCATCATAACGGCTGTCATAACCAGCGTAAGTGCTGCCATAACCAGCGTAATTGATGCTATAACCAGTGTTATTGCTGCCATAACCATCGTAATTGCTGCTATAACCAGCTTAACTGCTGCCATAACCAGCAAAACTGCTGCCATAACCAGCGTAACTGCTGCCATAACCAGCGTAACTGCTGCCATAACCAGCAAAACTGCTGCCAAAACCAGTGTAACTGCTGTCGTATCCGGCATAATTGCTAACCACATGAGAGAGAGAGGTGGGTGACAGGGACTTTACTTCCCTTTTCCGTGTGGAATACCAAACCTATGTACATATGGAAAACACAGAGATCTGAATCTGTCCCAACCTATATATTCTAGAAACGTAGCCAGGACCCCTAATCCCTAATCTTGTTTTTGCCATGACCAAAAGAAAATAATAGTTATGCTTCTTTTACATTGCCTCAATTTGATCTTTTGCATCTAAACCCTGTACTAAAATCTTCATGCAGACTGGTCCTTATTTACTCCTAACCAATCAGAATGTTTTTATTATATTCTGATCAGTGAGAGCCAATGACAGGTCAGGACATTTGCAGGGGCGAAGAAGCAAGAGCAAGCAGTAAGTCTTTAACTCTTTATTCTACTATTGTTTTCTGTTGTTTGTGATGTTGTTCATTTAGAGAAACCCATCAGATAATTAAAATAACAGCAATGTTACATTGAAAAATATTAATGAGGCTGCAATATGCAGTTTATTGATATTGCTGTCATACCTTTACTACAATGCATGTTAAGTAATGACTTGTCACAGGATCCAAACTCCTGAATTTACCCTCTTCTCCATGTTACCGGATTGTGTTTTGCACCTTAATGCGATCTGTGCATCCACGTGATCCACGATCAGTGTGCAGTCTTCGCTGTTTGAAAGTGGTTTGCTGGTCCAATGTCCTGAATTTCAAAAGTCATCATACCAGTACTGAAATGTCGACAGCTTTTTCTGTCAGACAGAATCATTATCGCGGTTCGCTCCTGTTGATTGAATATTGTAATGCAGAAAAAGGTTTGTTAGTTAATTCAGGAAGTACCGGATTCAGCATTGCAGGTAGAGCTGTGAAAGGGACAACTTCATTGAAAGACAGCAATGAAAGCTCAAGTGCAGGGAGGAGCTGGATAATATGCACAGGGTACAGCTGTCTGGAATCAGAGGTAACGAGCCAGGTAACAATAGAGGAGCATAATAGCACAGGTGATCCCTTTGGTAAAACCTGAAACAGCAGTCAGGTACCCTAAAAATGCAGGGAACAGGAGTTGTGACACCCTAACCCTAAAACTAACTAACTAATTCCTAACCACTAGCCAAGGAATCAGGGCATAGCACCCCACATGGGTATAGCATTTGAAATCACAACTTTCAGCAGTGATCCTGTGCCGAAATATTTTTTCTAAATCGGAATCGTGTCTAAAATGAAACAGACGGATTGAACAGCATCAACTTATTATTTAGACTTTACTTCTTAATATTCCAACAGCCTCCAATGAGGAGGCGGCTTGCAACTGCTAGAGGGTGGGGCTTAGAATTACAATGTAGAGTAAAGGAATGCTAACAGAATACATTTAATCCAGACTTCTGACCCATCACCATTCTACAGCCACACAAGTCTGAAAAATGAAGGAAGGGTATGGTTGTTTGAAGTGTGAGGGGGTTGGTTAGTGGTGTGTATGCTTAGAGAAAGTCCGCTGGCCGGACGAAACGCGTAAGCCAAACCTGATGTTCCTTTCCTTTTTTTACTTGTATGCTTAGAGGGTCAAATGTTGACAAATTGGATTTTTGGATTCAGTCCTTGGCTTGGACCCAATAGAAACATACATATAAATAAAGGAAAAGGTAAAGTTATATATCAAAACTAATTATTGTAGTGTATTAAAAGTTAAACATTATTTAACTGTAACAGAAATATTATCAGATATTTACAAAGTTGAGTGGTTTCTTTCCCAACACAACTTTCCTTTCAATTAACAATCAGCAACTGCTACAGCTCTATTCAATGTACTTTAGCATGTTAATCAGCAAACTACAAGTTAGTATAACAGATTATGACATTAATTGCAGGAAACGAGAATAATCTCTGCACCACCCCGTTATCATGTCTTCATTCAGTCCTCGCTACAAGTCAGGCCGATACTGGGAGGAATGACTAGTGCTCTAGATGTGTTAATGAGATTATAGCATTCCAGCTGTTGTCTGTATAAACTTGTTCTGTAGAAAGAAAAGTATCAGAACAATAATATGAAAATACTTTACAAAGGCTATAGATTGTTTTTATTTTTAGAATTTGAGACATTTTGGAGGGTGTTCAATTATAAAATGAAATGTAGAATTAAAAAAAATGACATTCCCTTAGATGTAAGAGAATGTAAAAATCTAAGGAAATAGTTGCCGGTATTTTGGGCGTCTGAAAATATAGCGCCGGAAACTAGACCGCAAGCCGTTATGCCAGTTACAGACTATGCAATGTCCCCAACAACTGTCACAATGCTGCAATAGCTGGGGACATTGTATAGGGGACAGACACTAACCCATAATCAAGACTATTTCCCCACCTCCCTATTCCTATAGAATTCTTGGACAATATGATTATAAGGTTTAGTTTGTGTATAGACAAATTGGTCCATGCCATAGATTACACAATCACCAGGATTTATGTATAGTGTGTAGCCAGCTTCACTATAGTCTTGCAGGTGCACAACTTGGCATTGTATGTTCTTTATAAATAAGATAAATGTATTAACATCACGATTTCAATTAGTGATATTTCTAAAGTTGTGCAGTTCTTCTTCTTCTTCTTCTTCTTCTTCTTCTTTCCCATTTCCTTCTTCTGCTGTTTTTTCTTGTTCTTTTTCCACTTGCACAGAACACAAAAACGGACAAAGTTCAATCTGCCCACATGGAAAATGAGTTATGAATCCAGTCCAACGTAATTAGACGTAATTAGAAACAATTTGTCACTTACTTATAAGCTGTTAATATTTATTAACAAAGTGTAGGAAAAATACACACGCAAACCAAACTTAAACAGAAAGCAATGCACAAATAGGCAAACAGTCAGAAAGAAAGTTCATAGGGAAATGGAAACAGGAAAAGATCTATATCACCAAACTTTTAGAATGTGCGCCCAGACAGAAAAAAGGAGGCTCTAAACCTATACTCTGTCTTCCCATGGGTTAGAGTAGTTATTTATACACAAAGATGGGGCAGTAACTTATATTACAGCAAACATCAGGTGTCAGGGACACCGATCAGTCTTTATAGGTCAGGAGGTCAGTTCCTTCCAAGAACACATGGTTTCAAAAGTCTTTGTTTGAATCAAGACCCTCCCTATTAAGCACATGTCCAACTAAAGGATGAAAAGATTGACAACATTAAACCTAAATTGTGTGTGTGACTGAAACTGCCCATGTCTCATGCCTAAATTCAAGATGCAGTTGCCAGCCCTATTTTGAACATGATACAGTACAGATGACAAATGTACCAGCAAACCACATCACCTATATTGTCATTACTGCAAAGCTCCAGGGCTGCCATTACAGGGGGACAGTCTGGGCTACTATACTGGGCCCGCAGCTGATGGGGGCCCACCATTATTAGAAGAATTGCCCTGCGCACTGGCCTGATGGTAACACAGGTCTGCAGGGCCCCACCCACCGATGATGTCACATAGCTGGCAGGGCCCGACTGGTGTGATCCGGGCCCCAGAAATTCTGGAGGCGGTCTACACACGCAAACCAAACTCAAACAGAACGCAATGCACAAATAGGCAAACAGTCAGAAAGAAAGTTCATAGGGAAATGGAAACAGGAAAAGATCTATATCACCAGACTTTTAGCATGTGCGCCCAGACAGAAAAAAGGAGGCTCTAAACCTATACTCTGTCTTCCCATGGGTTAGAGTCGTTATTTATACACAAAGATGGGGCAGTAACTTATATTGCAGTAAACATCAGGTGTCAGGGACACCGGTCAGTCTTTATAGGTCAGGAGGTCAGTGCCTTCCAAGAACACATGGTTTCAAAAGTCTTTGTTTGCATCAAGACCCTCCCTATTAAGCACATGTCCAACTAAAGGATGAAAAGATTGATAGCATTAAACATTAAACCTAAATTGTGTGTGTGACTGAAACTGCCCATGTCTCATGCCTGAATTCAAGATGCAGTTGCCAGCCCTATTTTGAACATGATACAGTACAGATGACAAATGTACCAGCAAACCACATCACCTATATTGTCATTACTGCAAAGCTCCAGGGCTGCCATTACAGGGGGACAAGGAACAAGAGAGGTCCGGCGCTCCAAACATACATTAAATAACACTATGTGTCTGCACATAAATAAAAAGGAGGTTTAGTTCACAATATAGCTATATTGGTTTAAGCTCACCTGCCCAGCGTCAAGGCACCTCCTGTAGGTGAGTCCCTATCCATTTGCTATATGTGTACACAGGAGGTCTCTGTTAAGACACTACCTGCATTTGAATAGCCTGCAGCGGCCATGTTTGGGGAGTGGTCAGACTCCAAAATAAATCTTTTGCTACTATTACAGGGGGACAGTCTGGGCTACTATACTGGGCCTGTAGCTGATGGGGGCCCACCATTATTAAAAGAATTGCCCTGTACACTGGCCTGATGATAACGCAGGTCCCCACCCACCGATGAGGTCACATAGCTGGCAGGGCCCGACTGGTGTGTCCCGGGCCCCAGAAATTCTGGAGGCGGCCCTGCAAAGCTCTATAGGAATGTGACAGATAGTGATAATAATTTAATAAACCATCTGATTACATTTCAGTTAGTAATTCAGACTAATAATTATGATTTGCAAAACTTGAAACATTAAATTGGGCAACTTTTATAATAATTGGGGTGACTTGATCCTTTCACATTAACTATTTTACTAGTATAGTAATAGCTATTACAGTATTACAGTAGAAATGTACAAAGTGTTCCTAACCAAGTCTTGTATTGAATATCTTCTGCAGTGGAATGTAATGATTTTGTAGTAATTCTTATAGCTTATTTTCCCAAAAGCCCAGTCTGCAATTAGTTGTTTATTCATTATAATCATTTTAGTGATCCGTATTTACATTTGGAATATGTCCCGGAGATCCTCTGACCACACAGAAGTAATTAAGAGCTTTTATCAACAGGATTTTCCAAAACAGTGTTTTAAATATGGAATGGTTCATTGAAAAAGATTTTCTTTTTGTTAAAAAAAGGACACACTATGACGAAGAGAAACACAGTCTACGAGGCAGGATCAGAGAAGATAAGAGCAAGTTATAAATACACACATAGGGTCGGATCCACACCTGCGTCCGAAGAAAGGGGCTGTGCTTCCCCTCTGCCTGCCAAGGTGGGCAGGTGAAACCATTTATCCGGTAATCCGCTTGTGTGACATAAGGTTTCCCTATGGCACACCCACAGGAGAGAGAGGAGCGACAGGAACCTCCCCTCTCATGTGCGGTCTGAAATCCCCCACCCCGCACCGGTTGCAGTCCCCAGTTAGAATGTCTGATTTCCAAAACAGAATGAGTGAGTATGATCAGCATACCCTTTCTGAAAAAAAAATTCTGAACTGAAGGGGTATTCAAAATAGGGACATCCGAAAAAATTTTTCAGAATGGGTGAGTATGCCGATCATCCTCACTCATTCTGTTTTGGAAACACCGCCGTCGTGGACCCGGACCGGGGGAAAGGTGAGTAACCTCTCCAGGGTTAGACTCAGGCTGCAGGGGAGGGAGGGTTAGGGTCAGGCTGCGGGGAAGGAGGGTTAGGGTCAGGCTGCGGGGAGATGGTGGGTTAGGGTCAGGCTGCAGGGAAGGGAGGGTTATGGTCAGGCTGCAGGGAAGGGAGGGTTAGGGTTAGGTTGCGGGGAAGGGGAGGGTTAGGGTTAGAATTAGGGGAAGAGTTGAGGTACAGTAGTTTACAGCCTTACCTTTCGGAGCACAGCGTCCGGTGCTCCGTGGATTGCTTTGCTATGCCTTGAGGCATATGCAATCGAAATTACAACCAGTTTAAAATAGGGCCGTTCTTTCCGGGGACCCACACTACCCCAAACCCCTCCGCATATACGGTAAGCATTCAGGGTTCTGGATCCAGCCTGCCTTTACAACTCCTAATGTTTCAGGTATAGACCTATAGAATTTAATTCATTTACATTTACTTTTCATTACCTATATTGGCACCTGTAAACTCACCACCATCAATATGTAAATGTCCATATAACGACTTCTGCCTTCCTGCTACATACATATATGTTTTCCATTTGTTGTTTCATATAAATGTATAAAAATCATGTCTCCTCAGAATCTTTAATCCAAGGGTCTTCTATATAATGCATAAATAAATAATGTCTGAGAAACAAATGATAAAAAATAACCAGTATTTCAACAGATATATTCCATTTCATTACCCACTGTATGTGGTTCATTTATATAAATGAACAAGAAAATTGATTTCTTCTCTGTTTGTTAACCTTTTGCACTTACACCTGATCTCCAATGAGTTTCCCATACACACTGTGGCAGTGATGTGGTATCTGACTGTATAAAAGCATGTAGCAATAAGAGGGCTTAATATATATTTTCTCCAATTTATCATTACAAAAACTACACAAGAAAACAAGAACAAATATAACATAAAATAGCTGAGGGAATTTAGTAATGTAAAAGGGAAATGGAGCCTTTATATAACTTTCTATATCGCTTACGTTTTCCACAATCTGTGTTTACTGTGAAAAGTTTTTTCAGTCATGGCAAAAATATTTTCAATCTTGCAACTTTATTTATAATTGTGCACAATTGTTTCCAGATATATATTCAAATACATATTTCTTTGGCTTTTAGTGTAATGAATTACAAAAAAATAAATGGAAATCTAGAAATAAAGGAACAGAAATCCTTAAATGTCTAGACAAAATTATTGGCGTCTTATAAAACTATTTAGATTTCAAGGCTAGGATTCATCTTCATTTTCTGACTGATTTGTCTATTGAGAGTTAAATGCACTCATTCTTCTGTTTTGTGTCAATGGGCCTGATTCAGAACAACACCCGCCGTCGGCGGGCGCAAGCGTAAGAACGGCTTTTCAGCCGATCTGCGCATGCGCCGGGCAGATGTTGTCGTGGATCGGGCGTCCGTAGCAGCGCCGTAGGGACGCTGGAGGGGACGTCCCCCAGCGTCCCTACGTACAGGTTAGTGTCAGCACTCTTGCAATTACCCAGCCGCAAGCCATAACTTTCTATCTTACAAGTAAAAGTCAGAGAATTTGTTGCATATATCTGCAGATAAGCCACCAGCCACTTATAAGGCTTCTCTGTTTTGGTGCTTACTCTAAAACTGTCAGAGTCCCAACTTTGGGTCATATATCATGTATTTTTAAATTGAGCTCTCACCCCGGCAGAGGTTCCCAAGTCTCCAAAACAGCCACTCTGAGACAGCATTCCCTTTCAGCTACTATCCCAGACATGCTTTAAAACACACATCCAAGATGGAGGCCACTCAAATCAATCTATAAGGTAATTATGCAGCAGGTGCGCAAAGCAAGAGGAGTTTGCACAAAAACAAAACAAGGCCTGACACTCTAGCCATTTGGGGATGCACGGGATCATAAATTTTGAATGGTCTCGGACCTCACCTACACCTACCCATGTATTTGGAAATGACAGTTTTGCCCTGGCAACTACAAAAATTGGTGCTAATTAAAGAGATTGTCACAACCTTGACCTCACCAATGACTGCGTGACTTATGTGTAACAAAAGGTTAATGAAAAACAACCACCTGGTCTGTTCTTTATGACTAATTCCCCTCAACCTCAAACAATACTCATCACTTGTCACTGCCACCACCAAAGAATATTCCAAGAGCACGCTATCTTTCTAAGGAGGCCTTCTTTTTTACTGTAAATTTCTATAACACAATCTATGTTTATCACAATTATCTTAAACTCAAAATGATCCCTTCTGTGAATTGAGACAAGAACGCATTTATTGATATTTAATATTGAAATAAATTACAATTCTTATAGTACAAAAAGGGTAATAAAATGACAATCAAGATATTTTTAAATGTTTCTTATAAAAAAGTGGTTTAAACTCACTTACACAAAGGACACTTGGGGCCAGGTTTACTAAGCTGTGAGTTTGGAAAAGTGGAGACGTTACCCATAGTAACCAATCAGATTCTAGCTAACATTCTCTAGTATGTAAAGAGAAAGTGAGAGCTAGAATATGATTGGCAACCTCCACTTTTCCAAACCCGCAGCTTAGTAAATCTGGCCCTTTCTGTGCTGGACTGGCAAGAGGTAGGTAAATTTACCTTCATCAGATTGAGATCCCAAGACTTAGGCCTTTAAAACCTGCTTTGCACCTCCAACAACCCTACCTCATCTCACATACTCTTAAAGGTCATTTGAATCTATGTATTCAAAAGACTTATCACCTATATCCATTGAATTTAAAGAAATCTAGCGTTATTGGGGCCAGACAAACACACACACATACATTCTTATTGACATTTATAAAATACATAAACACATTTTCTTCTGGCTAAAGAAAGCACATTTCTGGAAAGACAGATTTAAAGCCATGGTATTAAATGGGAATAAATGAGCCCTGCAATTAGATATTTGATCGTGCCGTAGAAGATGATCAAAGGAATCCTTTGTTTCATAAACTGCATTGGTATGGTCTTCCATCTTAATTCTGGATGGGTCCGAATGTGTTCCAATTGGTTAGCAGGTTAGCAGGATTCACATGTACTTACAGACCCTCCTACATGACCCATTCCTTTAGGTATAAATTGCTCTGCTTTTTCAAACATCAATTAATTCATTAAAACCAGGTGAATGCGACAGCTGGAAGCTTAGGAGAAGAGTACAATGTACCTAATTGGGTAAAGCTGGAGGACATGCACTTGTGGGACCTGGACCAGATTTCAGTCACCACTGCGGTCAGAGCTCTGAAAGCATTGGCAGCAGAGAACCGATGAAATGCTGTCAGATCCTAAGTCTTGTGCGTGTGAGGGCCGTTCTGCCAGCAGGACCCTATCTGAGAAATGTATTTCTGCAGGTGACTTACATTAGTATGAAGGGGAAAAAAAATCTCAATAGGAAGATGAAGTTTTTATTGTATTATTAAGGGTTTCTTTTTAAATTGAGTGTAAAACTCAGCTAAGAAGTGTATGCGATTGTCCACCATCACTTGTCTAGGTACAGCTGGTACTCTAGTAAGAAGCCATTGTCACGTGAACTGAGTAGTACTAATAACAGCTGTTTTGTATCATTACAACCATATTTTTAATGAAACACAAATTACGTGTAATAATCGTTTTGATAAAGTCTGCTGGCCAGACGAAAAGCTTCAGTTTATTACACTTTTACTTTGTGGATTCTTTTCAGCTGTGAACAGCTGTTTTTAAACCTTATCCTTCTTTGAGGTTTGGACTTGTCTATTAGTGTTTACAGTGCTTTGAAGATCTTCTATTGGGTGGCCACACCTGCCCAGATGGGTTTCTGTTGACTATTTTAAGCCAAGTGTTGAGAGACATCAGAGGACCAGAGTATTATTTATCACAGATTTTTTCTGAGGGATCAAGTAATATCTGCCCTCTCTCTCTCATATAGGGATTGAAAAATTGTATGATTCCTATATTCATCTTCACTTGGTTATCTACAAACAACATTTTTTTAAATCAGTTAATGACTATTTAGAATAATAATTTTTGATTTGATGGTTGTTTGAATCTATTTGAGGTATTTGTACAGATATAAATATACTGGACCGGATTCAGACCCCCGCATGCTTTCCAGATGTGCTGGGGGTGTGAAATTATGCACGGAAGTGGGGAGTGAACTCCCCTGTCATTCTACTCTGAAGTGGGGAGTTATAGACATTTTTGTGTCCAAAACTCCAACCTTAAATTTACAGCACGGATCTGCATCCGTACAAACACAGATCCGTGCAGATATGCTTTACACCGCCCTGTTTGTCTTATTAGCATGGCAAACTCCGCCTCCAGTGCAGGGTTTTGCCAGGCATCAAGCAAACTCTCCCCAGACAGAAGAATCTCAATGAGAGTCAATCTCAATTTTGTTCTGTCCTCACAGAGAGCCACTGCATAGCATCTGGCGCACGCATGCACTGATGTTACAAGCAAGGGGACTCACACAAGCGGTTTGCATAAGTCCCTTTGCATTAGTATTTGTGGCCATCTATATGAACTTTAAACGGAACGTATAGCAGTATAGTTTCAATAGCAAATGTTATCCATGATTTCTACAGATTTTATTGTTTATTTTAATAAGATTTGTGAAATATTAAAGTGTATTTTGTATCCATGATTGCCGTTTTCATGTCCATATTTCATCAAAGCCAACTACTCTCATATTTTATTGATACATTGGACTGAAACCAGACTAAAGAAGGAGCTTGAAATTAAGGGCCTGATCCAGACCTCTGCCGATGCACTGTGCATACTAACGCATAGCGTATCGGCATGCACTCCACCTGTGGCCAGCATAATTACATACTGTCACACCGGCTGAAGGCTACCCTACCTTCAGCCAGTGTAACAGTGTGTAATTACGATGGCCACAGGAGCATAGCTGCCCAAACCCACCCTCCCATCCTCATTATCTTACCTCCCCCCACCTTTCCTCCCTAACTGTTGCGTCGTTACGGCGAGGAACGCCCCCTCAACCATAACGACGCAACAGTCAGGGACTTCCGATCCTGAGGAACAGGTTTCCCTAGTTACGCCAGGCAACATCTGCCCGGCACATGCGCAGATCGGCAAAACTGCCAAGGTCTGGATCTGGCCCGAAGAGCATAATTATTATAATTACATATTATTATAATAATAATTACTGTAGATATTTTTGTTATTTTTCATGGTATGATTTATTTGTGCATTGGAAATGTCACTTGACATCAAGAGCTTTTATCTTATATCAGGTTTTTTATAGAATAGCGCAGTTGCTGTTATTAAAACCTCTTTGCTGTGGCACGACAAGGAGCCAGGTCACTGTAACTTTCTTTTCTATTCTTTTGTTGAATTCTAAGTACTGCAAATGGGCACAAACATTAGGAAGCAGAGAAATACAAATACAATTATTATCAATATTTATGCAGTAATATAGAATAAATTATGTAAATCATTTCATACAAAATGTAGTGATGTATTTAATAAAACTCTTTGGTTATGGATTGCATTGTGCATTTGATTGCTGATGCCAATGTTTAATTCCGGCGTTAATTAAGAGGTCATTTGGTAAGCCGGGCACTTTGCTACAAAACATCCAAAGCTCACCTGATTTTTGGCTTCCAGACTCTGCATTAATATATTCACAGACAACGGTTCATGGAAAGTTCAAATGTCTGCAGTTACACGAGGCTCCAGGTTAGAAACGGATCACAGCTGCACACAAACACACATCCCTGTGGACCTTAGCACTGAGCAGTCCAGATGCCATCTTCTGTACTGCTGAAGACTGTGTACAGACCTTTCAGACACTAGTGAAAAAATTACACTCTCAGAAAAAAAGAGAGATAGCATATAGACAGACAAAACCATTTAAATCATGACAGATAATTGATAAAACATCATCTTTACAATGCTGAAAATGTGCAATAATTACCTCTTTGGATTAAGAGCTTTATTTGACACATGCTATATACTGTATATGTATATACTGTATATGTATTGTACAGAATGACATTCATGTTCTCTGTTCTAACTTGATTCCCTTATTTAATACCAGTGGTGTAACTAAGGGTGCAGGGGGTATGGCTGCTACAGGGCTAAGAGGAGATGGGGGCCCATGGCAGCCGCCCAATATGCACCCACAGAGGATACGCCAGCACTGGGACAGACCATGCAGAATGGCCCTTTGATCCATGTGAATGCCCAACACCGCACATGAACAGAACCGCAATGAGCATCCTGTGTGGCTAGTGGTTGTACTGGGCAAGCGACGGTTATGGATGGGGTGCCATTTTAACCCTCTGGTGTCTAGCTGTGTTTAGGGCCACCCTATTTTATAATATACTATATCCAAACAGAGATTTCTTAACTGGACCGTTAAAATATTAAAAAGGATATGTAACCCAAAATGGATGCATGATTCTCCAAAGTCTCACTGACCCGCGTGTTAATGTGGGGCTGGTTGTATAAACAATCAATGACCCTGATGTCACAGCATTTCCACTGCAGTTTAAACGCCTCAGATTCCATTTTGAATGTCTAGACAGTAAATGTTTTCAGAGCAGTCTGAAGAGCCTCTGTGGGCTGCATAAAAAAACAACCACAGCAGAAAAAAGATGGCTGACTGGCTACACACTACACAACAACCAAACTGATTATAGGCAGATTGGCCGGATTATTGTTTAGTGTAAAGCAGGGCACACTGGGGAATTTTCTGCCGATTATTGTGCTTATTATCATACGATAAGCAGACATCTTACCAGTATGTACTGTCCGATAATGCTCCAGAATCCTTTGAGACAGTCTGTGATCGTTTGATTCGATTTTTAGGCGTTTTTATTATTTCAGATCAGTGAAGCCCAATGTCTTCCACAGGATAGTAGCAGAACTACATGATAGGAAGAAAGGAAGAAAGATTTAGTGGGGTCATGTTACAGCGTACTGCCGTAGCCTAACGCTAACCTTCCCCTTCTTCAGCACTAACCCTCTGTGCACTACAGCTTAACCCTAACCATCCATTCCCTGCAGCCTAATGCTAACCGTCCAATCCCTGCAGCCTAACCTTCCCCTTAAGCCTTATCGCTAACCTTATACCGCATCTGCCACCCTAATTTACCTGCCACAACCACCGCAGTCTGTAGCTATTGGGAACAGGGAAATAGGTTCCAATTCCAAATAGCAATATTCTATGTGTAGATTGTTTCGACCAATGATACAGCCGTGCATCCCACAGTAACAATATTGTCTTGTTACTGTTACTCTTTACCCTGCTTATGACATTGAACAGTTTGTTGGAACACCATCAAAACAGTGCGAAATTGCTACAAACCGATAACTGGATCGCTTCGAATTCCCAGAATTCCCAAACGTCTGAGCACCAATAGACCAATCCTATTAGGAGAGCAGCAGGGAAGTAAAGGTAGTATTTGGTATAAAGGTAGTATATGATATAAAGGTAGTACATGGTATAAAGGTAGTATATGGTATAAAGGTAGTATATGTGCTCTGTGTGAAGTCCATAGTGAACGGAGTGTTATGTTGGTCGCCGTGGATGTCACATATTGTGCCTAGCCAACTTTTTTCTAACATCTGGGGCTAGATTTACTAAACTGCAGAAAGGGAAAAGAGGAGATGTTGCCCATAGCAACCAAGCAGATTGTAGCTGACATTCTCTAGTATGTGATAGGAAAGTGAGAGCTAAAATCTGATTGGGTTGCTATGGGCAACATCTCAACTTCCTTTTTCGTAGATTAGTAAATCTAGCCCCTGGTCTAACGTCTGTTTTGCTATGATGTCTAAGCAGGAAGTTCTGTGCTGTATATTTTGATATAAAGTGCATGCTAACCTGTCAAAGGTTTACATAAATACCTTATCTTGTTTGCTGTTAAAACTGTAAAATAAGTAAAGTACTTTAAAAGTAAGTTAGTTAAACAGACTCTCCTAAGGAATACTGCTTTCAACTAAGTTATAAACTGTTCTTGTACAGGCCCTTAATATCTCACTTCAAGAAGGGGAGTTCCTAGTGTGTGTGAATGAGGTGGCTTGGACACGATAATTGCATCTTAATGACCACACTTCAACTGCCAGCTGCTAAAGTGCCATCCGTGTGCATAAGAACAGGATGGAAGGGCGCAAGGTTGAGCTTTTCTCAATATATATTACAGTTGTAAATCATCTAGTTTTAAGAAAACCATCAGAATGAAGAGTAGAGCCACACTCATTGCGCTGGATCCAGACTTAAGTAAGTGCTTGAATTTAGTTACTCCTGGGCTAAACCATGTTGATTGCAGGGGAGTCATATTTCATCTGTTGTAAACAGTATTAAAGATTAGAGGTGATGATTCCTATACCAAGTCTAAATAACAGTGTGATAGTAAAGCTGGTCAGTGTCTGTGTGCAGTAAGCAATTCAAAGCTATATCCCTGCATGCAAAGTATACAATTAACTTGACTCCAATCAACATGGTTTAGCCCAGGAGTAACTCATTTCAAGCACATACTTAAGTCTGGATCCAGCCCATTGCGAGGATACAATGTATGTATACAATGTACTAAATATATATTGATAAAATCTGCCCTATACTTTGTATGGGACATAGAACTGAAATCCATGTTTTACTTATGGAATACATAAGAAGTCATCTGTTATTATAAAAATAAACTAATTAAGATGGCACACTAATTATAAAAAATCAATGAAGTAATATAAAAAAAAATTGTGTATGTTTAAAATAACATATTAACTCCTACACAAGTAACAAAATCTATTATATATAACATATATTTTTTGGCTCAAGGGGTAGCTGCTCTGACACTCAGCACTGATGTCATAAGTATGATTCCAGGACAAGGCCTTATCTGTGTGGAGTTTGTATGTTCTCCCCGTGTCTGTGTTCATTTCCTCCCACAAGGTCCAAAAACATGCTAGATGGACAAATGGTGTCTGAATGTATTAGGGAATGTAGACTGTGATCTCCAATGTGATATGATGGTGCTCTATAAAAATGTTTTATCAACTAAATAAATAACAGATAATTCTGTAAATATGGACATTACTGTATCCTATGACCAGTGTAGTGTTGGACACACAAGTAATAACCCTTTCAGATCGCCACTAAAAACCCGGGTTTTTGATGGGGATCTGAAAGGTACTGGGGTCCGGGTCCTGGTCCTGGGTCTAATAACCCGGGACTTAGACACAGGAAAAAAGAAGGGTTTTTCCTGTGTCGGACCCTGGTAAGTGGCAATGTGAAAGGTGCAGACCTGGGTTTTTCAGGCGGGTGTCACCTAATAGATTCTATTGGAGGGATTTGTTACTGTTGCTATTCAAGAGTAAACAAGTCCCTCCCCGGAAGCTGCCTCTTCTCAATGTCAGGGCAGACCCAGAATTAACCGGGTCTACCCTGCTGTACATAGAAGGGGTTTGGGCCTGATCCAGAACTACGTCGATGCGCTGTGCTTACTAAAGCGTATTGGCGTCTACTCTCCCCGACACTCCCCCTGTGCGGCCGTATTTTCCCTTGCTTAGGACGGCTGAAGGCTACCCTAACTTCAGCCGACGTAAGCAATGGAAAATACGCTCACACAGGAGCATTGCTACGCTAAGCCCTCCCTCCCTCATTAAACTAACTCCCCCCGCCCACCTTCACTAACCTTAACGTAGGGCGGGCGTAGTTCTGGATCAGGCCCATTGTCCGTGTATAGTTTTGTTCTTAAGAAGGAAACTACGCACGGTTAGTTAGGGAAGCCCTATGGCACTCTTAAGGTACCTAAATATGGGGGGGGGCGGTTAGGGGCTGCATAGGACCCATAAATACTAAATAAAAATAAATAGTCAAAACATATTTCAGTTCATGTCCATGTTCCGAACCAGACTGATATATTCAGGTGCTGAGACTGGCAATTATTAAGTGAATTATTTCCCAGTGGTATGGCTTCCTTAGCGCCCATTCAACTCTTTTCATACAATACTTTCTGCTATTAGTAAGTGAGCATTGTAAAAAAAGATGTCTCCTAAATATGACGTTTTCATTGTCAAATCCTGTGATGCAGATTCCCAGCATTATTGTTATTTATATCAATAACAACGATTAAAGCAATTAGTTTATATAATCATTCATTCATAAAGTGACCCATTTACGGAAACATATTAATCCATCCATCGCGGAAAACAAGAATACAGAAAGTGTAAAACTAATTAAAATGGTGACTTATTGCAAGCTCCTTCGTTAATATGGGACACCGCAACTGTCCCCAGATCAATTAACACCATTAATATTTTTACTGCATCAAAAGAACAAGCATATTAATACTGCCAGTGAATTAGACACGATTGTTCTATATCTGAAGAACTAAGTTGAGATTTTGTGAACAATATATATGATATTTGGAAGCAGGGCTTTCTGGTTACACCACTATTTAAGTAATAACAATGGAGCGGATCCAGAGCAACGTTTTCCAGGGTAATTACGCCTTGCGGAAACGCAAAACGCTTTTTTGTATGTACTGAGCATGTACGCGGCAGATGTTACGCTACGTAACGCAATGTAACTATGGGCTGGATCCAGGCTTAAGTAAGTGCTTGAACTTAGTTACTCCTGGGCTAAACCATGTTGATTGCAGGGGAATCATATTTCATCCAATCAGTATAGTATTATTATTATTATTATTATCGTTTATTTATAAGGCGCTACACAGTATCTGCAGCGCAGTACATAACAGTGTGATAGTAAAGCTGGTCAGTATCTGTGTGCAGTAAGCAATTCAAAGATATATCCCTGCATGCAAAGAATACAAATAACTTGACTCCCCCTGAAATCAACATGATTTAGCCCAGGAGCAACTCATTTCAAGCACATAACTAAGTCTGGATCAGACCCTATGAGCGTAAGGGCCTTTCACGTAACAGTAGCGTAAAAACGTTTGAGGGGGCATGCCAATATCACGATAGCCGTAAGTATGATGAAATTACGCAATGTAGGCGGGGGTTTGTATTTAAATCGTACAGTATGAGTGTGCTTAGCGGCGTAACTACGGGCAGGCTATACGTACCTGTGCGGACGTGAGCGGTTACGCTGCCAAAAGTTAAGGTAGAGTTTGGAACGCCTTAAGCGGCCACAGTATGTGCATGCAAGGGGAGTGCCTAGGAGAGTGCTTAGAAGGTACGCTCGCGTAAATACGCTACACTAGGAAACGGATTACAAGCGGAGTTCTGGATCTACCCCAATGAAGGGAAATATTGAAGCTGCACTTTCAAAATCTCTCCTCTTTAGTCGGAATTGGACAAATTTGCATATGACAAGGACCTGTGGTCGAAGTGGAAATTCAGAAGTGGCGGTATAGAAACACAGAAATAACAGAAGTGAATGGAGATTTATAGTACTTTACTGAATACAGTGGACACAGAAGAGAGGAATGAACTCCCCTGTAATTCAACTCTCAGACTTTAAGTCAATCTTAAGTCATGTGGATCAGTGGTTCATTCATATGGGACCACGAAAACCCACCCCTATTATAAAATGTAAACACTTAAGGAGTTAAGGCTGGCGGAAGGGATGTGCTACCCTGTTGGACAGGTTTTCAGGCAGAACAAAGAAGTGGCGGTATGGTATATCCCCATATACCACCCCACTTCTTGCTCTGACAAGGACCAGTTAGCAAGCATTTCACCATAACATTGTCCTAGGTTTTCGTAGTAGACATTGCCCAATGCACAGGTCATTCTTATGAAAATCCATAACAGTTGTATTTTGCAGAGACAAAGGATTCCATGTTAATAATTGTGTGTTTCATCTACACTTATTTTTGTTTATGTTTTTCAATTATTAAGAATCATTCATCACAATATACCATGATAGAATTGCATTGATCTGATTTATCTGCAGCACATTCCATATTTTGCACTTGCAATAAGTTCAGTAGTTTGGTCATGTATTTTATTTTCCTCCCATTGCTTTAATCAATAACGCTGCTTTACGTACATTTGAAAATGATTACTTTGCAAATGGAATTTTGTTTGGCTGTGAAATTAATTTTCTTGCTTCTTATAGTGTTTAAGATATAGTGAGATTATCTGAAATAAGAAAAAGTTACTTTATAAACTGTCAGTATTGCAAATGCTGTTCTGTGGAAGCCCAACTGATGGTTAAGTAGTTACAAGAGGAAAGGCTCAACTGTGTAATCACAATGCAAAAAATAGACCTCTTCTTTTGTGATTGCCTCAGATTTCTGAACACTGTAATCAGCTTCCATAGGCAGGTGGTGGTAGAGACAATAATAATATTTATAAAAAAAAAAAGAACTTATTTTTAGGGTTTTTTGCATTTCCGCAACATAAACTAGGGATATGAGCAAAGGATTCTGGTAGATTTGAGCTAGGAGGCTAAATCATTAAAACGATTGATTCTACCTTACCAGTGTGATGCAATCGGTTCCCAGACCAATCATTTTGCATACAGACGTCCAATGGTATGAGCACCCTCACTGCTTTCGAGAGCCGTAGGGTAGGATGGAATGCATTCTGATTGAATAGGACGAGTGCGCGTGCATATGCAGATTGCACAATTGGACCAATACTGCATTACGTGACAATATCAGCCTTCCTTCCACATGGGTGGTGTGCCCAGCCCCCATGCGCAGGAGATTTAAGGACTGCGCATGTTTCATACCGGGACTTGAAATTTTCCCACAATGGAGTCTCTGCACATGCGCAGGACTTCATTTATATTTTGTATGAATGAAATGTTCTGCAATGACCTCAGATCATCGCGGGACATCACAGGAGGGGTGAGTGTTAGTAAATTTAATGAGTGATGCTGCCAGGTTCGCTGCGAGGAGAAGCGAGGCTGGATCAACATCGTTCATTGAAAAACATTGAGGTAAGTAAATAGACCCCATAGGATTGCTAAGATTTTAGGTATATGCAATATCCTATGCACAAAGCAGGAAACACTGGCTTTTTATTGGTACTGGTCAGTGGGTGCAGGGAAAAGAGAGCTCTGTGGCACCCACCTAGCACCCAAACTGCTTGACTGGCAGCTGGTAGTCAGGCTGAGGATTCTCCCCAGCTGCTATGAATGCAGAGAATCCCCTCCCTGCTTCTTAGCTGTCATGTGGTTTGCAGGACAGGTACTGTAAGTATGATTAACGACTAGTGTTATATGTATTAGGTTCAGAGAGAAGTAAAGAAATCCTAACCACAAGCCTTGCTGCATATCTACCTAATATTAATTAATGAATCCCTACATCTAGTGGCTTTTATTTTATACATGGGGAAAAGTCAGGACTGCAATTTAAGGTGGTCTTTTTGGAATACCTTAAGGATCTTTTTACAGTGACATATGACTATACCAATTTACCAAGCAAATTACTGTGCTGTAAGTATTAACTTTATTGTTATGATTGTTACCATGCATCCCAAGCTATACCGATTGGACACTTAGGGAATCACTTGACAGAATTTGTGTAATTGAATAAGGTTGAGTAACAAAGGGCCAGATCCAGAGCTACGTCCGCTAGTGTATTTACGCTAGCCGGAGACGCAAAAACGCTATCTTGTATGTACTGCGCATGCACGCAACAGATGTTACGCAACGTAACTGTGAATGTACGTACCAGCCTCGTATCAACAGCGTAACTACGGACGAAGGGGAGTTCCAGCCATGCGACACCCGTAATTACGCTTCGGAGGTGGGGTGAGGCATGTAAATCGTACAGTATGGGCGTGCTTAGGCGCGTAAGAACATGCAGCCATCACGGCCAACAGGAGTTACGCTTTGAAAAGTTAAGGTAGGGTTTGGAAAGCGTAAAACGGCAAAAGTACATACGACCGAGGGGAGCGCTTAGGAGAGTGCAGTAATAACGATAGTGTAAATAAGCTACGCCTTGAAACGTAACGGGAATGTAGATCTGGATCAAGCCCAAAGAGTGCAGCAGCAGCAGGAA